>VIBL01000088.1:1204394-1806592 GCA_008271625.1 Lutraria rhynchaena | reverse complement strand
AGGCCCTTGGCTCAGCCATCAGTCTGTGTCTCAGAGGTAGTCAGTCGTACCTAAATCAGCGTACCAGGACACATTTCAGAAATGGATTCAGAGATTGAAATTAGGTATTTCAAACTGAGGATGATACTTTGAAGGGATGTAATGTTCATTTCACTACTTGAATCAAATGCTTTTGAAATATTGTACAATACACCTTATGTATCAAACAACTCTCGTATTCATGAAGTCTTCATGAAACCATTTCATGAAGTATGCATGAACATTTCATGCATTGTTCATGAAATATGCATATTAATTTCACAGGCGTTACTCCCTTTCTGCATGATGGACTAATTTTCAATCTTCTATATGCATGTAATTTAATATGTGAAATTTAACGACTTGAAAATATTCATGATTTGATAACCAAGGCAGGTTTGAATGACTAGAAATTCAACACTGTTTATTTTTTTGAATAATCTGGTTTTTTTTTCATTTAGGACAAACGTAAGCAAAATATATCTTACTGGGATAATTCAAAGATAAATTCTAGCATGTATAGATTGAAAGGACACCTCTGCTTGAGAAAGTGATTTCAACTGTCAGAAAATTTGCATTTTACTGAAAAGAATTTTTCATAGACTTGATCCACATAGCTTTAGTATTACCACAGTTTTTGCATTTCTTCAAGTGTATTCTGTAATGTTCGACATTAAAACTGGAATGTGAGTACTTTCTTTTATCATGGTTTCTACCAAAACATTGTCCCCTATGATTTTTTAAGATGAACGTTACAGTTGAGTGGGAGTTAAATATTAGCATATCATAACAAAATAATTATGTGATAAAACTGATCTGAGATCTTACAATAATTGAGAGAATTGTTCAGCCTCAAATATGATGGTATATTTAATCTGATTTATCATTTTCATATGGTTGTTGATTTATAAATGTTGAAAACTGCTTACGTCACAATGAATTTACACTTTTGAAATGATAAAAATTGACTCTCAGCTAACCAGCTGTCCCATGCTACTTTATTAAATTACTTTGTTGTATTTATTATGATGAAGATTTGTAACTTTAATCCACCAGCTGCTGTGGAGTAAATACATAATTATTTACTTGTTTATTCAAAAGTATGACATTTTTATGCTGACATTTTAAGTTGTGCTTTTTTTAGCTCACCAGAACCGAAGGTTCAGGGTGAGCTGTTAGGATGGGTAGGTGGATGCTCCAGCATTTGGCGTCAACAATGGTCTTTCTCCTCAGAAACTACCAGTTGGATTTACTTCAAATTTGCTGTGCAGAAGCCTTTTGACCAGTTGGTCCCTTTTAGGGGTCACTAGAGCTAAAAATAGAAAAGCCTTTAATCATCTTCTTCTCATGAACCAATGGATGGATGATCACCAAACTTGGTCTGTAGCATCCCTATATGGACTTTTATCAGATTTGCTCAAATAAATTTGGTCGGCCCTTTTAGGGGCCGCTAGAGCTAAAAATAGAAAAAACCTTTAATCGTCTTCTTCTCATGAACCAATGGATGGATCATCACCAAACTTGGTCTGTAGCATCCTTAGATGGTCTTTTCTGAAGTTTGCTCAAATAAATTTGGTTGGCCCCTTTTAGTGGCAGCTAGAGGTAAAAATAGAAATACCTTACAATGACTTTTTCTCATGATTCTATGGATGGATTGTTACCAAACTTGGTTTTTAGCATCTTTAGATAGATTCTATCAGATTTGCTGAAATAAAAATGGTTGGCCCCAATTAGGGGCTGCTAGAGCTAAACATAGATATACTTTAAAATGACTTGTTTTCATGAACCAGTGGTTGAATCATCACCATATTTGGTCTGTGGCATCCTTCAGTCATCATGAATATTCTTTTGTAGTATCCTTTGATGGAGTCTATTATTGTTCCCCTTTATTTGCCCACAAGTGTCCCTTTATTACCTTTTTAGTAACATTTAATATTTATTCTGGTGAGCGATGCAGGGCCATCATTGCCCTCTTGTTTAATTTTATGATCAAGAATTATGAAAATGGTTTTCAACTTTGGTAACAAGCTAAATACTTGATCTTTCTCTTAAATGTCTTTAGTCAAATATATGAACTCCCACTGATTCGTAGGTAAAACTCCCAACTGATTCCTTTGTAAAACTCCCAACTGGTTTCCAGGTAAAACTCCCAACTGGTTCCTTTATAAATCACCGAACTGATTCCTAGGTAAAACTCCCAACTAATTACTAGGTAAAACTCCCAACTGACTCCTTTGTAAAACTCCCAGCTGGTTCCCAGGTAAACTCCCATCTGGTTCCTAGGTAAAACTACCAACTGGTTCCTTTATAAATCACCCAACTGATTCCTAGGTAAAACTCCCTATTGATTCCTAGGTAAGGCTCCCAACTGGTTCCTTTGTAAAACTCCCAACTGATTACTTTGTAAAACTCCCCTCTGATTTAAAGATGATACTACAACACTACAAGGAATCAGAGTTAGATTGATTTGTGTGACATTACATGTTTTGATTGAGGTGATTTGTAGGACATTACATGTCATGATTAAAGTTGTCTTGGACATATACCTGACAATATGCAGTCTGTATTTGAAAAATTCCTTGAAGTTTTCATGGTCTACAAATTCCATCTGTTGTCCTTATTTACCCTTGATTTGTATGGGTTGTACCCATTATTAGCATTATCTTGATGAATGAACATGCACTTATCTCTGTAAATTGTAATTATAGTTTTCCGATTGCACAATTCTATTGAATATCTATTCATACTTAAAGAACATCAAAGAAGTTCAGTTTGTTTAATCTTGTCATGTTACATTTCTTTTCAATTAGTCTTGTTACACATATTTACCCTCTTCTGAAAAAACTGACTGACACAAGTATTGATAATTAAATTCATTGAATACTCATAATATACCTGCTCTTATTGCTGATAAAATAATACCATTTATTTTATTCCGACCTGTACCATTGAATAACCCTGTGAAATAGACAGTACCATATATATCCTAATAACCCTGTAGAATAGTCAGTACCATATATCTCCGAATAACCCTATGAAATAATACCATATATCTCCTAATAACCCTGTGAAATAGTACCATATGTCTCCTAATAACCCTGTGAAATAGTACCATATATCTCCTAATAACCCTGTGAAATAGTACCATATATCTCATAATAACTCTCTGAAATAGTCAGTACCATATATCTCCTAATAACCCTGTGAAATAGTACCATATATCTCCTAATAACTCTGTGAAATAATCAGTACCATATATCTCTTAATAACCCTGTGAAATAGTCAGTACCAAATATCTCCTTATAACCCTGCGAAATAGTCAGTACCATATATCTCCTAATAACCCACTGAAATAGTCAGTACCATACGTCTTCTAATAACCCTGTGAAATAGACAGTACCATATATCTCCTTATAAATGCACCCACATTATGAAACACCCTTGACATTATTATGCTGGATTATTATAAAATTACATTTGAGAATGTAATAAAGAATCCATGCATATGTATAATGATATATTATCCTCTCTTTACAATAATCAACAGGATAGAATATTATGTTGAGTTCCAAAATTAGATCATAGTATTAGATATTTTATCAGAGCATTTTTAGTAGGAATATATTCAATGCAAATATATGCAGACATAATACATTAGTTGTGATATTTCAGTTTTCATAAGATTTATGTTTACTGTGACAAGCATACAAATCATGCAGTCAGACTTTTTCTCTAAATTACTGGATGGGGAACAAACCATACAGGCTAATGGTGTATTAAGCCTATAATGGCAACATGGACCAAAAACACCTACTTATATATATATATATATATATATATGTATATGTATATGAAGTAGGTCCATGTGGCCATTTTAGGCTTGATACACCATTATACACCATCCCTTCAACACACTGCCCCTATGGTTTGTACCCCACCCAGTAATTTAGAGGAAAAGTCTGACTGCATGATTTGTATGCTTGTCACATATATATATACACACATACACAAATTCCTACTAACTGGTGTCCACAGATAGCTAATACATTATACTACACAAAACCACTTAGCACTTAATCCAGTTCAAAACAAATATTTCATCTTTTTCTCTGAAAAGTCAATTTCGTTTAGTCGCACGTGACCTTGCAAAACCAAATCAACCAGAATTACCATACTAAATAAGCCTTTAAAGGACAGGTCCAGTAATGACAACGCGTGCTAATCATAAATATCATTAAGTTACACCAGTCTGGACTAAAGAATAATCCAGGAATGTACCTGAATAGAACATCCCTGGATATTATTTTTGCAGTGGATCAGTGGATTTTAGAGGTATTTTTGGTATGCATGTGTTGTCATTATTGTACCTGTTGTTTTAAGGTGTATTTAGTATGGTAATTCTGGTTGATTAGTGTTCAACTAAAAGATAGTGGCGAGTTTTCAAAGGAAAAAGATTAAATATTTCATTTATTACTAAATGCTTATTGGTTATGTGTAGTATAATTTATTAGCTATCTGTAGACACCAGGTATTAGAAATTTGAGTGATTTCCTGAAAATGTTACATAGAGTTAAACAAACTTGGTGCAGAAACTATCATTTCTGAAGTTGTAACCCTTGTATTATATATATATGATATAGGTGTTTTGGTCCATATAGCTATTTAAGACCTGATACACCATTATACACTATACCTTCAATGTGCTAGCCCCCTATGGTACAAATATTACCTAGGGATCCTACTGCCATAACCTGTTTATGATGAGTGTTTCTTTGTCAGTGACCAACTTATGTGAAAGTTTCTGTTCCTGATTTGCTCTACTACAGTATATATGTTTTATTAAACATGACACAGATGATTACTTTGTAAATAAGATCTATGACATATTGGCCGTATTTTAAGATGTTTAGATAGTCATGATAGTTTTAGATTTAGACATAGTTTACATAGTTGTGTGGCTCTTTATCTCATAGATTATCCTAAAACATAAATTAATAATGAAGAAATGTAGACATTAAGAAATGCAAGAGAAGCACTCCACGAGTCTTGTTTAAAGTACTGTAGGTTTGTGTTTAACCCTGTGAACTTAAACAGTATCTTCTGTTCCCTTGTGCATTCAAATTTATAAAATCATTTTATTTCTTGATTATATTTCTCATATAATTGTTTGGCCTGGACTGTTTTAATGTGATGTTTTATTAAATAAGGACTGGTTTACTATTAAAATGTTTTTTCAGATGCCAGTTTACATGTTGTTGTTGTCTCTGATATTGGATTTAAACAACTTCATAGATACAGCAAGATATGTGTAATATAAAATGGTTAATATGTATAGATTCGTGTTCTCCAAAGTTTATCAAAGCAATGCTTTGTATTCTTCATTAATTTCTATTTGTTTAAAACAGTCACTAAGAGAGTTTTATATATTGGTGAATGTAATCAAAACAAGTCTTCAAAAATGTCAATGGTTTTAAGGGATATGAGTTTAAACTGTTTTTTTTTAATTTACTTTATGTCATTGTAGCAAGTGTGTATTGGTTTAATGTAATCAAGGTGTTCAGGGACAGTTTAAGCTATTAAAATGAAGCTTATAATAGAGCAAGAAGGATGAAAAGTTTATGACATATTAATGAAGTATAGATCACTGACACAGGTGTTCTCACTGTAAATCATATATCTGGCCTCACTAATACTGCATTGATTTCTGTCATAATGAGCTCAGATACTTCCTTCATTTTGGTATACAATTTTATTCTAGATTTTTGTTGTACTCTGCTATGTTTTAATTGATAGCAATTTATGAAAAATATTCATGAGAATTTAGTGGGTGACAGGAGGGAGTCACATCATCTCACAAATTCTCCATTTTAATTGATGAAAATATTTTATAATCTTACAAATACTCCATTTTAATTGATGAGAATATTTTGTAATCTCACAAATACTCCATTGTAATTAATGAGAATATATTGCAATCTCACAAATACTCTATTTATATTGATCAGAATATATTGTAATCGTACAAATACTCCATTTTAATTAATAACAAGCCTTCAAGTGAAACCTTTAGAACCTGTATAAACCTTTAATTTTGGCTCAAACCTTTAAAACCTTGATTTTTTCTGGAAAACCTATAAATAGTCTTTAATTCACACTGAAAACCTATATATATATATTTATTAACTCAATTTGTCATGTATTGAAATTGTCACCATTTTAGTGTATACTTTATACTTGTCTTTAGGATACTACTAAGTCTGTTATTTTGAGAATTCCAGAATGCTGTCTGATCACCAGACCATTGATGGTAGTCAGCTGATATGTTCCTCCATACTTAGACCAGAGCTTGATCACATTAATGGTCTGGTGAAATGCAGTATTCTGGAACTCCAATTCTCGTCTATTGTAAGATGTTCAGTGATCTGTGGTTGAAAATGGGTATGATATAGGCGAGGAACTAAGGTTTGCTTTTTTTCTATCACCTTACTATGGGTCAAAAAAGGCCTTTATTTACTCTTTATTTTTATAAAAAAACTTCTAAAAAGCCTTTATTTGGCATAGTTGCAGCCTTTGTGAAAACATTTATTTTGTCATAGCCTGCTTGAAAGCCTGTGATGATTATATATTGCAATCTCACAAATACATGCTCTATTCTATTGTGCAGAAATCCATCATGCAATATTTTTCTTATACTGAACATTGATTAAGTAACCTAGAAAACTGTAATTAAAAAACTTAATTAAGTAGATGTATAAATGTGTCTCATTCTATAAATTGGAAGAAAGAAGTAAGAATTAAATTTTTTTATGCCCCCAGCATCTAATGATGCGGGGGGCATATAGTGATAATACCTTGTCCGTTCCTTATATGAGACAGATTGTACCATTTTGTCTGTTGCTTTTATTCTTGTACAGTTGTTGCCTTGCACCATTCCCAATCCTCCCATAAAACCCAACCTTGATTTGACCTTCACCTTGACTTGATTAGGATTAGCAATGTATTAAAGGGGCTGTTGATTAACTAGATTTCACCATTTCATCTTGCACCAACACTGCTGACTAGAATGCTTTGATACTTATGCAGTTGTTACCTTAATGGACCATTCTCAAATTACCCATTTCTTCGATTTAAACTTTACCTTGAACAGAATTAGACCCAACCTCTACTATACAACCTAATCCTGATTATCTTTGTAATAAAAAATATTTTTCTTTGTGACTGTTTGACCCAGAGTCTTTGAAGTTCATGTGATGATGATTTGTATTGAGTACATGACCTGTATAAATTTTTGTTTTTGTTATATATTTTGGGCCTAGTAGACTGGCTTAGTTTTCATGAACATGTTTTTTGTTGGATAGTGGTTGATAGTTACACAGACAGAACAGACTGGGTCACATACCGTTGGAATCTCTTGTTGTGTCAAACACCCATGTACCTGACAGAAATCAAAATTTTTGTGAAACTTGACCTTAAAACCAAATTTCACTACAAGTGTTTGATAATTGTGACATGTTTAGCCTAGAGTTTATATGATTTATCTGATCATTAGTACAAAGTTTAGGATTTTTTCTGCTGATTTTCACACCAGGAGTTTGTTGACAACATAACAAGCAGAATGTTTGTTCTAGTTAAAGCAGTGAATGGTAATCTGACATAAATGTTTAGAATTTGATATCTCAACACTCTATAAAACAATGCTTCTTGAAGTATTTGTTACAGTCCACTATTGATGGAAACAAGATTCTTTTACATTCACCAGTCTGGTGTGATATCTGTCTAATGATACAGCAGTATCTAGTCTCTGTCTCTGTCGGTTTGGTTAGCTGGGTATTTTACTGTAGAGATTACAACTGTTGGGATTTTCTGTTAAACTTTTGTGTTAACATCATGTATGAATAAGTACCAGTATTTTATTAAAAAATGGTGTTTTGTGTAAGTTTCCACTAGTAAACTACAACATGCAAATCTCTCCATTAGTCTACCTACAATATTAGGTTAATGTACAATTACTCAGCTCCTTTAATGAAAACAGTTTGCAAATGATGTTTGTAGAAAAAAATAAAACAATCATTTGTGGTTATACTGGTGTGGTTAAGCTGGTGTGATTAAGCTGGTGTGGCAACGAAAACATGCAATTAGGATGCTAAATTTAATGCTTTACACAAACGTATATGGTGTATTTAGCAGTTTGAAACTTTTATTTTTCTCCTGTCACATCTTATAGAACATTTTCCAAATGTATATAGGATTCTTACATAATGCAATATAATATAATATAATAAAACATAGCAATATAACAAACTTAAACAGCCATTGTTCATCTTATAGTATGACATATCTTTGAACTGGTATCTTACATGTAGTATTAAATCTAGTTACATGTTTTTATAAACATTTTTGTAGTTCTATGAATATGCTAAGAACATCTACAGCAGCTATGTTTATATCATTATGTTGTTAAATAATGTTGTTATCTTTCACAATAAATGTGTCATTCATCATACTATGAAAGTATGAAATGATTTTTATCAGCTTATTAAGATTGATATGAAACTGATGATGAACTGGTGAGCATGTAATATGACAACTTGTCTGGTTTCTACATTTCTTTAGTTGCTATGTGTTTTTGTTACTTTTCAATATTCCCTGGGTGTGAAAATTAGGACTGATTATTTGTCAGTTTAAATAGATTTGAAATGATTGAAAAAATGTCTGTAAGGACACCATTAGTGTTGCGTTCTGATTTTCTTCTTTTTATTATGTACATATTCATACAACTAGTGATACTGACTGTAAGTTATCTTTGAACTTGTTCAACATTTTCCCAAAATAAGCTATTTTTATGCAGAGACATGACAATGCAGAACTTCAAAGGACCAATTATACATTAAATTATCTTATATTTAACCACAATTTGTTCCCTTAGTGTCGTGATAAGATGATGGTAATTGCCATTTATTGCAATGCTATGACAGTAATTCTGATCTAAATTCATGATTTAACAAGATTTTGTGCAATTAAGAATACAGATTTTGATCATTGTTGAACTGATCAATATAATATACTATATGTAACTTTGAAACACATCATCCACACTTAAAACACCATGTTTTAAAATAATGTGGGGATTTTTTAAGGTAAACTATAGTGAACAATTTGCACACAATTTTAACTTTTATTCTGAAATATTACTTTATTGTAATCAGGCATTTGGTTTCATGCAGTCATGAATGTTGTAACGTGCTTTTCATATTCTAAGCTTATATTGTTCTTTTATATATTATAAACTTATTAAAATAGTATTTTTGGCAGACCCTTAAATTTCTGAAACCTTCCTTTTTTAGCTCACCAGAACCGAAGGTTCGGGTGAGCTATTAGGATGGGTAGGTGGATGCTCCAGCGTCCGTCGTCTGGCGTCAACAATGGTCTTCTCATCAGAAACTACCTGTCAGATTTACTTCAAATTTGCTGTGTAGAAGCCTTTCAACGTTCTAACTGCAATTTGCTCATATTATACCAGTTGGCCCCTTTAGGGGTCACTAGAGCTAAAAAATAGAAAAAAATTTAATCATCTTCTTCTCATGAACCAATGGATGGACCATCACCAAACTTAGTCTGTAGCATCCTTATATGGACTTTTATCAGAGTTGCTCAAATAAAAATGGTTGACCCCTATTAGGGGCCGCTAGAGCTAAAAATAGAAAAACCTTTAATCATCTTCTTCTCATGAACCAATGGATGGATGATCACCAAACTTGGTCTGCAGCATCCTTAGATGATTCTCTCTCAAGTTTGCTAAAAATAGAAATACAATAAAATGCCTTTTTCTGATGATTCTTAGGATGGATTATTACCAAACTTTGTATTTGGCATCTTTAGATAGAGTTCTATCAGACTTGCTGAAAAAATGGTTGGCCCCAATTAGGGGCCGCTAGAACTAAAAATGGAAATACCTTAAAATGACTTGTTTTCATGAACCAGTGGTTGGATCGTCACCAAATTTGGTCTGTGGCCTCTTTCAGTTATCATGAATATTTCTTTGGTCCTTTATCGAGTTTATTATTGTTCCCCATTATTTGCTCACAAGTGTACCTTTATTACCTTTTTAGTAGCAAGTTGATTAGCATTTATTCTGGTGAGCGATGCGGGGCCATCATGGCCCTCTTGTATTTATTTCTTGGAAAATGTAAGCTCATGTTTGTTTGAGTATCATCTCATCTTGATGAACATATTACTTGATACCAATTTGCCAAATTTACTCAAGTTGATAAATGAGCTGTATAAGTGATGATCAAAGAAATTAAAAGTAATTAACCGCCAAGACATTGTTTAAATAAAATCAATGAAAATATTTAAATGACAAGGAAGGTATGCAGTGAATGTTTATATATTGCTTGTCAGGTATTGAAGTGCAGAGTGAAGGATAAATCAATAAGATTATTTTCATTTTTGTTGAAGGTGGTACATATATTATTACATGCATTTTCTAATTTTTAAGATTGTAGTAGTTTGATTTTCATATTTTGTACAGAATTTTTTAGCACTTTCTTTTGACCTTCCTTCACCTTTGACCTCTTGGACATTATCTGACTCTGACCTTTCTTGTTCTCTGTACTATGATAACAATATTTATGTTTACTTTTATACTCTTAACCTTACAAAACCAATTAAGTTCTAATCTTAATCAAGCATGTATCACAGCACTGTCAGCATACTTATTTTACAGTAAAACTTGTTTTTATATGAAAGTGGATTACATCACAGACTAAACTTTCATGTTGCTGTTTTTTATGGCATATGATACAAAATGGTCAGAAAATTTGAAACTTGATTACAAAATTCAATTTTAAGCAAATTGTGATTTTGTAATGTATTAACATTGGAGTTCTGCATCATTATATATATATTCATGAAATACCATTACTTGAAACCCTAATTTATCAAGACTTTATCAACCTCATGTTAATTATATATTCTTAATATTGTATAGAAAATATAACATTATTAGCTTCCATTAATGATTTCACCCTGCGCTTTTATAAAAGCAGCTTTTTGAAAAACCTTTAAATAATGCATGTATCCAATGAGGGCACCATTACTGTCTTATTGTCATATTTGGATCACTGGATAGAAAATTTTTCTTTTCATCCATGAAGTGACTAAGAGGTACAAAAACAGTGTTTTATTTGTCTCTGATTTCATCATGTATAAAACAACAAAGAGATAAAAAAACTGGTGCAAACAATTGAATGTATTGGTATAATGATGATGATGAACAAAATATTAATGAGCCTAACAATCTATATGATAGGTTTTTAATTCTTTGAGTTTTATGACGATGTACTATCATCTGATATATTGTATGTATTATTGCTCTTCAGTTAAGGTGAATCCTGTTATATCCACAGATGACTGTAGATGATAAATATAACTGTCATACATCAATACATTCATAATCGTTTTCATTATTGAATTGAAATGAATAAAGAGTATAATAACTTGTTGGGGCCTTGTATTGATCTCATGTCATTTTCTGGGTGTTATAATTAAGTACATACTATTTGAATATGATGAAAATGCCATAGAAATTTCTGTGTTGTCTGAGGGTCTGACTCTCTCAAATAAAATTATGTGTTTTTGTTCTGTATCATAATATATAACTGTGTCTTTACTGTCAATTTGTTTGACAACGTATATTTTGGCTTTAAACATACATGACACCAGTTTAGTTCATTAACCAGGTTTTCCGAAGGAAAATTTAGTTATCAGAATGCCACATGTTGGTGGGCGGGTAGATGGGTGGCAGGCGTCAACAATTGGTTACTGCTCAATAACTTTTGTTTTAATTGACAGATTCCCACCAAATTTTATATATAGCATGCTTACATAAAGACCTGCTTTGGGACTTATTTGGTTATTAGATTGCCACATGTCAGCAGGTGGGCGGCAGGCGTCAACAATTGATTTCTGCTCGATAACTTTTGTTTTAATGGACAGATTCTCACCAAATTTTATTAATAGCATGCTTACATGAAGACCTGTTTTTGGATTGTGTTTGGTGGTTCTAGGTCAAACTTTCACAGAACTATTATCACTAAGTACCCCTGCACATGTTCTTGGGGTTTTGTGATTTGATCATTTTTGCAAAATTATGGCCCTTTATTTTTTTTTTTGCCTTTATGAAAATTAAAATCAAACTTGCATGACATAAGCAAAATGTTTCCACCCTATGACTGAAGGTAGGAATGTGGTAAGGATCTGGAGAAGGAAATTCTGGTTTTATGACAGCTCCTGTCATTTCTTCTTTCTATATTTTGTATGGAAATTTATTTTTACATCGAATGTGTTTGTATATTTTCAGGAGAATGCTTGCATAATGGGAGGACCTATCTGGTAAGTGAACTATTTATTTGTAACAGGAAGGAATAAATCTGTTCCTGTTTACTGATTTAAACCTGGCTTTGTTTGTCAACAGCAGCATGTTCAATGTCATAATGTGGTCTGTATGGAACAATTATAACAAAGATTTGCCCATATGACCTGCGTTTGATATTTGATGATTGCATTTCATCCGTATTCCAGAAGTGTTTCACCCATAACTTGCTCAAGTCCTTGATCCTGTTGTTGTGTATCTTTGTAATCTTTACTAGGCTGGTCTTCTGTTATATAAAGTAAAAGTAGCTTTTAAAGTGACATTTTGTCCTAAAATAATTTGTTGAAATGAGCAAAAGACTTGTAATATTCTGTGAACGTGACTGCTCGTGATTCAACCATGACAGTCTTGTTGTCATGGTAATCAAGAAGGTGAAGACTGACATCACCTGACATGATGATTTCATTCAATGCAGCAGTGGGTGATTGTACATAAATAAAGATTTGAAATATAAATATGTCTGAAATATGGCTGTGACATTTAAACATCCTGGAGTTTTATGTTTTTAATGTCATAGTATTTTAGTACAAATAGACATTAATTATTAGTGTATTTGGAATCATCACACTCTATTTCCTGCTGTAATTGTAGAGATATGTGACCATGAATTAGGTTTTAGATATATAGTCAAACCTGTGAACAAAAGCCACCCTTGAGAAAGATAAAATATGGTCTTTATTGACAGATGACCTTTATTTGAAGGTTGGTTTGTTCTAAATGATCAGTGATGGTTTTTCAAAGAATGGCCTTTATTCACAGGGTGACTTATTAGGAGGTGTCTGCAAACACATGTTTGATTATATTTTTTTAAATGTATAATTCATGGTAGGAGTAACACACCCATGATAATTTACCATAAAATAAATCACTTAGTGAGTACTGCAGATGAACACATCAAACATTGTCAACAGTACATTTTTCATTGTGGGAGATGGGGATCATCATGTGGCATAAATATTTCAGAAGTTGGTTAACTAAAGATGAAACTTTTGATGTCTGCTTGGACATCAGTCTAAGAATACAGAATTTCATACATTTTCATATTAAAATGTTCATACCTGGAGATATGACTGCTGTATGGGTTGAAATGTTGATAAAATATGTTTTATTCCTATGTGTCAGTGCCTGCTATCTGTGCTGAGGTAAAACATTGATAAGTGCAGAACTAATGAGATGGTAAAATGCATACATCCCTGGTAGTGTGTCAGTTCTGTACAAATGGCTCTAAGTGTGTCAGTTCTTTCTGTACATATGGCTGGTAACATGTCAATTCTTACTTTACATGTCAATTCTTACTTTACATATGGCAGGTAACATGTCAATTCTTACTCTACATATGGGTGGTAACATGTCAGTTCTTACTTTACATATGGCTGGTAACATGTCAGTTCTTACTTTACATATGGCAGGTAACATGTCAATTCTTACTTTACATATGGCAGGTAACATGTCAATTCTAACTCTACATATGGGTGGTAACATGTCAGTTCTTACTTTACATATGGCTGGTAACATGTCAGTTCTTACTTTACATATGGCAGGTAACATGTCAATTCTAACTCTACATATGGGTGGTAACATGTCAGTTCTTACTTTACATATGGCTGGTAACATGTCAGTTCTTACTTTACATATGGCAGGTAACATGTCAATTCTTACTTTACATATGGGTGGTAACATGTCAATTCTTACTTTACATATGGCTGGTAACATGTCAATTCTTACTTTACATATGGGTGGTAACATGTCAATTCTTACTTTACATATGGGTGGTAACATGTCAATTCTTACTTTACATATGGGTAGTAACATGTCAATTCTTACTTTACATATGGATGGTGACATGTCAATTCTTGCTGTACATATGGTTGGTTGTGTGTAAATTCTTGCTGTACATATGGTTGGTTGTGTGTAAATTCTTGCTGTACATATGGTTGGTTGTGTGTAAATTCTTGCTGTACATATGGTTGGTTGTGTGTAAATTCTTGCTGTACATATGGTTGGTTGTGTGTAAATTCTTGCTGTACATATGGTTGGTTGTATGTAAATTCTTGCTGTACATATGGTTGGTTGTATGTAAATTCTTGCTGTACATATGGTTGGTTGTATGTAAATTCTTGCTGTACATATGGTTGGTTGTATGTAAATTCTTGCTGTACATATGGTTGGTTGTGTGTAAATTCTTGCTGTCAATTTTACAGGGTTCAGTTCATGGATTGATACATGTAGAAAACATTTGTGATGTCATGTACTCATCATATGTAAGGTTTATTTTTAAAACTCAGCAAGAATGTACTCCTGTTATTTGATATCATGAAACACTTAATAGGAAGCTGTGAGGTGAGATGTGCTCTCTCAGTGTTACTGTACAGATGTTAAATAGTTCTAAATTCTTTCTTGATTTCTGTGTAATTCAGTATGTTTTCCTGTAATTAATGGTAATAAATTGCATTACTGCTTGTAATTGTTACATAATATTGTATTTATGAAGTGAGTTTTAGGAATGTGTATTTTGTGTCTGTTTTGTGTCAATAAAATTCCCTCTTTAACATGCATGTACCTGTATGAGGGTTGTGATATGATTGGTCCCCTGGAAACACATGTGCATGCAAGTGTACATTTTAAAAATATATCAGAAATAAAAAAAAACGTTGATTAGATTGACATCATAGTTAGCATCTAACACATAACTGTATATCATAAATTATACATGACAGGATTATTGACTAAAATTGCCTTCATAATGACTTGAACAATTTCTAGTATTTTTGTTTTGTTTACAAGCAGTTCAGTATAATTGTTTCTGGAAATCATTATATGAGTAAAAAATGAAAAAATATTTCTGTTATGTCAGAGATGGGGAACTATTAAAGTCAGATTTTAATGAACGCATGAATTTATGTATGATAAGTTACTGTAATTAAACCATAGACTGAATGTAGTCACTTGTGATACTCATTGAAACTCTTGATAATAACTGAGCCGGAAATGAATAACTTCTGTGTGTTTTTTTTTTACATGAAATGAATTGAATAAACCTTTGTACGAAAGAGGAATTCATTTAGTAAATAATGTCTGCTGTTGAATTGATATACTGACTAGAGGTGAAACGATTCAAAAAATTTCGATTCGATTCGATTTCGATTTTTCATCCCACGATTCAATTTTTCGATTCGATTTTCGATTTTAAAAGGAATTAAATAGGACAAGAATAAAATAGCTATCCCACTAGTTTACGATGGAATGTATTTTCTTAAATACTGTAAACAATGGAACAAACGAAACATAAAACTTGTGAATAGGAAAAACTGAAACAGTAAAGTGGTGAGCACTGAGCAGTGTACTGTTCTGACTAGATCTAGTCCACAGAGAATAATTCACAGAATCACAGTCATTTCAGATCTGAAAGTTGCATGTTGGTTGGTTTGTCATTATTTCCCTCTCGAAATCCAAAGTATGCCCACACCTTCGACCTATAATTCTTTGGAGGAGCTCTCAACTTTATTTCGTCTGTCATGTTTACGTTCTTTCTTGGCTAGACGCTTGAAAATAATTTCCTATCCAGAAAGCAAGCGTCTTGACGACGTTCCGTCCCGGACGCTTGAAACTACTCTGTGTGGTATGAAGAAAGCGCCTAGACAACTGGGATTTAGTTAACGTTTTCGGAACGTAATACATGGAGCGAAAAGAGCCTGACGACACGAGAAGAATGCTGATCTCGTTAGATTTCAGTCATTTTGACTCGCATACTACGGAAAATGAAAGTAGGTATTACCAAAAAAAAAATCGAATCGAAATTGCCGTCATTGAATCGAATCGAATCGAGCATGAAAGATCGCGGTTCGCAATGGATCGCGATTAATCGTTTCACCTCTAATACTGACAGACATTAATAAAACAAAATTGATACAAATCCTGTTGTATCTTTCACAGTCATAACACTATTATAGTAGCTGTCTTGTGAAATTATTTCACTAAATAAGTTTTTTTTGCGTTTGAATCTGAGATGATTTGAAATTCATGTTTTACAGAACTGTAACTTAAAATTTTCATGCTCTATGGAGAATACTGTAGACCTGTTGGACATTTTCTCTTATATGAATTATTTATAACTGTTTTATATGCATATTTTAATCTGATATACCAGAGTCTAAACATGTCATCAATTTGTCAAATAGATATGAAAATTTTCAACATTTTATTGGTATTCAAAAGCGGTTTGTAGTCATTACATTAATGTTTCATGCATTTTACTTGATAAAGATGTATTGATGATAACCTGTATGTAAGTGAACACAATCAGTCGAGTCATAAATCATCATCATACATCTACACCATTTTATATCTATACTGTACCATGTTAATAGATTCACCATTCCTGTGATGTTCTCTCTGGTGAATTTTTATAATCTTATCTTGGATCCATGACAGACAGTTTTGTTGTCTATTGTATAATTGATTATTTCAATTTTATAAGTCAGTGTGTTGTGGTTTTTTCTACCTGGCTTTTGCTGTAATGTTAATGTTATTAAGTATTTGCTAATTGAATATTAATTTAATCTCTTGTTATTTGTATTACTGTACTTTCTGAGTAATGTTTTTAATGTGAAATATTCGATTGTACTTCATACACACATGTTTTTAATGTATTCTACTATGATATTCGGACAATGTTTACATGCCATGTTCAGTTACCATATTTCAGATGTTATAAATATGTGGTTTGATGATTTTGAAAAAAATATGAACATGGATTTCAATAACAGATTGAAGACATCATGTACAGTATATGTATAGTCAGTATTGATAACATCCATTTAGGCCTAAAAAAAGAGGTTTGTTCCAGGTTACTTGACCGACTCAATATTTTACCTGTCGACTCAAGTTTTATGGCATCCAAATTCTAGAGCTATATTGTAATTTTCACAACTCATTAATATTATGGTGCACATATTCCTATACAATATTGCTGATGTATGTAAACAAATTTTTAAAAATCCTTACCTACCAACCCATATTTTTTGGATATGTAACTGGAAGCAAACTTTTTTTAGGCCTATTCATCACACATGTCTTTTTGTTTAACAAAATAATTTTACTACATATTACTTCCATAAGGTCAAACTTCATCATTACAGTATTGATTCTATAGATTGAAATTCGTGTCAGGATGATCTACTCTGCAGTTGAACATTAGCAAACACCACTTGAAATATGCTTGACAAAAGTTATGGCCCTTTGAAAATTGCCAAGTTACAGTTCAACACTCTAATGAGTGGAGAAACTAGGGATACTAATTGTATGATTTTATGAGAAACTGTCATTACTTTTGTTTGATATTGTTAGTAATATTCATTTCAAACTATTGTGTATGAAAGTTTATCATAATGAACACTTACATAGATTAAATGTGATTAAAGTGTATAGTTTGCTAGCTAGGTCACAGTCTGATATAATGTGTGTTATATACTGTGTCACTATCATTAAGAATCTTAATTAGCCAATAAAAAAGAGACAAGATCTAAATCATAGAAATCTTCATAGGAATGTTAATGTATTGACCAGACATGGTGCATTCATTACTGTACGAATCATTCCATTAATGCATCTATAGAGCTGTGGGGGACGGCAACAATGTAACCAACATGTTGACAATTTACATTTTTCTTGTCTACGGGCATCATCACATCCTCAGTATGGGTGTTGTTTGAATTGATTAAGTATGTTAAATTGCCTTAGACCACTATTTACTATGCAAAACTAAGGATGAGAGATAATGTTAGATGAGTATAACATAGTATTTGTTCTAATGGGGTTTGATGTGTGATATGTTTTCAAATTTTTACTATGTAAGAAACTTTGTTGTCATATCATTGATACAGTCACCTATACTCTAATAGTACCTTTGATGATATAAATCCCTTTATTCCATATTCAGCTGTTGTTAAACTGTTTTGTATGATAGTTATCATTGCTAACAGCAATGAGTACCTCTAGTCAGTGGACATCTTTTAACATCATATGATTACTCTCAGCACTTTGATTATGCTGTAACTATGGTGATTATATAAGTTTTGTAAACTGTTGCCTCTAACTCTTTGATGAGCTTATTTGTTATTTTTTATGTCATCTGCACAAGATAATTGATATTTAAATAAAGAAAAATCTCAATTATAGATTTTTTGTGAAACTAAAACTAATGCTCAGATTGCTTTCCGTTAGCTTTGAATCAGAACTGCACCAGAAAATATGTTAAGAACCTGTGATTATAGTTGTGATTATTGTTAAGAACCTGTTCTTATAGTTAAGAACCTGTTATTATAGTTTAGAACCTGTTATTATAGTTAAGAACCTATTATTATAGTAAAGAACCTGTTATTATTGTTAAGAACCTATTATTATTGTTAAGAACCTGTTATTATAGTTAAGAACCTATCATTATAGTAAAGAATCTGTTATTATTGTTAAGAACCTATTATTGTAGTTAAGAACCTGTTATTATAGTTAAGAACCTATTATTATAGTTAAGAACCCGTTATTATAGTTAAGAATCTATTATTATAGTTAAGAACCTGTTATTATAGTTAAGAATCTATTATTATAGTTAAGAATCTATTATAATAGCTAAGAACATGTGATTATAGCTGAGAACCTATGATTATAGTTAAAAACCCATGATTATAGTTAAGAACCTATGAATATTGTTTGTTACTCTGTTTAAATTACAAAAGCTATTAAAACTTCTGATTTGTTGGAGTTCTATGAGGTAAATTTTTATATTGTGGAGGAATGAGGATTTGTGATTTGTGAACATGATTGTGACATTAAAATTGACAAAGTTTTAACTGTGTGTGTTGAACAGCTGTGTTTAACAATGAATAAATCATGTTGTGGATGAACACACCTTTATTTGTGGCAAAAAAAATAGAACTGATTTCATGGGTATGATTGTGATAAATTTTGTAGAAATAAACTTCCTTTTACATAGTTTAAATTGTTAGAATAACTGAATAATTATTGAGCTTTAGAAAAAGTGAATGTTTTCTATGAATTATTTATATTATTTTAATACTTGATGGTTGGAACACACTGAGAATTTGAATAAGCTGATATTGCAACAACAATATAAAACAATCTTTTAACCCACCATACACATATGTATAATTGTTATGTGAATTTCACACAGTAGAAGGTTCTGGGTGAGCTGTTTGGATGGGTATCGGGATACTCCAGTGTCCGGCATCTAGTGTCAACAATGGTCTTCTCCTCTGAAACTGCTGGTCAGATTTACTTCAAAACTGTGTAGAATCCTTTTGATGTTATAATTGCAATTTGCTCATATTATACCAGTTGACCCCTTTTAGGGGTCACCTGAGAGCTAAAAATAGAAAAACCTTTAAATTCTCATGAACCAGTGGATTGATCATCACAAAACTTGGTCTGTAGCATTTTTAGATAGTCTTCTATCAGATTTGCTCAAATAAAAATGGCTGGCCACTGTTAGGGGTCGCTAAACCTAAAAATAGAAATACCTTTAAATGTCTTCTTCTCATGGGCCAATGGATGGATCGTCCCTAACCTTGGTTTGTAGTATCCTTAGTTGGTCCTCTGTCAAGTTTGTTCAAATAAACTAGGTCGGTTCTTTTATGGGCTGCTCGAGCTAAAAATAGAAATACCTTAAAACAACTCTTTCTCATAAATCTATGAGTGGATTATTACCAAACTTAGTTTGTAGCATCCTTAGATTGTCCTCTATCAGGTCTGCTCAAATAAAATTGGTTGGCCCCTAGGGGCCGCTAGAGCTATGCATAGAAATGTCTTTTAACATCTTCTTCTCATGAACCAAACTTGGTTTGTAGCATCCTTTGATGGACCTCTTTCAAGTTTGCTTGAATAAATTTGGTCGGCCCCTTTTAATTAGAGCTAAAAATACCTTCAAATGACTTCTTTTCATGAACCAAAATGGTTGGATCATCACCAAATTTGGTCTGTATTATCCTCTGATCATCACCAATATTCCTTCATAGTATCTTTTGATGGTCCTTTATCAAATTTATTATTGTTCCCCCTTATCTGCCCAGAAGTATACCTTTTTTACCTTTTTAGTTACACGTTAATTTACATTTATTCTGGTGAGCGATGCAGGGCCATCATAGTCCTCTTGTTTAACTAAATGTGTTAATCCTGACCTTTGAAACATTAAGATATTATTGTCACAAAATAATATTAACATGAATATTTAACAGTGCAAACATCATGTAAAGTAAGCTATCAGACAAATGGTGAAACAATTCAAGGTGACCCTGTTGTTCCGGTGCTATTAGAGCAATTTATATTGGCCTCTTCTCTCTGATTTACATGTCTTTGACAAGAGTTGCTTACAGAATGGACAGACAAGATGTTTGTTTGATACACTGTCCTTCATACCAGATTATAACATTGTAAAAGACAACATCCTAAGAGTCTTCATCATAATTTGTTCCTTGTGAACTAAAATGTTTAATCCATCTATCTGAAGAATTCTTATATGAGTTTATAATGACAATGAAACAATTATTACAGTACATTTCCCTGCTGTTGTACTTTCGTGTATATGTACATGTGAGGTGAATGTTTACCTGGAGCTGATAAATGTGACATTATAACTTCACAACATTATGTGTGATCAGTAATACTTCTCATATATTATACCACCTGTACCAAAAAAACAACAAGTTGGCATTGTTACAGTTATCTTATTCACCCTTATAACTTTTTATCATGTCATTATGTCATTACACAATTAGTTGTTTTTGCTGGTGACAATGATTAATTAATTATGTGGACGATATATTAGGAATATGTGGACATAGGAATATTCTTATACACAGGAATGTTTCATAACTATGTCACTATTATATTTAGGGCCATGTGATGTATAACTGTATAATTTGTTTTGGTATCCATAATAATATTCATAATACTTCCATATTTATAACTACATATTATAATTTACTTGAATTCTATGGTTACTGTCTGTATAGATTATAGTGTGTAGATGTATAGTATGCTGTATAGATTATAGTGACATTAGATTGCATGAACAGACCTCCATCATTGTCATCTTCAAAATTCAGAGTTTATTTCTTGTATATAGTTAAACCTTTATGGGCACCTCTGAATAAAGACCACCCTGTGATTAAAGGCCGTTTTTTGAAAACTGTCTCAGATCATTCAGAGCAAACTGACCTCTGAATAAAGGCCAACTGTCCAAGAAGGCCACACTTTATCTTTCCCAAGGGTGGCCTTTGTTAACAGGTTTGACTGTGTTATGCATTTAATGATTTTGCATTGTCCTATTTTAAACCTCAGCTTTCTTAAGAGTCATGACCCCTTTCATAGGGCTGACTGCAGGTGTCTGGATTTATATGCAAAGGGCTGACCATGTATGAATGGAAAAAGGTACACATTAAATTGTCCTCACACTATGTCTGCCATATCTTAAACAAAATGTTCTGACATTTACAACAGTTTGGATCAAAATCTTCAGCTATTGTGGCATTGTCCTTTAGCATTAAATCACTCTTAATGCCTGTTGGATTGTTTTCAGTGGAATTTTAATGTTTATTGTTCTATTTTACTGCTTCCTGTGGTAAAAATGTTGTGAGTCCCGCCTACTGTGGTGTACATGATACTGTAACAATTGTCACAATGTTTTACAGGGTGGAGGTGAAGATTATAATAATAATGGTTTTGTTACAGAATAATTACATGTTAAATTGTTCATCCCACCTTGATGTCTGCTGCTAAAATCTCAAGGTAATTCTGCTATCTCATGCTTATACAGTCATCCAGAATAAGGTTTGTAAAGTCAATGACTTTTATTGCTAGTATTTATGTATTTGTAATACAATCTGACTTTGTGTCATGACTTTTTGAGCTTTGAAAGGTTGGTGTATTTAAGAATGTATGAAATTGGTAAAGACAATATTATGACAGACGTCATGAACTGCTTTTTCAAAAAACACTTATTTAGAATTACTGCATGACATTTATCATAGTGTACCCATAAAATATATAATGTTCTTTTTAGTGTAGTGAAGTATTTATGAATATGTTTTATTGAGGAATTATGGACATGCAAGCTGTTCATCTCATGAGGTACAAAACAGCATATATTATACTGACCATGGTACAAGTATGATTTCCAAGAGGAAACTGTCATTTTTGCCCCAAAACTTTGAACATGATCTCTCACTGATATTACTACTGTTAAGATTTAGAACACTGTTTCCATATCTCTGATTACTGTATCAAGTAACTCTCAATTAGATTAAAGAAGATATCGCTCACAGGTGAAATTGAATATTTTTGTTCTAATAATGGTATATTGATGACATTTCTAATTATAAAAACTCCATATTAGGCCCTCTCTGTACATACTGTCAGGTCATCAGCAATCTTTTTTTATTTAGTTAATATGCTAATCATTCACTTATGTTTGTGTATGAAATAAGTTCTAAGCAAGAGTGAATCATATTGTGTGTCTCTTTAATACAAGAACATTGTCTTTATAAATACAGATATCAACATTTAATGCAAAAAACATTGTCTTTATAAATACAGATATCAACATTTAATACAAAAACATTGTCTATATAAATACAGATATCAATATTTAATAGAAAAACATTGTCTATATAAATACAGATATCAATATTTGATACAAAAACATTGTCTATATAAATACAGATATCAACATTTAATACAAAAAAAACAATGTCTATATAAATACAGATATCAACATTTAATACAAAAAAAACATTGCCTATATAAATACAGATATCAACATTTAATGCAAAAAAAAAAACATTGCCTACATAAATACAGATATCAACATTTAATACAAAAACATTGCCTATATAAATACAGATATCAACATTTAATACAAAAAAACATTGCCTATATAAATACAGATATCAACATTTAATACAAAAAAAAAACATTGCCTATATAAATACAGATATCAACATTTAATACAAAAAACATTGTCTATATAAATACAGATATCAACATTTAATACAAAAACATTGTCTATATAAATACAGATATCAACATTTAATACAAAAACATTGCCTATATAAATACAGATATCAACATTTAATACAAAAACATTGTCTTTATTGATAGGTCTGTGTCTGTCATGGTAATTTGTGCGGCGTTGCCATTCACCTTTGATTGGATCTTCATCTAACCTTATCAGAATGTTTGTCTTAAAAATATCTTGAAAATATCTTAACATGGGTCATTTGGGGTCAAAAACTCTGTCACCGGGCCAAATCACTTGAAAACCTAGTTAACATTCTAGTGGTCATAGTTTTGATTGGATATTACCAAACCTCATAAGAATGTTTGTCTTAATGACATCTTGGACAAGTTTGAACATGGGTCATCTAGGGTCAAAAAGGTAGGAGAAATCAGTCGCAATCTAGGAGTTTGCTATAAGACTAGGAGTTTTGTTACATGGCAAGGAATTTGTTATTAAGCTTGGAGTTTTGTTATAAGACAAAGAGTTTGCTATAAGATAAGGAGTTTGTTATAAGACAAGGAGTTTGTTATAAGACTATGAGTTTGTTATTAAACAAGGTGTTTGCTATTGGACAAGGAGTTTGTTATAAGACAAGGTGTTTGTTATAAGACAAGGAGTTTGCTATAAGATTAGGAGTTTGCTATAAGACAAGGTGTTTGTTATAAGACAAGGAGTTTGCTATAAGACCAGGTGTTTGTTATAAGACAAGGAGTTTGTTATAAGACTAGGAGTTTGCTATAAGACAAGGTGTTTGTTATAAGACAAGGAGTTTGCTTCAAGACTAGGAGTTTGCTATAAGAAAAGGTGTTTGTTATGAGACAAGGAGTTTGTTATAAGAGAAGGAGTTTGTTATTAAGCTTGGAGTTTTGTTATAAGACAAAGAGTTTGCTATAAGATAAGGAGTTTGTTATAAGACAAGGTGATTGTTATAAGATAAGGAGTTTGTTATAAGACAAGGAGTTTGTTATAAGACAAGGAGTTTGTTATAAGACTATGAGTTTGTTATTAGACAAGGTGTTTGCTATTGGACAAGGAGTTTGTTATAAGACAAGGAGTTTGCTATAAGACCAGGTGTTTGTTATAAGACAAGGAGTTTGTTATAAGACAAGGAGTTTGTTATAAGACTAGGAGTTTGCTATAAGACAAGGTGTTTGTTATAAGACAAGGAGTTTGCTTCAAGACTAGGAGTTTGCTATAAGAAAAGGTGTTTGTTATGAGACAAGGAGTTTGTTATAAGAGAAGGAGTTTGTTATTAAGCTTGGAGTTTTGTTATAAGACAAGGAGTTTGTTATAAGACAAGGTGTTTGTTATAAGACAAGGAGTTTGTTATAAGACTAGGAGTTTTGTTATAAGACGAGGAGTTTATATATAACCAGTAGTTTTGTTGTAAGGAGTATATAACTTTATTTAACTTTTTATGTAACAGTGCACTGACAGTCAAATCATATTGCAATTGTTTAAATTCTTGCACTTAAAGGGAGGATGTTTTCTGTTCATTTTTTGAAGTATTATTTTGCTCTGACATGAAATTTATAAGTTTAAGAAATTGTAGTTCTGGCTGTAGAATTTGTACCGCATGTTTTTGCATACAAAAAGTTATGCACACATTCTACGACTCATTGTTCAAGTTACAAATGCAGGTTGTTTAAAATAAAACAAATGTTGTTTTTTTCATTCTTCAAGTTTACTGCTTTAGACTTGCATTATGTTGTCATGTGGATGTAAATAGTTGAATGAAGACTTAATGTAAGATATTATAAGTTACTTCTTAAAAACATATAAATGACAAAACTAACCATTGTTGTGTACTTTATGTTGTCTTTGTACATCACCCACATATAAAATATAAATGATGTAATATTTGTTTTTGTTGCTTTATGGAATATGATACCGAGGTTGGTTACAGCATGTACAAATGTATTAGGTGCAAAAATACTTTTAATAATTTCATATAAATTAGTACAAATATTTTGTCCAGTCTAATTGCAACTTGTGTTTGTACTTGTGTGTCCTATTTCAGTATCTAAATAACTTTGCAAGTCCTGGAATTATTGATTAATTCTGAATCAAATGTTTGGAAATATGTGTAAATGGAAGGTATTTTTTAATTGCTTTGATAAATCATCAGTAATCTGGTCACTATAATATTTTACATAAGTAATTTTACCCGAGGTAACATTTACAGTCAATACAAAGATGCAACCAGTAGGGAGCTTACTCTTATCTTCAGTAATATAGAATCACCGTATCAGTACAGATAGTAGTATATGCAAGGGTTTATGAAAAGTAATAATCAATGTGGTGCTGTAGTTGTAATTGGAATATTTCTGTGTGAATGGTTAGCCCAACCTTTAAAGTATTCCCCCTTTACTCAGATACACTTTTCAAGAGGCTGTATCCACTTGAAAAATGCTTTGCGGAAGGCTTCTTTGGGTGTAGTGTTTCAGCACTGGAAAAGCATGCTACCAACAGTATGATGAGATTCAAAGCAGCCACTACCCATGTAGTTCTTAATGTATGGGTTGAGCCAAAAATCACTTGGAGCAAGATTTGGGCTGTATGGAGGATGTGGTAAAGTTGATACTGTTGAAAGAAACGTGGCTGATTTGTGGGTATGTGCATTGTCATGAAGGAACTTAATTCTGGGCTGTAGCATTGTGCTCAACGACTGCCGAAAGAACCGAATCTTGGTAAAATACTCCTGTCTGCACACTCCTACCCTCTGGTACAGGAACTCTAGCCACAATCCACGCCCTGTTTTTATCCTTACCCTCTGGCTCATCCGCAGTCATGATTTTATTTGAAAATAAATGATACCACAGTATCTGACCAACGGTATTAACTTGAGCCTTCAGGTCTTTGCAGTTTTAAACTTATAGTCATTTCAATAGAGCCATACGTTGACCACGGTTGTAAAAATTGTTTGGAAACAGGTTGAGAATATTGAAGAAATTAGAGCTTATATAAAAGTTCGCACAAAACTCGGTTGTTTGGTAAAGGAGATTTTTACTGAATTAGGGGATGTTTATGGATGTGATAAGGTATCTTATAGTTTTATAGGTGGAGAAAAAATTTCTCACTGGCACAGAGTCCGTCAAAGATGCAACAAAATCTGGCTGACCTGTGACTGTAACAGGCAAGACAAA
This sequence comes from Lutraria rhynchaena, assembly GCA_008271625.1. Taxonomy (NCBI): domain Eukaryota; kingdom Metazoa; phylum Mollusca; class Bivalvia; order Venerida; family Mactridae; genus Lutraria; species Lutraria rhynchaena. The sequence goes on along the minus strand of VIBL01000088.1, from coordinate 1,779,927 downwards.
TGTCTCAAAAGTCAGGGAAATGATTGAAAGTGATGGCAGGTACATGATTTGTGATGTTGCTAAAGCTGTTGGCATATTGCTATTAAAGGTGCATTTCATATTGAAGCGTATTTTAAAAGTATGGTAGATTTCTGCCAAATGGATACCCCATGACCAGATGACCAAAAAAAGGATACAAGTACAAACTGCTGAGCGATCGCTCAAAATGTTTCTAAACCTCAATCAAAGACAATTTGCACATTGTTATTGGTGACAAAACATGGGTTCACTATTTTGAACCAGGAAGAAAAATTGGAAACAAAATATGGTTCACCAAACACAGTAGAAGGCCTGCAGTTGTGAAAGGGACCATGAGCACAAAGAAGGCCCTTTATTGCATATATTCTTCTCTTGTGATGGTATAGCCATACAAATTCTGGTGCCAAAATGCAGATGTGTTACAGGTAGGTATTACCGAGATGTTATACTAAAAAAGACATGTTCGTCTACTACATGATAATGCTCCATCACATACATCTGAGTTTTTGAAGCAATTTTTTAGGTCGGAGAAGGTTACTGTCTTGCCACACCCACCATACTCTCTAGATCTGGCCCCATGTGACATTTTCCTTTTTCGAAAACTTAAAAAGTTTGTATCTGGTCCTCGATACAAGTCCCTACAGGCCCTTCGCTCAGCAATCAGTCAGTGTCTCAGAGGTATACCTAAATCAGCATACAGTGATGCATTTCAGAAATGGATTCAGAGATCGAAATTATAAGGGATGTAATGTTCATTTCATTATTTGAGTTGAATGCCTTTGAAATATTGTAAAATGCACATTACATACCGAACAACCCTCGTAAGTTTATGAGTTCATACATGCAGCGCAGAGTCTAACCTTTCGACTCATGTGTAACACTTGCTCAATAGGCACTGAAAAATGGTAAAATGGTAAAAATTTAGACTGATTAATACTTTTCGAATACCCTCTCATGGTATGACAAGATTAATGCTGCAAAATCTAATAATTATGATGCACCCAACTACCTCACATTAGGTAATTATGATTATTACTCATCATAAATACTGATAATTATGACTGTATGAATAAAATATATCACAAATAAACATGTATGGTGTAAGTAAAATGATATTTAGAATTTCATTTATATAACTGATAAGCAAGTTTTTAGGATTTATGGCTTACTTGTTATTAGCTCACCAGAACCGAAGGTTCTCCATCGTCTGTTGTCTGGCATCAACAATGGTCCTCTCCTCAGAAACTACCAGTCGCATTTACTTCAAATTTGCTGTGCAGAAGCCTTTTGACATTTTTAACTGCAATTTGCTCATATTGTACAGGTTGACCCCTTTTAAGGATCACTAGAGTTGCTCAAATAAAAATGGTTGGCCCCTATTAGGGGCCGCTAGAGCTAAAAATAGAAAAAGCTTTAATTATCTTCTTCTCATGAACCAATGGATGGATCATCGCCAAACTTGGTTTGTAGCATCCTTAGATGGTCCTCCCAGTTTGCTCAAATAAACTTGGTTGGCCCCTTTTAGGTGCCACTAGAGCTAATAATAGAAATACCTTAAAACAACTTTTTCTAATGATTCTATGGATGAATTATTACCAAACTTGGTTTATAGCATCTTCTGATAAAACAACTTTTTCTAATGATTCTATGGATGAATTATTACCAAACTTGGTTTATTGCATCTTCTGATAGTGTTCTATCAGATTTGCTGAAATAAAACTGGTTTACCCCAATTAGGGGCTGCTAGAGCTGAAAATTGAAGTACCTTAAATGACTTGTTTTCATGAACCAGTGGTTGGATCATCACCAAATTTGGTCTGTAGCATCCATCAGTCATCACAAATATTCCTTTGTGGTATCCTTTGATGGTCCTTTATCGAGTTTATTATTGTTCCCCATTATTTAAGTTAATTAACATTTATTCTGGTGAGCGATGCAGGGCCATTATGGCCCTCTTGTTACTTTATCTAAGCAGTAAAGAATAACTTTATAGTTCTATTGAATACTGGACAAGAAAATTGTCTTATGTTGCAAAATGATTCACTTTTTTGTTTGGAATATATTTCATATGTACCCTGGTACAAAGTATGATTATGCAGAGGCACTTGCAGCAAGATGCAAGCATTCTGTTTGATCTTAGTTATAAATTCACTGTAGAACTAATCCGTGGCTTTCTTACGCGGTCTTATTATAAAATATATTTACAAAAGGTGTGAGTTTTATTTAAACGCCCTTTCTTTAATTACGTTAACATATTTTTTATGACGATCATGTTGCAAACCAAAATTTATGCTCGTTTTGAGGATTATTTTTAGAATGATAAATTTATCGTCTGCATGATTTTAAAGGTTTACCGTATTTAAGTCATGTAACATTTCTTCTGTAGCTTACAGGACCTTGTAGGGATAGATTCATAATTTAAATTTTTCTGTCACCCTAAACTTATGGACTATACAGGATAAAAGAGTTCCCAACAACTTTAAATGAAAATTTCTAAATAATGATGGTTTGTCATTTTACAAGAAGTATGATAAACATAGTGATGTGGACCAGTTAATAAGTAAAATAATAAAACATGTTGATAAAAAATATTTTTGCTTGAAGTAGTGTGATGTTTGTCTTCACAGTATGTGGATAGAGGAAACATTTACATGTTACATTGTGCTTCCATTTTTTGCAAGATTTATTACCATGATAAGATGATATTGCTTGATAAGTCAGTCCGTTGACAATTAGGTTTAAATCTAGATATGTGTATTGACACAATACTGCATGATCGTGCAGTTTTTCTGCATGAATTAAATTAAGAATAATGATTCTGCACTTGTATACAGTATATGAGACTAAACAAGAACATATCATTTCAGTATTGACATATAAGATACTATGTTTTTAATACTTGATATTTTGTAACAATATAATAAACTCCTGACATTGCTCCTGTTGAATATTTTTTTATGGCAGTAAGATTATGTTACATTTTGGACAGGTATCATGGAAATACTTAGATCTTTGTTATTAGTGACAATATTATATAGTTAGGTATAAAATGCATGTTTATATGCCTGTAAAAGAAGTTTGTTTACAGTGTGTAACATGATAATAGAAACTTGGCTTGTATGATTGTGATCTCAGTCATGTTTGAGTTTAAGATATTTAAGTCTTGAGTGCTCATCATGATTTAGTATTTTGGAGATTTGTGTGTGATTCTGAGATTTAGTGTTATAGATTGAGTGCTGTCTCTCAGCTAGATTTAGATGCAATTATTGATCTCAGATAGAGAGCTGTCAGAGTTGAGATCTAATTTTAAATTTTTGGGATTTGAGTGATGTGATATTGGGGTTGTGACTTGAGTGATGAGGTCATGGGGTTGAAATTTGAGTGCTGAGTTTATGGTGTTGAAATTTGAGTCCTGAGATTTTCTGGTTGAGATTTGAGAGCTGAGAGTTCTTGGTTGAGATTTGAGAGCTGAGAGTTCTTGGTTGAGATTTGAGAGCTGAGAGTTCTTGGTTGATATTTGAGAGCTGAGAGTTCTTGGTTGAGATTTGAGAGCTGAGAGTTCTTTGTTGAGATTTGAGAGCTGAGAGTTCTTGGTTGAGATTTGAGCGCTGAGAGTTCTTGGTTGAGATTTGAGAGCTGGGATTTTTTGGTTGAGATTTGAGAGCTGAGAGTTCTTGTTTGAGTTTTAAGAGCTGCAATTGTGAGGTTTGAGAATTAGGATTTTTGGCCTGAGATTTTCTGGTTAAGATTTTTAGGGTTGAAATGTTGGGGTTGAGAATTGAGTGTTAAGATAATGAAGTTGAGATTTTTAGGTGAGATTTGAGTGCTGAGATTTTCAAACTGAATATGAATGGTGAGATTTTAATGCTTATGTTGTGATTATGGCTTTTATGGTTCTGACTTCGTGTTTGTGTCACTACAGCTCTAAAATTGCTGAATTTTATCATTTTTATAGTCTATATGAACTGATACTTGATTTTAAAATAGGTGAGCATATTTGTGCACTTGTTCAAGTTTTGTCTTACCTCACTTAGAATCTTTGATCTATACAGATTAAACTACAAGTACACAGATTGAAGATCTAAACATTATTTGACACTTCAAGGGATTATATGGCAGGAACATAACTGGAGATTATGAACTATTTATCTTTCTGTCAATGACAGAAAAACTGTAGAGAATCAATGGTCTGGTATGAAAGTGTTACATTTTAAACTCATTAAAATGCAGTAAATGGTCGTGGCAGGTCATACCATCCTATGAAAATTTGACAAAAATGTTGATTAAAAATTCCTCCATATGTGGAGAACTTCCTGGCTCCTTGTGGAAGGATAAGTTAGTACTGGTTATGGAATACAGTTCAGAAAAATTGATTTGATGAACTGGCTATCATATATCTGAAAAATTGTTGAAAAACAGCATCAAACCTGGTGAAAAAAAATATGACTGTATGATACACTTCCCTTATACATTTATTTTTAAGACATAAAAAACTGTTTTCTTTGAACATCCACTTCTCTCATTTCTAATGCAATAAATCTGAATAAATTCTGATCAGTAAAAATGGTTGTTCACCTCATAGCATGAAATGAAAAAAGTATTATTTTCACCTTACATTTTTTACTTACTTTTTGATCTTTGCTTGACCTATTAAGTGTTATGTTTGATCTTATGCAAATATTTTATACAGAATAATTTCAATATCTGAATGCAGGAGTCTCAGCTAGTTGAACATGTGGTTATATATGTGATGAGTGATGTTAAATACCTGAACATGAGCTTGTTTAAAATGTTCATCTGTTTGGTGACTCTGCAGTATTTTTTATAAGAGTAAGATGGTATGATTAAGATTTAGAAAGAATGTTGATAAGTACATATAAAATGTCCCCAAACAAACAGATGTCATGTTTGGATACTTCTAATGGCCAGTTACATACCTAATATGTCTCCTGTTCTGGGTACATGTGTTGGCTACAGTATTTTAGTCTGTGTAACTTTTTCTTTTTGAAAATTTGTGCTAAAGTTGTTGTATTGACTAGTAGGATGTATAACTGTATCACAAAATTCTAACTTTTTCCTGTCAAGGCAGTTTTTGACCTTAAGTGATGTTTTACCTAAAGGACAAGTCTTGAATTAGATTACCTTCCTCAAAACTTGAATGGTAAAATCTCATTGATAGATAAATGTTGGATGTCCAGGCTGTTCCTCAGTACAATGGTTTTAATATGCTAATGTGGTCTAATACGTAATATAAATAATTCCTGTATGTGTTTAGTGTTTCTTTGCTTAAAGTGTCAGTTTCATTTATGAATGAACTAAATTTTCAGATACCATCACTTTACCATTATTAGTTATTCATACCAAGAGTAATGAAAAGATGTCAGTTCAAAGTAAAATGCTGTAAATGTAAATATTTTAACAATTCTAACAAAGTTGATTTGACAAAGAAATATTTTCTTTGTTGCATTACCATTTGTTTAAGTGCATGCACAGGTTTCATTCTGGGTGTAGGAACATGTAGACTAATGAGAATAAACTGTACTGATCATACAAATGTTCATCAATAAGTAGGATTTAAGCATTAACATTTGAAACTATTAATGTGTTTAGTTGTCATGTTTTTGTTATTTGAGCTTTTCATTCATTTTAATTTATCTATACTCTATAAAGAGTCAGACAATATCCATTCGCCTGAACCATCTGGATGTAATACCACTACCTGAGAACATTTTCTGTTTCTGATTTTAACACCATCTTGGTGAAATCTAGATTTCTGTAACAACAACTTCCTACTGATAGTCTAACTGATACGAAAAAATAGTGTTGTATCCTTACAGTACTTATCCTTCCCTGATCATTGAATGTTTAACCGTGTTTATGACTACACTATATATAGTGTAAGTGCATTTTGATATAACAGAGCAAATGTAATGTTTTCACTGTAGCAAAACTGTGTTACTGTTGGAAAAAATATATATTTAACTGTAAATACATTTTTGTTTAAATGATCATTAAAATGTAAAGTAAATTAATTTTGAACATCTTTTTGTGGAAATTTATCTTCTGACCATATCTTTGAGAAAAAGAAATTTTGATTTGAAAGTTTTTTTATGGAATATAAAAGTGTTCACTTTGATACCAGTCTCTTCTTCATTAGAAGACTTCATTAATGTTTTGTTGGATTTATGTCTTTATTAGTCAGACAGTATCTGTATAACAGTTCATTATAGCCCTATAAAAAAAACTTTAGGATATGATTCTACAGCAATTAAATACTGTGTGCAGTGTTGGGAATTGTAACCTGGTACAAAAAATTAAGATCAATTAACTCTCAGATAATTATAATTATTAACCAGGTTCTCCATAGGAAAATCATTAACCTAGTTCTCCAAAGGAAAATTTTTAACCAGGTTTTCTGAAGGAAAATTATTTTTAACCAGGTTTTCTGAAGGAAAATTTTTAACCAGGTTCCCAAAAGGAAAATTTTTAACCAGGTTCTCTGAAGGAAAATTTTTAACCAGGTTCTCCAAAGGAAAATTTTTAACCAGGTTCTCCAAAGGAAAATTTTTAACTAGGGGTTCTCCAAAGGAAAATTTTTAACAAGGTTTTCTGAAGGAAAATTTTTAACCAGGATTTCTGAAGGAAAATTTTTAACCAGGTTCTTCAAAGGAAAATTTTTAACCAGGTTTTCTGAAGGAAAATTTTTAACCAGGATTTCTGAAGGAAAATTTTTAACCAGGTTCTCCAAAGGAAAATTTTTATCCAGGTTTTCTAAAGGAAAATTTTTAACCAGGTTCTCCGAAGGAAAATTTTTAACCAGGTTCTCCAAAGGAAAATTTTTAACCAGGTTTTCCAATGAATAATTTGGTTATTAGATTGCTACATGTCAGCAGGCAGGTGGCAGGCGTCAACAATTGATTTCTGCCTGATAACTTTTGTTTTAATGGACAGATTCTCACCAAATTTTATGTATAGCATGCTTACACGAAGACCTGTTTTTGGATTGTATTTGGTGGTTCTAGGTCAAAAGTCAAGGTTACTGTTACACAAAAGTTCAATTTTTGCACATGTAATATTCTGTGCGCAACTGCTACATTTCTCAAGGGATTTTGACCAAACTTTCACAGAACTATCATCACTATGTACCCCAAGCACATGTTTTGGAGTTTTGTGATTTGACTATTTTTGGCAGAATTATGGGCCTTTGTTTATTTTGCCTCTATGAGCTATTAAAATCAAACTTATGTGTGCCATAGGCAAAATGTTTCCACCCTATTTTGCATGAAATCAGATAAATTTTTTCTAAATGTTGTGTAAACAAAATTATTATGCGATTGGCTAGTTTGCTGAATTTGTATCCTTTCAAAATATTAATGAAAACATTAATATATTATCTGCCAAACTAAAATCAAACAGCAAGTTGTATACAATGCATCAAATCAATGCTTTCAGGTTTTTTTCTTATATTCATTTGTATTATAATAGTATGCTGATATTTAATACAGCGTCTTTTAAAGTCAGATTTCTAGATGGTGAGATCAACTAGTAATTATTTCGCCTTTTGTAAAATAAAAAATTATGTTCAAATTTATGAATTATTCATAAATAGTCTTAAGTTCACTTATGATACTGGTTTATTGATTTAACTCACATTCAAACATATGGCTGACTCTTTTTGACCCCTAATTCTAAAGTTCAACTAACCTGATGTTTTTATACAGTGTCTTACACACATATACAGTTGAAGTACTTTTTAAAAAGTTTTACCTTTATGTGGATTATTTTAGTCCTATTTAAGATATGTCACCCTATCTGTATGTTAGACATTAACTGATAATGTCTGGTCAAATAAAAAGTGAGGTTCGGTTGGCCATTACTTTAATCCTGGTTCCTCTGAGAAATACAGGTATAGGATTACAGTATTAGTTATCATGTTAACACCTATGTTAATTTGTTGTGTGTTGTCAAAGCAGCATATCACTGGTTGGTTGAGTTATCACAAAGTTGATGTTAAAGCTAAGCTAAAAGTGATGTTTGAAACTATGATAATCAGTCGAATTCTTTATTTTTACACTCTCAATGAGACACAGACACTTTGTGGAGTTGGTTTAAATATATGATGCAATGAATTAGATAAAAACTCTGTTTAATACATATGTTTGATGATAAAACTGGAATGTCATATTAAAATAAACGAGAAGTTTAATTTTAGAGTACATGAATTTTGTGGCTATTTGTCTTCATTTAGAATCTATCATTCAAATTTTTACATATTTTTTCTTGTAAATTATGTACAGATATTTAAATTTTGCTTAAGGTTATGAAAGGAAAAATGTAACATATTTGATACAGTTCTACTCACAATAGCTAGTATAGTGCAAGTAAAACAAGTCACATAACAATCATTTTGTTTTATGTGACATTACTTAAGTAAGTACTGCTTCCAGAATAATTATCACCATATTGAAACATACTACCAACACCACTGACTCCTAATAAATAAAAATGTTCTTAAACTTCCTTTTTCAAACTATTGCATCTAAAACACCAGTACTTAGTTCCTTAAACCTACTTTTAGAGATATAATACTTTGTCATAGTGTTATATATTGGTAAATTAGGTGCTGAGGATATAGTTCACTGAACTCTAAGGTACATTATAATTTTAGAACCAAGGATTTGTTTGTCTTAAATAACAGATATTGTAATTTTACATAAAATGCAGCTGGCTGTATTAGGTATCAAATAACTGCATTTTTACATCAAAAGCTTTGGAAGTTTCTCTTAGTTGAAGAATTGTATCAAGTATTCTAGTTTGAACATGTTTGGGGTTGTATTTCAAATCAATTAACTAAAAATGTTGGCATATGAAAACATGCATATTAAGTAATTGATTTCATACAAATGGGACCTGCCAGTGTTAGATGTAAAGTTAAAACACATATTGTTTTCCTACCTCCATATTTCCTTTTACAACAATCAAGCTTTGGTAACATTTTGTCCAACAAGCATAATCTTGATTTAGTCAGATAAGTAATCTGGTATCAAATCTAAATGGTTTATTAGAGAAGTACAATTACACCCCTTTACATGTTTAATAAATAACAAGTAATCTCGTGCAAACAGTATAACTGTGCTCATTTTTAGAACTATTCAATGTTTTATGTGGATAATGTTCAATACAAAGTCTGTGTAACCTGTCAAGTTGAAATGTGACCTTGTCTAGAGTGATGTTGACTTACAGTTGTTGACACATTATCACAGAGATCTTTATCAAACTTTGTACCTCCACTGCTAATCTAAGTCTCCTATCAATATCTGCCCACCAAAGTTGATTGGAATTTGAATACAGACCACAAGGCTAGGCTTATATTCTGTTTCTTTTTAATGATGTAATTAGTGGAATATGTTTGTGTCCATTATGTGTTATTTAAGATATGGCCAACAATTATAATTGTCTTTATTTGTGATAATTGATGGCTTACACAAAAGTTGGCTCTGTCACAGAGAATATTTTGGATCATTTGTTATGAATTTTTAGCTGTTCATGAATCTGTGGTAGAGTTAGTTTGTATCTCTTATTGAATTAAAGGCTAGAATTAATAGTGCATTTCTGTTCTTGTACACTTTTATGATGTTATCATTTATTATCTTGTACAAATTTAATTTTGCTGTTACAATTCTATAATTCAATTAACTAACATGACCATATCCAAATATTTTGAGTGGACCTGAGGCGTTATTGAAAGGTCAAGATGACTCTTCAGAAATAAGTTCAATCACCAGATCACACTTTCATTGATCATTAAGTCTACAAAACCCTGCCCACTCATTCATTGGTTATGCTTCTACTTTTATTTAAATATTCAGTTAAATTAGATTTTACCAATTAATTTTAGAATTAATAAATACTTGAATATAGTAGGTACTCAATTGAGTAACATTTTATTGGTTTTAGTTGTAAATTCAAACATTTGATGTTTGCTTTGTAAGGTTATAGAACCAAGGTCTAATAAAATTCTCCACAATACAAGCTTATAGATTAAATTATACAGCCAATAAAGTTGTAGTTTTCACTAACCTTCAAAAGTGTAATTACCAACTCCATTATGATGTTGTTGTGTATCTTGAATTGTTCTGATGTTCTTTCGTTCCCTTTTGACTCTATCAACCCCTCATGTGTTAAATATTACACAGTACATTGATACAGGAGGCCCTGACAGTACATATTCAATACAGTACATTAATGCAAGAGGCCCTGACAGTCCATATTCAACACACTACATTAAGGAATCTACAAGAGGCCCTAAAAGTATTATTTATTAATGCATTACAATTCCACTGTCAAGTTATTTATATGATTGATAAGTGTTAATTATTTTAGGCATGGTTTGGCTTTGACATAATAAAGTTACTGTTATAAGAAAATGTGTATGATATAACTTTGTTAATATGTTTATGTGCAATGTTTTGCTTCAAAATTCCATCATAAAACTTGAAAATGGTGCAAAATTGGATTATTTATGCTTATAGATAATTAAACCCTAGTTTCTTCTATATATTTGAACTCTTAATATATGCTTCACATTTTGTTTAAAACTTGTCATTCAAAGTAGCTGACTTTATGTTACAAGTACAGACAATACAAAAATCTACATCATAAGACAGGTATTTGACGGGCATGAAATTATTCATATAGTGTTAGTAAATAAAACATGTAATTTGTTGCATGTGATTGTCTGAGTACAAGGAATGTGCATATATATATGAACATGCGATGATCTCTTATCTCTTGTTTTATATTATTGTTACATTAAACCATAAAGAGTTCATTACAACATTATACCATAAAGAGTTCATTACAACATTATACCATAAAGAGTTTATTACAACATTATACCATAAAGAGTTCATTACAACATCATACCATAAAGAGTTCATTACAACATTATACCATAATGAGTTCATTACAACATTATACCATATAGAATTCATTACAACATTATACCATATAGAATTCATTACAATATTATACCATAAAGAGTTCATTACAATATTAAACCATAAAGAATTCATTACAACATTAAACCATGAAGAATTCATTACAACATTATACCATAAAGAATTCATTACAATATTATACCATAAAGAATTCATTACAACATTATACCATAAAGAATTCATTACAACATTATACCATAAAGAGTTCATTACAACATTATACCATAAAGAATTCATTACAACATTATACCATAAAGAATTCATTACAACATTATACCATAAAGAATTCATTACAACGTTAAACACTGAAGAGTTAATTACAACATTAAAACATGAACTCTGACAGTCATAAATCTGTCTCCTATTGCTTGTAATATTGAGTCCTATGGATGACTTGTTGAAGTCCAGATTTATAATTTATCTCTATGTACTGAACTTTCTAAAATCTTAATTGACAGTCAAACATAACTTACAAAAAGTGGTTAAGTTGCATTCAAGTGTTGAAAATCCTGACACAGTAATGCAAAACTGCATAAATTTATTTTGGAATTCTTGTGGGAATGATCTCAGTGGGTGGACATCAAGAGTAGTATGTTGTAAGTGTTCTAGCCTCTCATTTACTTGTAGTACTGTTCTGAACAGAAAACTGGTTTGAATGAGTTGACTTATTTCTAATAACATAATGCATTGCACTTAATACTCAATAAAATTCTATGCCTCCTTCAGTAATTTAACTTCATGAAATCTCTGGTTTGATCTTCAATTGCTTGTTTGTCAGATTATACTTCAGGTATTCTCTTAAAGCTTGATGTAAATTTTTTGCTTGTTAGAGAATAGTATGAGATATTTTATCTTGTAACTATTTTTTTTCACTGGGTTTAAAGCCATTTTTCAGTTACATATGGTGGCCAGTCCACCTAACCAGTTTTCCTGGACTGTATACTTACCAGTACTAACTTATCCATCCTCATGGAGCTGACACCTTCTCCACATTTGGAGGAAAATTTAATTTTTAGCTGACCTGAGCACGAGTAGGCTGTATTGATGGGTCTCTGTCTGGCGTTGAGTCATGCGGCATCTGGATTCACCTTGTGAACACTCTAGAGTCATGTTTTTGGTCAAACAATTATGAAATTGGTCAGTGGCTTAGTCTTGATGATATCTCAGGCAAGTTCGAAAAAAGGGCTATGTGGGGTTAAAAACTAGGTCACTGGGTCAAATGGAAGAAAAACCTTGTGAACACTCTAGAAGTCACAGTTTTGATATCATGAACAAGTTTGAACATTGGTCATCAGGGGTCATCAGGTCAAATCAGTTGCAATCTTTACTCAAGTGAGTGAAAAAGGGCCATCATGGCCTTTTGTTTTGACAAATTTTTGTAGAATGGTGTGACCTGCCATGACCTGGATTTGATCCAGGATTACAAGTCCACTGTTATTATTACTAACCACTGGTCCACAGTCACAGCCTGTAACTACTTCTTGTTATCCCTATATTTAGGTATTAAATCAGGACTTTTGTTCAGTAAAATATGTAGAAGTTTTGCAGTAATTGATTAAGATATATCATTTACATAATTCAATTAATCATAAAAACTTTGATGATTATAAAAATTGAATTTTATGTTGAACATTTATATTGGTGTATGGTATTCCTCATTATGAGGTAGATTAGTTAGTAACATCGTGTGATAAAAATGGATGTGTTGAGTAAGAACATTTATAAAAATTAGTAGTTTGATTTTAAATAATAGTATGCAATATTAAATACTAAAATGATCCATCCAAATGGTGTTGATGTCTTGGTTTACACTCTCAGGTAATTGTCACTGTATGTTTTCATTTGTGAGCACAAGGGTAGAGTTAATGATGTAATAGTTCTAAATTTTTTGATGTTATGCATGTATAAGATAAATCTGAAATCGGATCAGGTCGAATGCAATAAGAAAAAAATGTATTTCTTGAAACACATTCATTATGAAATCATGTTTGTTGCAGAAATTTTAGAATATTTTTGTTGTATATAAAAGTAGATCTTGTCTTTTTTCTTTTAAAAAATTGTTAAGTAGTTTTTGTTAGCAAATTTTGTACAAAACCTTCTTTGTTTGTTTGTTTAATGATGTTTTATACCTTTGAGCATTGAAGCCTTTTCAGCTGAAGTGTCTATGTTTATGATGAATAAAATATTTTTAAGTTTGTCCTGGCTTCACTGTCATGGTGTGACATTGTCATATAAAAGTCACTTCACATGGTCACATGGTTGGTAACTGTTATGTTTTTACCCATTTATGTCAGGGAAGAAAAATTATTCATGCCAAACAAGACATCTAAGGTCAAAGGTCATGCAGAAGATGAATTTAATAAACATGAAATTTACATGCTGTGAGTGAAAACAAAGATGGAAATCATGAATATTTTTTCTGCTACTAAACATATTCTGACCATAAAGCATCAACATAGCTTTATGTTTCTGAGTTAATTTCATAAAAAATTTTATTTGAGATCCTGAAGATAACCTTGGTACATTTTTTATCCATTAAAATATTAACACAAGCACAATTTGTTCTACTATCAAGCTCTAATATAATGAGGTTAAACTTTAAGAATATAGTTGTACATATAGTCCAACATGTCAGAACTCTCTTTTTATAGCATAGAATTATTTGTGACTAGTTGACAAGTATGTTGTAGTATTTGAACTTCATCAAGTTCATGAAATGATGGAGTTTTCCTTATTTTAAGTTGATGATTATGAAAAATATTTGTTTTACCCTAAGACCAGTTCATGTGATATTTATCACTGTCAGAATTTTAAATATTATAATCCAGGATATATGTACTCTAGTTACTGATTGTTTCATTTTAAGTACAAAATTTGCTAATTCTTGTACTGGTAGGTCTCAGATATACAGATATGAAATACTGCCAAAATCTGTTTTAAACAATCTTTACATTATACAAATTGTTTACCCGTGTGGAAGTAAAAAATACTCTAATGAGTCCTGATCTTTGTCAGTTATATAGTCAGTATATAAAACTTAATAAATGATTTAGTTACAACATTATAACAATATTTTGACAGGCAATAATTATTACTTGATTTGTATGTTACTAATGTATCACTTTAAAGTATTGATAAGGTATTATCTGTCTGCATGCATGATGGAACTTCATAAAGTATTGATAATTAGGTGGTTGCACAATTTTAAGTTTATATGTGTGTTCATTTGGGGTCAGTTATTTTTACCATTTCCTCTATATTTCTTTGCTGCTTTAAGTATATTTTTAAAAAGTGGTTGGGGTAAGTTAGAGCTAAAGGTTTACAAGTGAATGAGTACACTTGAGAACTATATTTTGACCATGTTTGCAATGTTAACTGTATGTACATTACAAGTGGATGTTTAACTTTACTGTATCATTAAATGATTTATAATATTTCAAAATATATTATTACAAATGGCATTCATTTTGTCACCTATGAAGGCCTGGAATGTGCCCCTTTCATGCCTGTAAACTTATTTAGACTTTCACATAGATGAATTAAATTTGTTGGTGGATCAGAACTCACTGTAGACCCGCATGTTAATTCAGAATTCTTTTGGTTAATCCAAACATGTAAACCTACTTTGTCAAACTAATGGAAACATAATGACTTGTGGTTACCCGACTGTTGTCAAATTTAGTGATAATTCACACCATTCAGGGAGATAACCTTTGATAATTTATCTGTTCACGAATAAGTTTCCATGCTGATGATAACCAGTATAGCAAACATTTAGTAAATATCTTTCATTAGTTGTGAAAAAAGAAGGTGTTTGCTTGCGTTTTTAGCTCACCAGAACCGAAGGTTCAGGGCGAGTTATGAGAATGGTGGATGCTCTGGCTTTTTAACATCTTTAGATAGTGTTCTATCAGATTTGCTGAAATAAAAATGGTTGGCCCCAATTAGGGGCCGCTAGAGCTAAAAATAGAAATACCGTTAAATGACTTCTTTTCATGAACCAGTGGTCGGATCATCACCAAATTTGGTCTGTGGCATCCTTCAGTCATCACGAATATTCTTTTGTAGTCTCCTTTGATGGTCCTTTATCGAGTTTATTATTGTTCCACATTATTTGCCCACAAGTGTACCTTTATTACCTTTTTAGTTACAAGTTAATTAACATTTATTCTGGTGAGCGATGCAGAGCCATCATTGCCCTCTTGTTATTACTGTCACATTGTTTCCTATTGTATGTATATTGTGTAGATAAGGTACTGTAATCACCTCTCTGTTTTACCCTGTATTAGTTATAGAATTTTATGTTTGTGTGGTGGTGCATATGTTGTGTATCTGTTGTTGAAAACAGGCACAAACCTTAATATTTGTATTTTTTGAGTTGGTTGAAGATGCCTACATTCAGATTGCTAGGATTAGTGTAGTTATAATATTAAGATCACTTATATACAGGTGGCTAAGTACATTGGTACACTTTTTACCTTCTTCCCTGTGTCAGATTTGAATTGATGTTTTTATTGAATTCATTGGTTTAGAATAATAATATAATCATATTCTTACCATGTATTATCAAATGAACAAATTTTAAGTCAACAATAGTTGTGTAATGTTGATATAAAGTGGATAGCCTAGACTTTTTTTCATCTTTTTGAAAGAAAAATTGAACAAATATTTGTATTATATTTCATGAAACACTTAAAATTCTCGAATACACTTTAATATATAAATACTGCAGATTTGAATTAGATCAATAATAAATGGTTAAATCCAAGACAAGTGTTTCCTTATTAAATATACCAGAAAGGTGTTCTGTTTTCTTTTAAAATCTTTAAGCCCCATTGTACAGATTCACCTTACACTGTAATACACTAGTAACACCTTCGGATCCTTAACCAGATAGTGTATTTATAGTAGTGGCTGGCTTTCATTTATGTCAATAAATTATCACTTTTTTGTAATATCCTGCACTCATTTCTATTGCGACATTTATAAATCTGTAAGCTGTCATATATTTAAGATACTTGGTCCTATAGTTTTCTCTTGATTTATTTCTTAGTACAGTTTAGTATTTATTGTTCATGTTGAATTCAGAGTAATACTTTGTTATATACATTCATGAAAATCCACACAATATTTGGTAACAATGGCCGTTAGTCAACTGTTAATATCTCCTCTCTGTGTTTCTGTTTGTAATCCTGTCAGTGTCCAATTCAGTATCCTATTATGAAAACTTTTGGCTCTTTTTGACTTTATAATTTGTCTGTTTGAAAATCTTGGATGTTTTTTAATTAGGTACTATTAAGATTTGTCAATACTGTGGTATCATTTTTGTTCGCGCAGGACGAATTTTCGCGTATTTCGCGCTACGTTTGTTGCGCGAATTTAAGACCGCGCTAATAAAAGACCATCCAGAAATAAGTGACTATACGAAATTTTCATAGTCCGAATACTAAGTCACTTAAGTTGTGTATCTACGTCCGACCATATTACTATCAATTTGCGAGAAGTTTTTTTTCGAGACTTAAAAGGAAACGAGACATAGCTTTTTAGAATGTCGTTAATGATATTTTCCCACATAGAAAGAATAATTAATTTATTTATTAGTATTCTCTTTTGGAGATGAAGCATCGGCTGGATCCGGAAGATCCGGTTCGGACGCAGAGCGTGTAGAAAAGAAGAGAATGAAACAAACTATAAATTTTATGTTTTCATAATGAAAGGGATTATTCGCACATCTGACTGTTGTTTTTAGTAATTGCTTGAGCGCCATAACAAGATGTGGACCCGATAATTGTCTAATTTACATACTAATCCATGCTTTGATCTCGGACTCGCTTTGTCTACATAAAGTGACAATTAACAAACGATTATCGGTGACAACTGTCGTATTGTTTATTAATCATGGTAACAAAAGGGCGTCGCTGTGATAAGCATGTACGTGGTCGGGTGATGACAAAAGGACGTGATTCGCGTCAGGATTTGGATTTTTTTCTAAAATTCAAAATGCGCGAATTTACGACCGCGCGAATCTTTCTTTTTTCGCATTTGCGTGAAATTTCATGCCAGCGAAATTAAATGATACCACAGTATCCAGCATGCAGCATCAAGCGTCATATGTCTTAATGATAACTTGGACATGATGGAACAAGGGTCATATGTCTTAATGATAACTTGGACATGATGGAACAAGGGTCATATGTCTTAATGATAACTTGGACATGATGGAACAAGGGTCATCTGTCTTAATGATAACTTGGACATGATGGAACAAGGGTCATATGTCTTAATGATAACTTGGACATGATGGAACAAGGGTCATATGTCTTAATGATAACTTGGACATGATGGAACAAGGGTCATCTTTCTTAATGATAACTTGGACATGATGGAACAAGGGTAATATGTCTTAATGATAACTTGGACATGATGGAACAAGGGTCATCTTTCTTAATGATAACTTGGACATGATGGAACAAGGGTCATATGTCTTAATGATAACTTGGACATGATGGAACAAGGGTCATATGTCTTAATGATAACTTGGACATGATGGAACAAGGGTCATCTTTCTTAATGATAACTTGGACATGATGGAACAAGGGTCATCTGTCTTAATGATAACTTGGACATGATGGAACAAGGGTCATCTTTCTTAATGATAACTTGGACATGATGGAACAAGGGTCATCTTTCTTAATGATAACTTGTACATGATGGAACAAGGGTCATCTGTCTTAATGATAACTTGGACATGATGGAACAAGGGTCATCTTTCTTAATGATAACTTGGACATGATGGAACAAGGGTCATCTTTCTTAATGATAACTTGGACATGATGGAACAAGGGTCATCTTTCTTAATGATAACTTGGACATGATGGAACAAGGGTCATATGTCTTAATGATAACTTGGACATGATGGAACAAGGGTCATCTTGGGTCAATAACTAGGTCACTAGGTTGAATCGATGCAAAACTCTCAGGTGAGCAAATAAAGGGTCATTGTGGCCCACTTCTTTTGTTATGGTTATGGTTCATATTTGCAAGGCTCTGATATTTCTATCCATTTGTTTCTTGCATCACTTAGATTTGTTATAATTGCTTTACAGTGTACTCATAGATTTCATCCCTATCATGGTCTGCTTGTTCTCTTAACACATAAAATTTAATGATGCTTAAAACTGTGGCTTGTTTTGTAGCATATGACTTTTGATGTTGATAGTGAAATTTCAAAAATTCGACAGGAGGTATAAAATTGTTTGAATCTATGAATATTAATAAAGAACATCAGACCATAAAGTTGTTCATCAGAGTAACATAAAACCAGGCCAAAATTTACTGTCAATGACTTTGCATTATTGGATATTATCAAAAAACTTCGTGTGAGATCACTTTGATTGTAAGATTGACTTAAAGATCCACATAACTGAAACCTCGCTGATAACGTGTTTCTCATTTTTCTGTTTAATACCCAAAACAGGATAAATTTCACATGGCACAACCCTTCTATTGCAGGGTTAAGGGTCTGAAAAGAATCCTAATGGGTATATAGTGAGATTATCATTCCACTATAGTGATGATACATGTTGGTAAAAATAAACTTTTGTAAGTAAAGTGGATGATGATTTGTTTTATGTAAAAATATAAAAAAGGTGTGACCCTACACAAGTCTGTCTGCTTCTCTATGAATATGTCTGATGTAGAGTTATTCTGGCTGTATTCTAAATACTGGGATTAAGAAAAAAACTTTTATTTTCAAAATTTAGGGAATTCACCTATGTTATTTATTTTGTAACTTATTCAAGTATATTTTGTAAAAACATCATATATCAACCATATGTGTTTTTTTTTCTTTATTTGTAAAAACAGTTTAAATATCTGTATCTTGTTAATTATTTCAGTTGATTATTACATTTGACAATTTGTCGTTATTTTAGTTGTGTCATCATACATGTACCAAGGACAAAAACAATCAAACATTTAGTCTACCAAGACTTACATTGTTGAAATACATTTGCGCTATCAATATAGACCTTTTAAACATCTTTTTATTTATTATATTCTATAATTTTATAAATAGAAATGCAATGTGTTGTAGAATGATATTTTATCATGTTGGATTGTATTGTACGTATTATCAAATTCTATGTGGACAAGGTTGAATACATATTTATGTAAATGAACTTTAACCTGATTTATGACTAGATGCATTTATGCAACTCCTTCACTATTCACTGGTTGATGGTGTCAGTGTTACATAGAACTAATTACTACAACTCCATACTGGTATATTTCCCAATTTTTATATGTAATTGGAGTCATAAACTGTTTACTAAGCAGGTGGAGTATACATACTCATCATTCATTATGTTTTCTGATCGATGGACAAATATTCTATTCTAAGTGTTTGATGGTAGTTAAAATTTCAAAAAAATACTTGGTTCTCAATGAGGTATTTTGAAACTGAGTATAAAAATCCCTATTCATTAAAATGTTAAGATATAATCATGTATTAAAATATTGAAGGATTCATTCTAGAAGGAATATGTATGAATGTAAGTGCTGTCTATTGTTTGGGGTAAAATAGTCTAACAAAAAAAAAAAACGTGATAAAATTGCAAGTCATCATCCATTTGTTGAGAATTTTAAGCACCACAACCAACACTTATGGTGACATGATTTTGATGTTAGAATGTAATCTAGGTTTACAAAGATAAACATTTCCTTTAAATATGATATTTATACAGACCTGGTTACAGTCATCTGTTTTATACAGGCCTGGTTACAGTCATCTGTTTTATACAGACCTGGTTACAGTCATCTGTTTTATACAGACCTGGTCACAATCATCTGTTTTATACAGGCCTGGTTATAGTCATCTGGTTTATACAGACCTGGTTATAGTCATCTGGTTTATACAGGCCTGGTTACAGTCATCTGTTTTATACAGACCTGGTTACAATTTTATTCAGGCCTGGTCACAATCTTCTGGTTTATACAGACCTGGTTACAATCATCTGTTTTATACAGACCTGGTTACAGTCATCTGTTTTATACAGACCTGGTTACAGCCATCTGTCTTATACAGGCCTGGTCACAATCATCTGTTTTATACCAGCCTGGTTACAGTCATCTGTTTTATACAGGCCTGGTTACAATCATCTGTTTTATACAGACCTGGTTACAGTCATCTGTTTTATACAGACCTGGTTACAGTCATCTATTTTATACAGACCTGGTTACAGTCATCTGTTTTATACAGGCCTGGACACAATCATCTGTTTTATACAGACCTGGTTATAGTCATCTGTTTTATACAGACCTGGTTATAGTCATCTGGTTTATACAGACCTGGTTATAGTCATCTGGTTTATACAGACCTGGTTATAGTCATCTGGTTTATACAGGCCTGGACACAGTCATCTGTTTTATACAGACCTGGTTATAGTCATCTGTTTTATACAGACCTGGTTATAGTCATCTGGTTTATACAGGCCTGATCACAATCGTCTGTTTTATACAGGCCTGCTTATAGTCATCTGTTTTATACAGACCTGGTTACAGTCATCTGTTTTATACAGGCCTGGTCACAATCATCTGGTTTATACAGACCTGGTTACAGTCATCTGTTTTATACAGGCCTGGTCACAATCATCTGGTTTATACAGACCTGGTTATAGTCATCTGTTTTATACAGACCTGGTTACAGTCATCTGTTTTATACAGACCTGGTTATAGTGATCTGTTTTATACAGGCCTGGTCACAATCATCTGTTTTATTCAGGCCTGGTTATAGTCATCTGTTTTATACAGACCTGGTTATAGTCATCTGTTTTATACAGGCCTGGTTATAGTCATCTGTTTTATACAGACCTGGTTATAGTCATCTGTTTTATACAGGCCTGGTCACAATCATCTGGTTTATACAGACCTGGTTACAGTCATCTGTTTTATACAGACCTGGTTACAGTCATCTGTTTTATACAGGCCTGGTCACAATCATCTGGTTTATACAGACCTGGTTATAGTCATCTGGTTTATACTGACCTGGTTACAGTCATCTGTTTTATACAGGCCTGGTTACAGTCAATGATTCTTGGATTTAGGTTATGTTGTCTCTCACTCATGTTAGTCTAAATTTTATATCAGATTACCAGTCAGTCACATTAATTGTGTGATCTGTCAATAGTTTTAGAATAAGTTTGGGGTATTTCTTAAACATTACATAATATTTGAATAGTAATATTAGTTTTATCTATTAATCATAATGAGTTTTATGTGTATTGTAATGTTAATTAGTATGAACTACCAGATAAAATGAGTGTTTCTCTTGAAGCAAGTGAGATAATGTTATAAGTAATAAATTTGGTAAGATTGATTAGGATAAATTTAGCTTGTCCTACAGTTACAGTCTTTGACAGTATTAAAATTAATAAGGCTGCCATTTTAACTGTCCTATTTTTTGGTGGAGTGTCCCTAAGCTTTCAAAAGCTTTCAAAAGTTTTTTTTTCAAATAAAGCTGCTAGCATAACTCTATGGTCGTGAATGGTTGTTCCATTACAGAGATTATTTACTACTTAGCCAAAGATTCTTTGGATTCCATAGATTCCTGTAGTGGTCGGCAACTAGCAATCAGTGTGCAATTGATGACTGAAATCCAATATTAAATCTTTATTATTTGTTTTCATACAGGAATCTCTTGAAACTCCTGATGTAATTATGCCATTTGGATTTCACAATCACTTCCTTAAATTCCAATTACTTTCCATGTGAAGTTTTGTATTTTATTTTATGATTAATAATTTCACTCTGGTAAAACAGTTTTAGCTCACCAGAACAGAAGGTTCAGGGTGAGCTATTAGGATGGGTAGGTGAATGCTCCGGCGTCCATCGTCTGTCGTCAACGATGGTCTTCTCCTCAGAAACTACCGGTCGGATTTACTTCAAATTTGCTGTGTAGAAGCCTTTTGACGTTCTAACGCCAATTTGCTCATATTATACCAGTTGGCCCCTTTTAGGGGTCACTAGAGCTAAAAATAGAAAAAAATTTAATCATCTTCTCATGAACCAACGGATGGATCAACGCCAAACTTGGTTTGTAGCATCCTTAGAAGGACTTTTATCAGATTTGCTCAGATGAAAATGGGTGGCCCCTATTAGGGGCCATTAGAGCTAAAAATAGAAATACCTTTAAACATCTTCTCATGAACCTATGGATGGATCATAACCAGACTTGGTCTATAGCATCCTTAGATGATCCTCTCTCAAGTCTGCTCAAATAAATTTGTTGGCCCCTTTTAGGGGCCACTGGAGCTAAAAATAGAAATACCTTAAAATGACTTTTCCTCATGATTCTATCAATGGATTATTACCAAATTTGGTTTTTAGCATCTTTAGATAGAGTTCTATCAGATTTGCTGAAAAAAATGGTTGGCCCTTTTTAGGGGCCGCTAGAGCTAAAAATAGAAATACCTTTAAATGTCTTCTTCTCATGAACAAATGAATGGACCATCACCAAATTGGTTTGTAGCATCCTTAGATGGTCCTCTCTTTAGTTTGTTCAAATAAATTTGGTCTGAGCCCCTTTTGGGGGCCACTAGAGCTATTAATAGAAATACCTTAAAACAACTTTTTCTCATGATTCTATGGATGGATTCTTACCAAACTTGGTTTTAAGTACCTTTAGAGAGTGTTCTATCAGATTTATTGAAATAAAAATGGTTGGCCCCAATTAGGGGCCGCTAGAGCTAAAAATAGAAATACCGTAAAATGACTTCTTTTCATGAACCAGTGATTGGATCATCACTAAATTTAGCTTGTGGCATCCTTCAGTCATCACGAATATACCTTTGTAGTATCCTTTGATGGTCCTTTATCGAGTTTATTATTGTTCCCCATTATTTGCCCACAAGTGTACCTTTATTACCTTTTTAGTAGCAAGTTGATTAACATTTATTCGGGTGAGCGATGCAGGGCAATCATGGCCTTCATTTTGACAAAAACACCACATTCTCCAAAAGGCATACTCTTTTAGCTCATGGTCCCAAGTTACACTATTTTCACCACTTATAGTACTCACACAATTTGCAATTTCTGACACCACTTACAGTACTTGTTCTACTTATAGTACACCTGAAATACAGTACTTACACCACTAACAGTACCTGACACCACTGACAGTACTTACACCACTTACACCACTGACAGTACTTACACTACTTACACTACTTACACCACTTACACCACTTACACTACTTACACTACTTACACTACTTACAATACTTACACTACTTACACCACTTACACTACTTACACTACTTACAGTACTTACACTACTTACACCACTTACAGTACTTACACTACTTACACCACTTACACCACTTACACTACTTACACTACTTACACCACTTACAGTACTTACACTACTCAACTACTTACACCACTTACAGTACTTACACCACTTACACTACTTACAGTACTTACACTACTCAACTACTTACACCACTTACAGTACTTACACCACTTACACTACTTACACTACTTACACCACTTACACTACTTACACCACTTACACTACTTACACCACTTACACTACTTACACCACTTACACTACTTACACCACTTACACCACTTACACCACTTACAGTACTTACACCACTTACACCACTTACAATACTTACACTACTTACACTACTTACAGTACTTACACCACTTACAGTACTTACACTACTTACAGTACTTACACCACTTACAGTACTTACACCACTTACACTACTTACATCACTTACAGTACTTACACTACTTACACTACTTACATCACTTACAGTACTTACACTACTTACATCACTTACACCACTTACAATACTTACAGTACTTACACTACTTACACTACTTACATCACTTACAGTACTTACACTACTTACAGTACTTACACCACTTACAGTACTTACACCACTTACACTACTTACACTACTTACACCACTTACACTACTTACACCACTTACAGTACTTACACTACTTACACTACTTACATCACTTACAGTACTTACACTACTTACACTACTTACAGTACTTACACCACTTACAGTACTTACACTACTTACACTACTTACATCACTTACAGTACTTACACTACTTACACTACTTACACTACTTACAGTACTTACACCACTTACACTACTTACACCACTTACAGTACTTACACTACTTACACTACTTACACTACTTACATCACTTACAGTACTTACACTACTTACAGTACTTATGGTACTTACACTACTTACACCACTTACAGTACTTACGGTACTTACACTGCTTACAGTACTTACAGTACTTATGGTACTTACACTACTTACAGTACTTATGGTACTTGCACCACTTACAGTACTTGCAGTACTTACACCACTTGCAGTACTTACACCACTTAACGTACTGACATTACTTACAGTACTTACACCACTAACAGTACTTACACCACTTGCAGTTCTTGCACCACTTACAGTACTTACACCACTTATAGTACTGACACCACTTACAGTACTTACACCACTTATAGTACATACAGTACTTACACCACTTATAGTACATACAGTACTTACACCTCTTACAGTACTGACACCACTTACAATACTTACCCTACTTGCAGTACTTACACCACTTACAGTACTTGCACCACTTACAGTACTTACCCTACTTGCAGTACTTACACCACTTACAGTACTTACACCACTTACAGTACTTACACCACTTACAATACTTACACCACTTACAGTACTTACACCACTTACAGTACTTACACCACTTACAGTACTTACACCACTTACAATACTTACCCTACTTGCAGTATTTACACCACTTACAGTACTTACCCTGCTTGCAGTACTTACGGTACTTACCCTACTTACAGTACTTACACCACTTAAGGTACTTACACCACTTACACCACTCACAGTACCTGACAACACTTACAGCACTTACACCACTTACAGTACTTACCCTACTTGCAGTACTTACGGTACTTACAGCACTTACAGTACTTACACCACTTAAGGTACTTACACCACTTACAGTACTTACCCTACTTGCAGTACTTACGGTACTTACAGCACTTACAGTACTTACACCACTTACAGTACTTACACCACTTACAGTACTTACACCACTTACAGTACTTACACCACTTACACTACTTACACTACTTACCCCACTTACAGTACTTACACCACTTACACTACTTACACCACTTACAGTACTTACACCACTTACAGTACTTACACCACTTACAATACTTACACCACTTACAATACTTACACCACTTACAATACTTACACCACTTACAGTACTTACACCACTTACAATACTTACCCTACTTGCAGTATTTACACCACTTACAGTACTTACCCTACTTGCAGTACTTACGGTACTTACCCTACTTACAGTACTTACTCCACTTAAGGTACTTACACCACTTACACCACTCACAGTACCTGACAACACTTACAGTACTTACACCACTTACAGTACTTACCCTACTTGCAGTACTTACGGTACTTACAGCACTTACAGTACTTACACCACTTAAGGTACTTACACCACTTACAGTACTTAAGCTACTTGCAGCACTTACGGTACTTACAGCACTTACAGTACTTACACCACTTACAATACTTACACCACTTACAGTACTTACACCACTTACAATACTTACCCTACTTGCAGTATTTACACCACTTACAGTACTTACCCTACTTGCAGTACTTACGGTACTTACCCTACTTACAGTACTTACACCACTTAAGGTACTTACACCACTTACAGTACTTACCCTACTTGCAGTACTTACGGTACTTACAGCACTTACAGTACTTACACCACTTACAGTACTTACACCACTTACAGTACTTACCCTACTTGCAGTACTTACGGTACTTACAGCACTTACACCACTTAAGGTACTTACAGCACTTACAGTACTGACACCATTTACACCACTCACAGTACCTGACAACACTTACAGTACTTACAGTACTGACACCACTTAAAGTACCTGACACCACTTAGGTACTTACAGTACTTACGGTACTCACACTACATGCACTACTTGCATTGCTATTATAGTTCTATTACATAACTTATCATACCATCAACAATACTTTTAGTATTTTGATGTGCAATTTTTATGTGTGTGTTCAAAGCATAATTAAAGAAACATACTAATATTAACACTGATTGTATGTATCTGTATAAAAACCTGCTATCATTTGTTTGTAGGGGGACAGCTCAGGTACAACTTGTAAATTTGTTTCAACTTGTTTAATTTGCAGTGTTACAAGTTTATCTTTGTTTACAAATTCCTTTGAAATTCTAGGCCTTTGAATTATTATTGCATATTGACAAAAGTAAGGTTCTTTATTATGTAAAGAAATAAACAAATATTTGTTTGAAAATTTAATGTTCTTATGTTATCATCATACAATGATGAGAAAAGATGAAAAAAGTTAAGTATGAAGTTTATACCAAACTGACATGAACTTTGATTGTTGTTATTATATTACATAAGTACATTGATGTAATATATTTTAATGTAAGCATACTGTTTTGTATATTTCTCCTAACATTTTGTGTGATTAAATTGTGTGTGTGTGCCTGGCATGTCCCTGTAATGATAGAGACTTTAGTGGTTTGTATTAGGTACCCAAATTATTGACTTTTATTCTTTTTGTCGCAGTTCTTTGTTTAACCTATTTAGATGTTATTGTTTCTGTCATATAATTATGAAGTGAGGAATTGAGCTGACTACTTCCCCAGTGGTGTCATTATAACATCCTTATATACACCCTGTAGTTTTAACAACTTAATGTTTAACTTTATTTTTAAGAAAAAGCCATATCATAGTTAAATGATATTTTACATGATTGCTTATTAACACATCAATTTTAACTCACATTAGAGAATTATTGGCATTAAATGAACCAACTGATTTTTAGGATGTTCTTGTATAATGTTTTATGAGGTTATAATAATAATTATATATGTACATCAACAAAATATCACATTTTTCTATCTATGTTGAGAACCATTGCATTCCTAGCTATGTTTAATGTTATCAGATGGATAATGATTTTAAATGCTCCACTGTGGGTGATATGCGCATGAAATTCACTTTATGCCTGTACAATGTACATATGATTTTTATCAGATAATGAGGGTACTTTCTTTGTGTGATATTGTTGATTAATCATAACCTCAGATAGTTCATAATTGCGATAATTATTTCATAATTAAGCCAGAACCTTAATGATAATCAAAATGTATGTACTGAGTACCAGGTAACCAAAACAGCCTCAGTTTGATCACAGACGGCTGAAACACGGTATTGGTGCTCATAGTAGTCTCACTTACTCAAAAATGTGAATATTTAGCATTTTTTGATAAGTTAGTCCTCTCTGGTGTCTACACCTGGGGGTTGTTAACACTCTAGTGGTCACACTTTTCGAGCAAATCTTCATCAGACCTGGTCAGAATGTTTGTTTCAATAATATCTTGGACAAGTTCGAACATGGGTCATCTGGGGTCAAAAACTAGGTCACCAGGGCAAATAGAATGGAAATTTTGTTAATACTCTAGAAATCGTAGTTTTATTTGGATCTTCATGAAACTTTGTCATAGTGTTTGTATTTATGATCTTGTAAAATTGTGCTAATATGGGTCATCTCCGGTCAAAAACTAGGTCACGAGCTCAACGCACCAGAAAACCTTGTTAATGCTCTAGAGTTTGCAATTTTGATTGAATCTTCATCAAACTTTGTCAGAAGGTTTGTTTCAATAATATCTTGGACAAGTTTGAATATGGGTTCAAAAGCTAGGTCACCAGATCAAATCATTGGAAAACCTTGTTAACCCTCTAGAGGTCACAGTTTTGAATGGAGGTTCACCAAACCGTGTCAAAATGCTTGTCTTAATGACATTTTGGACAAATTTGAATATGGATCATCTGGGGTCAAAAACTAGGACACCAGATCAAATCACTGGAAAACCTTGTTAACCCTCTAGAGGTCGCAGTTTTGATTGGATCTTCACCGAACCTTGTCAAAAGAATTGTCTTAATGATATCTTGGTTAGGTTCAAACATGGGTCTTCTGGGGTCAAAAACTAGGTCACCAGGTCAAATCACTGGAATACTTCGTTAACCCTCTAGTGGCAACAGTTTTGATTGGATCTTCCTCAAACTTTGTCAGAATGTTTGTATTAATGATATCATGAACAGCTTTGAACATGGGTCAACTCAGGTTAAAAACTAGGTCACTAGGTCAAATCACAGGAAAACCGTAGAAGTTGCAATCTTTAGTCAGGTAAGCGAAAAAGGGCCATCTTGGCCCTCTTGTTTTTCAAGTGAGACTGCATAGCATTAAAAAAAATTAATGGCCATTTATGGAGCGTGTTTCAATGTATATCTCAAGAATGGGTAATACTAGCCTCTTGGAATTTTCAATAGGTAACTGCCAGACTGGCCAATCTTTAAGATTAGTTCCTATCTTGTATATTTTTTCTGTGTCATTGATATAACATAAAAAAACCTGATCAGCTCCAATACTGACAATTATTCCAGTGACTAGAACTAGGGAAATATGGACGAAGAAACAAGATTTAACATGAATATTTGTGCAATAATTGTCAGATATGCATAAGATATGTGTTTAGTTAATTTCTTATTCAAGGCTGGGGCTGTTGCTGTACATTTTGATTTTGGGTCCCGATCATGTGCAATTTTCCATGCTGCATTTTAACATAATAAAAATCTGTCTTAAAACATAGACATAGATTATACAGGGTTTTTCATAATATATATCATTTCATGCAGCAATTAGTTGAATACAAAAATGCTCATTCCAGTGATAGATGTGTCACTGTTAATTGGTCCAAAATTGTGTGGAATTTAACTTAAATAGTGTTAAACCAGTGGGTATAGGCTGTTGCTTAGTTATCTTGAAAAGAAAGTTTGTTTCAGTATTATACATGTTTAAGATTAAGACAATAAGTTGTCACAAAATAACATGAACCACATGAAGTGTAAGGATGACCAACAATTGCTCGTAAAATGAGATTGTTAGTTATAATTCATCTTTCACGACAGAACTATATTATACATACACCATCAACTACAATAATACAACTTAATAATAATAGGCAGACCATCTTCTTTAAACATAGTCCTTGTTCTGAAAGCAGTTTTTCAGAGGAAGGTCAATAAAATGGAAAATGAAAGAAAAGGCCTAAAACACAAAGCCAGCCTAGCACTGAGACAGCAGAGAAGCCCATGTCTGTTAGATTTACAGTCTGTAATACTGGCAAAGTAAAATGCTTGTGAAACATCAAATGAATAAAATAAAAGAACATACTTACAACTGATCATAGGATGGATATGTTTTGTAATTTAGAATTGAATGTATATCAACTTTGAAGTTAACCTTTCTTCATAAATTTTATTTTGAAGATTTCTATTGTACTCTGATGACTTCCTAATCTCAGTGATACAATGAATGGCTAATAGATCCATAATAGACAAACAGTTGACAAATGTTGACCTCTTGAACATTCTTGTATGTGAAAAGATGATAATAGTGAACCATAGGAATGTGGATATTAGATCTGAGATCAGTCACAGGCCATACATCTAGTTGTAAATTGTTCTGAATTGAAAGTATAGATCTTGTATTGAAGTAAAATAATAGATTAATAAGTTTGTAATTATCTCATTACCCAGTCAAGTAACATCATTGGAAGACTCCTTACTACTAGTTAGTACACCAAGTAAACACTGTTCACTATCAATTACATTTAATCCTAATCTTAAATCTTAATTATTTCTTTACATTTAACCCTTATCTTAGATGGTCTATTACATTAATCCTTAATTCTTCAAAGGTTTTATAAGGTGGTTTATGAAAAAAAAAGATTTTAAACTGGAGAAGTGAATCTTAGTAACAGTATTCAACATTTCTGAATAATAAATGAATATTATTTCTCTATGAGCACTCCAAGAATCTGTTATTGTTCCAGTATACACACAGTTAAAATATTATCTCACAAAAATGAAACTACATGTATTCAAGATTTGTGTCTTTAAAATAAGATAAAAATTCAGTGAACTATTTTGCTATAATTTTAAGAGCAATTAAACATTGCCTGATGATATACTATAAGAAAATAATCAAACTTTAATTCCATATTACAGAGAATTTAACTCCAGTTATACATTGATACAGGCAGGTCAAAGTTGTCGTGTTATTCATTATTACATCAATAAATGGCTTTGGCAATTTTTAAGATAAAAGTATTTAAGAGGAGTCATGTCTTATTTATAATTTTGTACAATAAATGTCACAGAGAGACTGAATGTGACAATACGGTTTGTTAAAGTTGAAGTTAATTGTTTAGTTAATGATAGTTTTGTCTGTCAATCAAGGCTGTTCAGGTGATATGGGGGTATTAAATAGCCATTTATCATACACAATGCCTGAAGTATGACCACAGACTTGAAGTTTGTATTAATTTCAGAGTAAAATCAGCTAATATTGACAGATTATGATGATTTCTTTGGTGACATGTCTGATTCTTTTTTTTACATTTTCTTTCAAAGCATTTCAGTTCTGTTGATTATTTTATGTCTTGTGAAGTGAGTTGTTGATGCACAGGGGGCTAGCACAGGTAGAGGAATGACAACGTGTGCTAACCACAAATATCTCTAAAATACACTGATCCGGTACAAAAGAATAATCCAAGAATGCTCTACTCACGTAAAATTGACAAAATTGTCGAATCTGTCATAGATTTCCACCTTGCTACACCATTATGATTCAGCCAATGAAACGTCCGCTTACAAACAAATTACGGGGCAAAGGTCACCGCATCATATTATTTGAAGTTTCAATCATGCGACGATTTTTGTGAATTGAACATGAATAGAACGTTCCTGGATTACATTTTTGTGCTGAATCAGTGTATTTTAGTAAAATTTATAGTAAGCA
Source organism: Lutraria rhynchaena (assembly GCA_008271625.1). Lineage (NCBI taxonomy): Eukaryota > Metazoa > Mollusca > Bivalvia > Venerida > Mactridae > Lutraria > Lutraria rhynchaena. The sequence goes on along the minus strand of VIBL01000088.1, from coordinate 1,748,885 downwards.
TGCATTGTCATTACTGTACCTGTTGCTTTAAGGTGTATTTAGTATGGTAATTCTGATCAATTTGGTGTTGCGAGGTTGCGTTCGACTAAACGAAATTGACGATTTTTCGAAGGAAAAAGTTGAAATACCTGCTTCATCGTTTTGAATTGGACCGAATGTTTATTGGTTATGCGTAGTATAATGTATTAGCTATCTGCAGACACCAATTATCAGAAATTTGAGCAATTTCTTGAAAAGTTACGTAGTGTTAAACAAACTTGGTACATAAGCTGTCATTTCGGAGGTTGTAACCCTTGTATATGTATATATGTAATATAAGTGTTTTTGGTCCGTGTGGCCATTTTAAGCCTAACATATCATTATACACCATCCCTTCAACGTGCTAGCTCCCTGTGTGTTGATGCACTTTTATGACATGAGGTTCTAAAATTTGTTTTTAACTCATTTTACCTCAACTTACCTGTACAACGATAAAAAAACAAATCAGCTCACATCAGCAGGTTTAACTTTGTATTCAGTATCCATAATTTTGTTCAAGTTAATATTTCATTAAATGCACTCTGAAAATGATATGTTATCTAAGTGTAAACCTGAATAACCCTTTATGCCCATATATGGTGTTATTTATGAGTCATATGATATCCCATTCTTTGTGGCAGGAGACTTGATTTCAACAACTGCTATAATTTTGGCAGCATTTTAAGTAAATACATTCCACCTTTGCCACATCTATGTATATACTTACTCTGTCAATTCAAATGTCAACTTATGCCTAATGTATATCAGGCCACATGTATTTTTATTATGTAACTCTATGTATTACTTATATACTATTAAATTCCTAGATACTAAAAAATGATGTTTGTTTTTCAGAAACAAAATGTTAAATGCTACAAAGAATGAAGTTACTGCTTTTTTATTTTGTACTAAGCAACATTTTGATTGTTAAATTTCTGACTATAATGTCTTATAAAATAAATGTTGTGTATAAAAGCGTTAAAGTAGTTGAAATCAATGATATATTTCTTTAAAAATGCTTTATTTTTTTCATTATGCAATGAATGTCTGTCTTGAAAACTTTTTTTCTTGTTTAATGTTTACTCTGTGTTTCTGCAATTGAATTATTGACAACCACTTATCAAAGTTGGCCGTCCTTATACAAGAATGCAATTCAAATAGTTGATAGAAGATAGGTTGTTGATGTATAGTTATTTGGCATGTTTGTATTCACCAGTTTGGCAAAAAGCCTGATGGTATCCTTAGACATGCTACACTATCATCTGAGACACCTGCTTATATGGACACAGCTAAATATGATAAACTTTGGATTCAATACTGTAATTTATGATGCATTAGTTTGATACGTGATTAGAACAAGAATAAGACCTATGAGACATTGAATTTGGAATTAGATTGTTACTGATACTTCTCTTCCATGCTTCATGATTCGATATGTAAGACTGATAGGCATATTATAACTGATGTGCCAAATGTGACATTTTTGGACCATGTTACATGTACCATGGTGTTCAAAATCTTTACTTTATTTACAAATTGATGTAAACATACATCAGTATGAATGATTTATCTAAATATTAATATAAGTATACTACAGTATGGATGATTTATCTAACTATTAATATAAGTATATTACAGTATGGATGATTTATCTAACTATTAATATAAGTATATTACAGTATGGATGATTTATCTAACTATTAATATAAGTATATTTCAGTACGAATGATTTACTACACATTGATTTAAGTATATCTCAGTATGAATGATTTATCTACATAAAGGTATATCTCAGTATTAATGATTTATCTACGTATAGGTATATCTCAGTATTAATGATTTATCTAGAATGTTTGCCTTAATGATATCTTGGACAAGTTTGAACATGGGTCATCTGGGGTCAAAAGCTAGGTCCATAGGTCAAATCACTGGAAAATTAACCTTGTTAACATTCTAGAGGTCACAGTTTTCATTGGATCTTCACTAAACCTTGCCAGAATGTTTGTATTAATGATATCTTGAAGAGGTTAAACATGGGTCAACTTGGGTCAAAAACTAGGTCACCAGGTCAAATCACTGGAAAAAATTTGAAGTTGCAATCTTTACTCAGGTGAGCAAAAAAGACCATCATGGCCCTCTTTTCTACATGTTGTTTAAAGTACATCTCAATATGAATGATTTACCTGTATATTGATGTCGGGTTGAAGTCTAACTTGTCTGACTTTTGCAGGCTTTTTGTGTTGTTCCTTATTTTAACATGGTACTTTTGTCTTTTTTCAGAAACATACAGTGTGGCAGCCGGGACCTTGTACAGTATGTACCTGTGAGGATCCCATAGTCCTTTGTGAAACTATCAGATGTTCTGATCCTATGTGTGACTATGATAAGGTAACATATTTGCACAAACTGTAACAAATACTGATTCTATCCTGACAACAATTATTTCCCTACTAAAATAAATCCACCATATATTCTGTACCGACTGAATTGTTTTTGATGTTTTAAAAAATTCAGTTTTTAGCTCACCAGAACCAAAGGCTCAGGGTCTGAGCTGTTAGGATGGGTGGGTGGATGCTCCGGCGTCTGGCGTCAACAATGGTCTTCTCCTCAGAAACTACTAGTCAGATTTATTTCAAATTTGCTGTGTAGAAGCCTTTTGACATTCTATCTGCAATTTGATCATATTATATCAGTTGACCCCTTTTAGAGGTCACTAGAGCCAAAAATAGAAAACCTTTAATCATCTTCTTCTCATGAACCAATGGATGGATTATCACCAAACTTCGTCTGTAGCATCCTTAGATAGTCTTTTATCAGATTTGTTCAAATAAAAATGGTTGGCCCTTTTTAGGGGCCGCTAAAGCTAAAAATAGAAATACCTTTAAACGTCTTATTCTCATGAACCAATGGCTAGATCATCCCTAAACTTGGCTTATAGCATCCTTAGATGGCCCTCTCTCAAGTTTGCTCAAATAAATTTGGTCAGCCCATTTTAGCGGCCGCTTGAGCTTTAAATAGAAATACCTTAAAATGACTTTTTCTCATGATTCTATGGATGGATTATTACCAAACTTGGGTTTTAGCATCATTAGATAGTATTCTATCAGATTTGCTGAAATAAAAATAGTTTGCCTCAATCAGGGGCTGCTAGAGCTAAAAATAGAAATACCTTAAAATGTCTTTTTCTCATGATTCTATGGATGGATTATTACCAAACTTGGGTTTTAGCTTCATTAGACAGTGTTCTATCAGATTTACTGAAATAAAAACTAAATAATAATACAGAAATAAAGATACCTTAAAATGACTTCTTTTCATGAACCAGTGGTTGGATCATCGCCAAATTTGGTCTGTGGCATCCATCAGTCATCACGAATATTCTTTTGTAGTATCCTTTGATGGTCCTTTATCAAGTTCATTATTGTTCTCCATTATCTGCCCTCAAGTGTACCTTTATTACCTTTTTAGTAACAAGTTAATTTAGATTTATTCTGGTGAGCGATGCAGGGCCATCATGACCCTCTTGTTATATTTTATACAGTCTTAATTATTTTCATCAAACATTGAGCTATAAGCTACTGTCAGTATAACATTGTTAGGATTAACATTAAATTATTTTTGAGTTTTATTGGAACATGGCATTAGAGCTTTACCTTGTATGATAAATAACTTGTACATAGGCTTGCATTTTAATCTAAAGGTGTATGTTTATTGTGACTATACTTTCAGGGCGAATATCTGCTGTTATCAGCTGATAGTTGCTGTCCTGAATGTGCAGCTAAATTATCCTCATGTACATATCAACAACAATCTCTACCTGTATGTTGTTTATAGTTTGTTTTATTATCATTACTTCATGAATTATAAATAATGGGTGTAAAATTAATCTTTGGTTTCCTGGATTTAGATAAGTCATTAAGTTACTAATCAGAAAATAAGAAAATGTATTTGGCACACTAGAATTGATGAAGCCATGACATCTTGTTATTGTGATAGTTATCTATGAATATTACTTCATCCAAATTTTAGATTTGCAAATAATTTTTTTTCACCTTTTAGTTTGTTGTGTTGATAAAATAAAAGTTTGTGTTACAATATTGTGCTTGATTTGTATGTATTCCTTGGAAAGCAAGAATTAGATGTTTTATATAACAGCATAATACAGAATGGAATCCAGAACCATGTGTAAACTGTGTATGTGATGATGGTGAGATAAATTGTGCCAAACAGCCATGTCCTACAACATCATGTAAATCAGGAGAGATAATACAGAATTTACCTGGTGCTTGCTGTCCACAGTGTATTCCTGCTGGTCGTAAGTACAAGTGCTAGCCTTTGAGTGCAGCACTCAGTGCTACTGTGATCTCTGCTGTCTGTTTGTATGTCCGTTCCTCATCAATAATTTCTTATTCAAATTATTTTTGTCCATCACTGGTTTAACCTTTAGTTTTAAATATTTTCTACTACAAAAAAAATGTAAAATTGTCATTTATTTCATTGCAAATTTTCCAACCTGTCTCTTATTTTGTAAAAGTTGTTATACAACCTGTTCATTGTGAAATCTTTGGCGTATCGTACTAAAACACCTTCACTTGAAATCTGTCTGTAAATAAAATTTGATTACATGTATTAGTATGTTACAAGTTTTCATTTGAGTATAAGTCTGTTTTTTTCCTTTACTGTCCTTGTACAAGGGGAGCAGTTATCAATCAGAGATGGAGCCCTGACATGGCTTTATTTAATTCTTGTCTATTGTTGGTGTTTAGTTTCAATATAATCAGAATAAAGGGCTCTATGAAACATTTATACTGGTCTGTGGGATTAATAGTTTGGAAAAAAAAAGATTGAGTGACCTTTGTTCGTGATTTGAGATAATTTCATTAAAACTGCAAGTTATATAGTTGTAACAGGGATGTGTATATAATACAGTAGAAACTTGTTATATTGAAATTCAAGGGACTTCGTAAATTTGTTCGATATAAACGAACTTCAATATATAAGTAATCGGAGAAATTTGACAACAGGGTTTACTTTTTAGAGTGTTTGTTGGTGTGTTGTAATAATCATTTAATTGTGCTATTTTTTTGTACGTGATGTGGACGAAAGATGGCATTTATACTTTCGATGTATTTAAAACATGCAACATTTACGTAAAAAAACACAAACAAAAATTACAAACTTATTTACATGGAATGATTTTATAATTGCAAGCATAAACACTGACATTTTTACGTAATTGTACTTAATAAAATATCGATTTCGGAGTTCAATACAAAAATATCCAATCAGGTGAGGAACTAATTGGTGTTTTTGCAGTTAAAGGTGTGAAAATTTCTTTTGGTAACTGGCGACTTAATTGGTTCGACGTAGATGGTCCCTGTATAGTTAAAAATCAATGTTTGGGACTGAAAATCTACTTCGATTTACAAAAATATGAAAACCAATGAGTTCAAAATTAGTGCACTTTTTTGATAGTTGTTTGTATGCCGTCAGCCTGATTAACTCATTTGGTAGGGCAGCTGACTTGCAAGCAGAAGGTTGTGCGTTTGAGCCCTGCATCAGAAACTTTATTTTCTGCCTCCTTATTACATTGGTGCCGTGAGTGAGTGCTAGCCTTGGAATTCCAGAGCTAGGGTGAAGCAAAGGCTGGGTTAGATTGTGGTTGTCGCTTAATTAATTGAAGGAAGGAGGAGTCTGTCTTTAGAATGATCGTTGACCAGTCTGCCGTTAAAATGAACATCTACCATTCTGTCTTTAGAATGGATGTTGACCAGTCTGTCTTTAGAATGAATGTTGACCAGTCTGTCTTTAGAATGAAAACCATACAGAGGGTTTTCTCTGTGGAGGTTATATTTCTGTGATTCTGTGGTCTCTGATTAAAACCACAGAAAAAATTCCAACCAGAATATTTTCCCTGCAAAAATCTAAATCACAAACTTTTGCAACACTTGTTTCAATATGTACACTCTTTCACCTTATCTGAAGTAATTCAATTTAAAGATGACTGCATGGTCTAATTATCAACAATTACAATTGATATTGATCTTTAGTATAATAATGTAGTTTGAAGGTGATGTTTATTCAAATTCATATAACTGTTAACTGTTCATTGTTTGTGAGTTTATAATTTAAAATAAATAATCTGAGTAAATTTTTGTGACTTTGCTATTCTTATTCAAGCATTCCTGTCACCTAATACACACATATATCGTAAGTGGTACAAACGTTCTAGCAAAATGAGCATCCTACGGTCTCTGGAAAATAAGGATACATCGGTAGTAGAATTGGAAATGCAGAAATTTATCCCATGTGAGTTTGGATCTGCAGAAATAAAAATCATGGACATTAATCCCCCCATTTTTTTTTTTTGCCAAAACACAGAATTATTAGACCGTAGAAATAACCAGCTATACGGTATTGACCAGTCCATCTATAGAGTGCATGTCAACTAGTCTGTCTTTAGAAAAGATGTCTACCAGTCGGCCTTTAATGGAAAATTTATCAATGTCTCATTCAACTTCTAAATACAACCTTTGTATTGGAAGGTAATTGTGCGGACATAATTATGCAAATTGGTTTCAACAATAATTGTGGCCTGTGTGGTTTGTCTAAGATTTCAAATTCCACTTTTATAATGTAAAATTTGGGCTGGGTGAGATTGTATAATCTTACATGAAACCAATGTTGCATAATTAATATTTAGTGCAGTACTAGGGTAACTTCATCAGTGTGGAGCTAAAGTAATACAATATTTTAACGTCTGTCGTTTCATATTCAAACCTCAAGATATTATCTGTTAAGTTCGAATATTGTATGAACTCATTCAGCCTTTTAGTTACTGTGTAGATCTTTAATGACAAACTGGAGCATGATATGATTTTTGCATATTTATGTGACTGGTACAAGTTCAAGATGGTACAAAAATAATGTTTTAGTGTCACTATAATAATCACTAATAGTCACTGAAATAATATTGGTATATAATAAAGAGAACTGTAGTTTGTTTAACCTGCACAGAGAATGTGAATACCATTTATATTATTTAAATTCATGCAATAATTGATTATATAAAACTTCATCCTTAGCCTTTGGTCTATGTATTCATGCGGTTAATGTGTAAATTATACTCTTACTTTGGAAGTGAAGCATAAAAAAGTTAATTACTCTACTTGGTTGTACATCTAGGGTTTTTCTGAGGACCATTTTGGCCGCACATACAGTAACTTTCAATGTGTATCAATGAAGCATTGCACACACATACCTGGATTGGATAGATTCAAATGGAAAATTTTACATCGATTTTATTGGATGAGATAGGTAGAGATGTCTTGGTAGGATTCACATTAAGTTAAGGTCATATATTGTTCAGGGCCATAACATGTTCCAGTTCGAATTTTCCAATTAAGTGATTACAATTAATTTGTGAACTGCTTATTTTCCTCCATTTAATTCCTTGTTAAATGTATGAAGCAATGAAATGATTGTATCGAACACATTTGTATTATCCATGAAGAAATTATACCTGTTCACAAACTCATTACAGCTATTCAGATCATTGTTTTTTTCTAATGTTTATGCACACTGTTACTTTGATTCATTCTTGTAATTAATTGTTACAAAAAACATCATTTGAAGTGATTGTATGTCAAAACCCTGTGAAATTGAAAAAAGAGTTTAATTTATTCTGGTATGTAAATAGAAGCTCCATGATCAGATAACTAACTTGTAATGGACAGTTTTGACAGTCAAATTCTATACACTATTGTATGTATCTCTTTTGAAGACTGTTAAAGTGTTAATAATGATTTGAAAGACTTGTAAATTGTATGATAGTTGTCCTGTCTTATCAGTTCTCAAGGTGTACTGGCTAACTAAGTGCTTTTAATGGTGTCACACTAATTATCTATTGTTTTTGCTCAATAGCAGGTACTTTCTGTTAATTAGATGACTTCACATTCATTTAAAATCATTGATGTAATCATGTGTACGCCCTCTATGCTCTCTGACCTTAAACATGATGATCTTGATAAGTTGTAACAAAGATACCGGGACATTAAATTCTACATGATGTTTAATGTAACTTCCTGTCATCCTAAATCCCTGCACTCACACCCTGTGGTTAACAACCATGTACTCCATACCATCAGTAGCTACATGACTACCTTAGCTTACCTTCAATTATCAAGTTATGAAGAATTTAGAATCTCAATTAAACTACTTTGAAAATAATTTCTGTGACATGATTTCATCTGAAAACTTGTACATGTATGTGAATGTATTCAAGTATACAGTGATGTACATCCAGACAGTGATATGATGAAATTGTCACAAAGTATATGAGACCTGACTGTTGTTAAATAGAAGTCCCGTTTTGATACATGGATCTTAACCCTTTGCCTCATTAGCATATTTTGGTCTCTTCCAATTTCAAAGCTAATAAACAAAACATTAATTTATGTAAGAAAATTGCTTTATTTCTCTCTGTCAGAGTGGAGAACACTGCGGTAAAAGAAGCTATTTCTCATTAGAAATGGCTTCTTTTGCCACAATGTTTTCAAAAGCCGTCCGCTTTGAATGCGGGGGGGGGGGGAGGGAATGTGATGTTTGAGGCAAAGGGTTAATAATGTTTTCTAGATATCAGAAAGTGAACCTTTAATAGCAACCTTGTTGAAGCAATCAGAAAATATCCTCCTTTGTCAATCGCTGGTTCCTTTAATCTCTCTGTCCTGTTTTCTTAACATGGTGCAGGTAAAATACATGTAATGTAGGCAAAGGGAAACAATGCCAAATTGAAACAAAAATTTGGATCACTTTTTGTGATTTGTTTTCTTTTTTATCTCTCATTTTTATGTATATTGTTTTGTTTGATGCCCAGAACTCTACTTGTACAATCATCACAGTGGTAATTAAAGACACATTGAGCAGACTTTCAAAAGAATAAAATATTTGTCTTTTCTAAGCCTTAAAGATTTTAGGGGGATATGACATTTCAACCTCATATTAACCTTTGATATTTATGGTCCTATATGGTAAATATAACTGTTCATTGGATGATGTTTACAATAAACCACATAGGACATATCAATACTCAATGTGACTGTATGTTGACTTAATTGATGATAATTTCACAGTTAATTGATATTAATGTGAAATAAACATGACAAATATTCAGACCTATAATTAAAGTGCTACATTTTAAGTCTGTGGATGGATGGTTTATGTCAGTCTAAAAGATGTATTCCCCCTACAAATCTGCTATCATTATACAAGCTCACCCATGTTGTATTTTTACTGTAACAAGTTATATATGTGTGAGATAATGATAGTGTTTTATTTTCTTTAATGATTAAAGTCACCTGTCTCATTTAGGATTGTAATACTTACTTTATTCAGGGATTTTATTGTCCTTGGTAAGTTATGGTAAGAAAAAAATGTACATTGTCTGTCGTTGAATATATATTTGAGTTGATTAGGTACACTGGCTTGTCACATTACACCTCATACCTTGGAAAATGTTGATATCTCAGTGTCTGACAGTAACAGTGAGTTTGTGACAAAATGAGATTTTAGAAGGCGACAATCATAGGTCCTGTTGCCTTCATGCCTGTTTTAATACTTACATTTGTAAACTTATAATTGTGATGAAAACACTGCTTGTTTGAATCACATTCTCACCAGCTTCCTGCTATCAATAATATTGTCTCTAAAAGCAATGTGGTTATGACCTAGGCAGGGCTTAAATAATAATCTGGATACAATAGGCTCTGTACCCATTATCTTACTGATCCAGTACCTAATACCCGATGATGTGTTTTCATAACTACTGAAGATATCAAAACTTTGAGTAATGATTAGTTTGAATATTTAAGCAGATTTAGCATTCTATCAAATTGATCAAAGACAATATTAGTATGAGTTAAAATTAACATTGTAAATAATGAACACATTTTTAAAAAGAAATATTGAACAATCCAAGTGGTAGTCTTACTAATGTTAGAAGTTTATCATCTAATCTTTCAACTTTAAGATTAACATGTTTTGTGTATATTGTACATTTAATGAGTTAATAGGTTGATCTAACACTGATGATGATTTTATTTGAACTTAAAGAAAACCAAATGTAAACTCTTAACTTCCTAATTCTTCAATCTGGGGGAATATAAATGTGTTACTGTGTCCCTGATGTCATTTAGATCAAACAAACTGTATATAAATAGATAAATATATAAATTATAGATCTCAGAATGATTGGGCATAGTAATTTGGTGTTTTTATGAAACTTGAACCATGCAGAAAGTAAGTTTTTTGATTATATATGTGGAGATGTAATTCTTTGTCTTATCTTAACCTCTCACTCTTCTTACACTATTTGCTATCTTTGTCACAATCTTCTAATGCCTTTTGACAATTCAGGTTAATTGAATAGATTGGGATGAATAAATGTTGTTTAGTGCAAGACCTATAGTACAGGATTTGAGAGAATTAGTCATTGATGTGAGAGATTAGGATCTAAAACCACAGGATTATAAAGCCCGCAGTCAAGTGTTTGTCATCTCATATTCCCTGCTGCTTCTGCTTTTATTAGCTCTGCTGTCTTGCAAGAAAAATTATTTCCAACAAAATAATTGTGTGAAAAACACATCCATGTGGAGGCCATGGGTATATTTACAATGCTAATGAGTCATTAAAAAATGAGAGTTAGAATTATTCAGCCTGCAACATGATTATCACTGTCAACACAACAGGAGCAGCACCTACAGCAATGTGATCTTGAACCGCATCATTAGCTATCATGTTGACTTATCTTCAATCTTCAGTTTCTCAAGTTTTTTTGCAGTTGTAATATCACTGGAGTTCTTTGACTTATGTCTTTGAATAGTCATTGATACGGAAAGTTGTGTCCCTGAATACAAACTGGCTAGTCCAAGTTTGGAACACAGGAACACTTAGTGCCATTAATATGTTGATTAACAGAACGAATCTCAATTCAAAGAAAATCCTGGCTGGCATTTCAGGATTGCCAAGTTTATATTCCTTTCATTGTGAACAAATGTATTATTTAAAATCCTTAGATAACTTCACTGCAGAGATAATGCAAAACAAATTGTTTGTGGAAATGTTTTCATGAAATAAAGAAAGATTCCTGATAAAATACTAATAATGTCTGTGTGACAACATGTCACAGTTAATCTCCTGTAAATCATCATTTATCTTGTTCAGCCAAGTACAAAAAATGTAGTTATTTAGCTATAATAAGAATAAACAGGTCTCTTGTAATCTGCTGTATGAGATATGTGTTGGATTTGATTTCTTAACAATTACACAATTTAATAAGGATAATTGATTTGTTGTACAATGTATAATGTATTAAATGATATATTTTGTAAGATTCCAGGGCGTCTTAATTTGATAGCATGTGTATGATACTGCCAGACTAATTATGTAATTGAAGTTTTATGTTTGAATGAAAAGACTGGAATTCCAAAGAGTTTTTCTATACTTTCTTAGAATTAATTCTGCCATATCTATTTAGCTGATGTCTGAATGCTATCATTTCTAGATAGTTTAATTTAAAACCTGGTATATAGCTGCTTGTTATGTTGTTTCTTACAAAGACTTCATGACATCTCTCTTCTGTGTGGTCTCTATAATGTGTAATATTTTAGTAACATACTCTTTGTCTCTCATTAATGTTTTGTTCATTGTCTTATATTTTACTGATAATGTAAATATAAACATGAGGCATCCAGACATAGACAGACAGATTTTTTGAAGATGTTTTGAAAACATGTTTACTGTAGTAGTCTGTTGTGACTCCACATTCTCCCCCTTTGTCTAAACATGCAGCTAATGTTACAGCCAGCTAAATATATATACCATATTTGCTAAATATATATATAGCCAGCCAGTCTATATTATATATACTTACATATTAGTAATGACTGTATTTGTTACATCACAGGACCATGTACATATCAAGATAAACAGTATGTAGATGGTACAGACTGGGAGACCTTACCTTGTACTAGATGTCTGTGTTCTGATGGAAAACATTCATGTTATCCTATAAATTGTCCACCAGTAGTTTGTGCTGAGGTAAACATTTATATTTTACAACATTCATTATGTTATAATTGATGTTTTGGTACAACATTGTATTACAAGGTCTTATTTCTGCATGCAGAATGACATGAGGATGTTACATTCTAGTTAATGTGTATAGTTCTTGATGATATATACATGTAAAAACTGAATATTTCAATCCTTTTTTACAGAATTCTGTGATGGAGACATTACCTAACACGTGTTGTCCTGTATGTAATGGTCTCAATTCAACTTGTAGAGAACATGATGTTGAATACAAGGTTTGTATAATATGAAGTCATTCTTATATTTCTTTCATGAGACAAATATGTGAAATTTGTTGTATAATTGCTCAGTAGTAAATACTGGATTGAAAATAAAGTATACCAAATCTTAATTATGCCTGTTATGCTAAATTTTTATCTTACTTATTAATTGACTACATGGCTGTATCATGTCCCACTAAAGTGAGGCAAATTATTTCATTCAAATGAGTCAGTGATTGAATGTTCAGACTTGAATTGGTTGTTGATGAAATTTTGATATATATGATGTTATGTTATACAGACAGGAGAGCAATGGAATAGAGATCCTTGTACACTGTGTGTATGTATTGCTGGTACTGTTGTCTGTACTCACAAGGATTGTATGGACCTTACTTCATGTGGAAGGGTAAATGTTACCTATTGTTTTTCTTCATCAAATTACTGTTCATGACTTTAAGATCACAGGTTTTCAAACTGTGCAGTACTATCAATTTGAGTGAAAGAAAACTTTCTGCTTGGTTAGCTGAGTTGATTTAGTGTACACAACAGATAATTGAACAGGTTCCACACACAAATCAGGTGCTACTGTCTGTATGTCTTAAGATGATAAAACCAAAGCTGTTGGTGTCTTGCATCTGATATATGTGACATGCTGGAAGCAAGCTATTTACAGATTGAAAGTGGACACATGCTGGTTACCCACTGACACTGATAGGTTAACTGTCCACCTCATTGTACATTTATAGAACTATAATATTGTTGTTAAGAGACTCACATCCAAACCAACCAACCAACCATCCACAAACCAAACCATCACAGCACAACACAACACTAACCAACACAACACAACACAAACCAACACAACACAAACCAACCACAAACCAACGCAGCACAACACAACTCAACAACACAACGCACACCAACACCAACACAACACAACACAAACCAACCACAAACCAAACCAACACAGCATAATACAACACAACGTAACACAACACAAACCAACCAACCAAACCAACCACAAACCAAACCAACACAACACAAACCAACCACAAACCAAACCAACTCAGCACAACACAACAACACAGCACTAACCAACACAACGCAAACCAACACAACACAAACCAACACCAACACAACACAAACCAACCACAAACCAAACCAACACAACACAACACAACACTAACCAACACAACACAAACCAACCACAAACCAACACAGCACAATACAACACAACATAACAACACAAACCAACCAAACCAACCCAGACCGGACTGGACCAGACTGGACCAAACAGGCAAACAAACAACCAAACTAACAAATGGGATGAAAGGAAATTAAATTTTCTGTGTCGTGATGTCACAATAAACATGTATTTTTTGTCTCAATTCATAGAAAAATTGAAATTAATGTTTCTCTTCTGTGATATTTCACCCTGATAGGCCATCACATTTGATATATTTCTCTGTAATAGTCAATTATGCATCTATCTATCATTATTGATGTGGGCTTTAAATTATATTTGCTGAGTTAAATAACACAATGTTTGTGACATAATGCATGGAAGTAATTGATAATTGATCATAACTTTATACAGATAGTGTTGTTATCTCACAGCTGATGTATTAATCAATTAATGTATTTATTAGTCATTAATTAAAAGAGTGATAAAGCCCAACTTGATTTTGATTATTTGATTATTATCAAGTTTCAAGTTTATTACAGATCGGCAAAGACATTTGCCTTTGGCAATTTGCAATGGTTTATATACACCGTGACAATGTACATACATTAATGAAAAATACACACATAATAAAGAAAAAAAATACAACAAAACACAAAAGTACATAATAAACGATCAGCAGACAAATTATCGGTTTACTACTAAGGTACTTCCACATACGCATTATCATGGGGATACATCTTGCCATGCAGAGAATTCATACCAAACAGTGATCCAAACATTTGTATTAGTATCTTTGTTTCTTTCGTAGGACTGAAATAGTAGAGTAAGGATAAAATGCTTTATTTAATATTTATTATACATGTTTCCATTATATGGAGCCAACTAAATCAAGAAAATTTCATTTATGTAATAGTCCATTTATATATACACATTTAACAAGAAACATTATAATTTAAGAACTTTTGTTTTTTATAACCAATGCTCAACAGTCCATGATTACAACATTGAAACAATGAGATCTTGTAACTGTTGAACAGTTAAAACATGTTAAGACTTTTGCACATTAATATATAATGATACATTGTATCATTGTTAACATGATTTTACCTATTGTTTGTGCTGACACATAACGCTTAATGAATCAGTTATTCAATTATTTGTGACAAAGGTTAACTCGAGTGTAACAAGATTATGATATTAAGATTTCCTGTGTTTGTTCCCAACAGTTCCCAATAAACATGAACATAATAACAATTATTTTTAACATAATAAAGACCCAAAAAAAACAAGCCAAAAGCCGTAACATGTGTGAACCAGAAGTATGCCTTAAGCATTAGAATCAGAATACATGGAAGGTCAGAGTATCTGACTTGTTGATACATTTAACATTTTTACATAGTAGTGTACAGTGTTCTCCAATCACCAGACACATCTGGTAAAACTAATCTGGTCTGGTAGCATAGACATAGGCAGGAATGAAATGTTTATATGCAGAGTGAGGCACAAGGTGCCAATAGAAGAGGGTGTGGGAGGGTTTTACAACTTAGGTTGCAGAATTTTTTACACGAGCATGCATATTGTGAGTAATGGGTGATATGCCCTTTGCTAACACCAGAAGATATGTGATGAACAATGAAATGGTATTATGTATTTATTCAGAGAATGGCTAGATGTCTGTTATGACTGTGTTCAATGTTATAATTGCATTCTGATGGTCAAGAAAGCATGCTGTAATATTAAAATCTACATATTTCTACAATTTAACCATTTTCTAAGTGTTGTGTAATAGGAAGAGGGACAACAAAATAGGTTTGAACCTGCAACCTCCTGCTTGCAAATCAGATGCTCTACCTACTGAGATATCACAAACAGTTTATTTACATAAATACTTTATACGGTACTGCTACAGTTGTGTTATTTGTCCAGATTTTGAATGAATTGTGTGTCTGTTAGTATTAAGCATACTTATAATCTTGCCCTTCAGTCATCAAATTGTCTAGTCAGTGTAATTTTATGTTTCTTTTATCTCTGATCATGTGGAATGAAGTCTGATTGTCTCTATGATAATGTCACAGCTTTCTTATATACTTACTGTTTTAATGCATAAAGTAATCTTAAATCAATATGATAAATTGTCCAACCTGTATAAGATATTTTCTGCAGGAATAAAGATGCTAGATTTCTCCTGTATTCAATCTGACTTCATGTTAA
Organism: Lutraria rhynchaena; assembly: GCA_008271625.1. Taxonomy (NCBI): domain Eukaryota; kingdom Metazoa; phylum Mollusca; class Bivalvia; order Venerida; family Mactridae; genus Lutraria; species Lutraria rhynchaena. Next base: position 1,733,120 of record VIBL01000088.1, on the reverse strand, counting down.
AAGTTTTATCTCTTCACTGAACAACCTGTCTAATGGTATATCTTTTAGTAGTTATAAAGTCCTGTCTAATGGTATATCTTTTAGTAGTTATAAAGTCCTGTCTAATGGTATATCTTTTAGTAGTTATAAAGTCCTGTCTAATGGTATATCTTTTAGTAGTTATAAAGTCCTGTCTAATGGTATATCTTTTAGTAGTTATAAAGTCCTGTCTAATGGTATATCTTTTAGTAGTTATAAAGTCCTGTCTAATGGTATATCTTTTAGAACTTATAAAGTCCTGTTTCAATGCTATTTTGAGAAATATACTTAATGGACTCCTTTTCGATATTATAATTTTATGGGCGTAAAATTGTCACTCAATTTACTTTGTTTCCAAATACTAAATTTTACAGCTGTAATTTTATGAGCATTTTTGTAATGGTACTTAAACATTAAAAGTATTAAATGTGTGAGTTAAACCTTCGTATGATGCAGTATGTTTATGTCTGCATTGCTAGAAGTTAATGTCATACACTCACCGTGTAATTTTCTCTCTCTTGTCAGTTTAATTCCCTAACCAATTATCCAGCACATTTTATTAGATGTGAAAACTTTTATTTTGTGCATAAAATCCTTGATGGGGTTTTAAGTTAACCTGAAGCGTACAATTAAAAATTCTTATGAACTGTTTTAAATGTTACAAGGAGATGTATTATTCTTGATTGTTGTAGTGTACTTGTAGACTGATGTTGATGATAGATCCCTGTAATGTTCAACATCATGAAATATTGTAATTATGTCTGTTATTGAAGTATTTTTTCCAGTTAATGGAGTTGATAGGGTTGATTGATCAATAAATTGATTGATTGATTAATTGATTGATTTTTGACTGATTATAGAATGAGATGATGATAACAAGAGATGGGGAATGTTGTCCAGAATGTGTACCTAGTCAGACTGCTTGTACAGATGTAGAGCCAGTACGATATAATGGTGATATATGGAACTCATCTTCATGTGATTACTGTGTATGTAAAGATGGGATTGTGCAATGTTATACTGCTATTTGTGAAAATATTGTCTGCTTCAAGGTAAATATATACAGAATGTAAATTAGATAGCACAAACAACAAAATATTAACATTATTCATTGTCATGTACTCTATGATCAGTAATATGTCCATGTGGTCATTTGTTTACTTCAATTTTATTTGCCAATGATGGCATTATGTTGTAGAGTGGAATTGACCCTCTATTGCTCTATTTTCTATTGCTCTATTTTGACTTGGCACTATCATACTAATGTACAAGACATGTTAGGTAACTTCTTGCATCAATTTGATTACAAGTTGACTCAGTGCTAAATTACTAGTACATTAATACATGATTTTATGGAAATGATGTATTATATAAATTATATTATTACCAGGAGGAAGTACTTGTCCATAGATCTGATACATGTTGTCCACAGTGTATTATACCACCATCCTGTGAATTTGCTGGTCAAACTTATGCAGTAAGTGTATACATATAACTGTCTTCAGTTTTACAGGCTGTATTTTGGTGTAATAATGTGTCACCCATGTCTTGATGTATTCTGTTATACTGAGACATTTTATCTTTGCAGATCTAGTACCTAAGTTTGTTTCCATTGACAAAAAAAAATACACTGCTGTATTGTTACCTGCTATACTTTAGAATTTCATCCAAATGTTTATCTTAAAGTTCATATTGTTCCATACATGAGAGCTTTGAATTATCAAATATACATAATTTTGCACATGAACACAAAATTTGACTTTTCAAGAATAAAAGTTGGCTGCATAATTTGAAATAAAAAACTGACAAATATCACACCAGCTGAAAATATCAATGTGGTTACCTCCCTTAGTTTGTGACGTCATAGTTGACATTGGTCCATGCAATCACCAGCTCTATATAATAAAGCCTATCATTAACACTACTGTCAATAACAACATTGTAAGTGTGTTTTTTTACTGAGATGAGGGATTTATTTGATGATTTGTTATTTGTGGAAGAACATTTTGCCATACAAATGAACCAGTATGAGCTTTTTACAAAAATAACAGTGAATTTGACACAGTTAGACCCATAGGCAGTTCAGAGGATGAGTGTAACAGAACTTTTAAAATGACGCAGCGTCATGTAAAGATGAAATATTTATGTGCCGGCATTTATTTAAACTATTGCAATAAAATACACCATTTAGCAAATTACTAGAAAAACATAATCAAAATTTCAAACTAATATGTATACACATTACTCTCTTTGACAAGTTTTGCATTGATAATCCGCTGAAATCCTTGATAATGTATAAGTTAAATTCCAAACACTACACACATTGTTTTATAAACAATAAACAAAAGTGTAAATGTAGGACATTCTTTAAGAATGTCGTCAACCATTCAAAATCAAGAATTCATCGATCACCCAATAAGAATCCATATTGTAAGTGATAAGCATCAGTATTTTCAAAAACTCTAAAGTCGCCGATTGGTACAGATCATAGAATGTCACATGCTGTTTTGTGACTATTCAAATTCTGTACAAAAGAGATGCAATTAATGGTGTGACAAATACAGTAAAACCCCGATTTTTCGACAACGGATTATCCGAAAACCTGGTGTAATCCAAAAAGAAATTTCGGTCCTGATTTTTTCCCTATATATTTCATTGTAAAATAACCCCGATTATCCGAATCGTCTTATCCAAATACCATGGCTTTTCCGAAGTGATAATCAGGTCCCCAAACTGGTTTGTATGCGTATTTTCACACCTGTAATCCGAAATCAACAATTAACATCCGATCGACCAGACTTGTCCACTGAAGGATTTCTTTAACATGTCAAAGGGTGTGGACAACAATTTATAGCACCATACTTACCAAAGTATTGTTCGTTTTATTTATTGTTTCCAATTTCGGGAAGATAATTATCCTAATTATGATGCGAATTAGTTGGATGATTCACCTCTGATTTTTGTTTTATTAATAAATTGCTTTAATAGAAGAAGTTTAATGATATCATAATTTGACTTTAATATGCAATTAACATTAAAAGTGTTCACTTTATTTTTCGTAGTTTATAAATTGTCACGAAATGCTAAAAACAAACAATACATAGGATTTCCCATAATTGTTACATACTTTGAACGACAAAGATATTAGAGATGCTTGTTCGTGTTTGTGATTATGTAATGGAATTTTGTGTCGGACTTTGGCTTTATTTCAGTTTTCGTTTTTTAATGAAAGCGTATGCTTACAATATTCTTATAACATGTATGTACATTGTATTTCATTAACTGATCAAATTTTATAAATTTACATGTTCGTCATAATGTACTTCGGAGTGTTCTCCCTTTATTTTCATACAAAAACACTCTAGATTTCCATTACCCTGGATTATCCGAAACCTCGGATTATCCGAAATAATTTTTCGGTCTCGCAGATTTCGGATAATCGAGGTTCTACTTAAGTTTCGATTAATTTCAGATATAATCAACTGATGTCAACAAGACATAATTATGTTTGATTTTTAATTGTGTAATCGTAACAAACAACGTGAGGGGCATTATCTCATTTGAAAACGTTCCAATATGATACGAAAAATATTTCGTAAAATTTTAAAACTCTTACAAGAAATCAAAACTGGGAGAGGCTTCAATAATGGAACCATAAACGATTAACAAGTTTGATCAGCTATCAAAGTTGAATAGAAAGCGTTAATCATTCGAATAATTGTTGATTACACGAGACAATAATGATGTAACAGTTATATTGTTAATTACTCACTTAAAACCACAGTAGATCCTGTTTTTGAATAAAGATTGTCGCCTTATTTGAAGTTTGATTTCAAAGTAGTTTATGGTATTTTGTAATGGAAATGCTCATCTACAGAACAATGCCATAGAATTTTGATGTTTGTTCTTGTTTTTTAATCTACAGAATTTAGTAAAATATCTAATGAATGAAGATTGTTATAAAATCTACTGTTCTAAAAAGTTTTTTGTGTGTTACAATATTTGTTATTTTAATACTTATCATTGAAGTATATCCATATACAGAGTGGTCATCATAATAAAAAACAAGAGTTCCGCAGAGCGGGAAAGTACGCCCAAAGGCTGTGTTAACATGAGTACCACCATAACATGCTAAAATGATAAGTTATCCTCCCTCTTGCGCAACTGATACACTTCTTTAGCTTTGTGGTAGTTTAAGATAAACACATAATTGAAATATGAAAAGTGTAATTGTCTGCACAAGAGTGTGCCATAAAGATACAAAAAACAGCAGTGTGAATTATCTCCCCTTTACACACAACTAGACATCAATAGTTATCATTGGTGAGGGTTTGAAGAAAATAGGTCAAACAATGGAGGAGTTGTCTGCACAAGAATTTCCTGTAAAAATATAAATATGGCCAATACCTCAGTAAAAAAACAGCAATGTGAATTTCTCCCCTTTACGCACAACTAGACATCAATAGTCATCATTTGTGAGAGTTTTAAGAAAATAGGTCAAGTAATGAATGCGCAGTTGCCCGCACAAGGAAAACGGACAGATGGACGAACGAGCAGTGCCTTAACATAATACGACCCTTCGGGCTACTATGTATCAATAAACCATTGAAACTTCACATGACCAGATAACTACAAAGAAGTCACTACATTTTCAAAACTATTGTTTGTTTAATGTAGTTTTCATTCTTTTACCAAAGATGTACAGGTTTGTTTGAATAATTGACATTGGAAAGGATAAATTTCATTAAACATAATTTTGGTCAATATTACGCAGGTGATGCAAACTTTTATGGATATATTCATTGATCAACACTAACTTGTGTGGAGCTTCTTACATATTACCTGGATTGTTCGAGCTGATAATGTTGATAAGGGGTATAAGACTGTAATTTTGCGCATTTGGTTTGATTTTTGGTGCATGATGTCAAAGTATAATATTTAATAAGTGTTAATCTCTTAAAATGTTTTCAAACGCCTTTTTTATATATTAAGTCAGGCTCCTATGAATATATATACACACTGGGTTAACTATGATGTCACAAATCAAGGGAAGCACCTCTCCGTGGCTTTTTTAAAATTAGCTACAGTGTGACAAATCTGCATTTTTCAGTCCTTTAAATTTATTTTTAGAGTCTTATCATGGAATGCATGCTTATTAATGCTCATATAAGCAATTATATTTGTGATTGTTAATCAGTTTGATATTTTTCTATTTGTATCACCTTTAATATGTCTGTATAGGTAATTCATTATCAGTAATAAATTAGTTGTCTTTTAAGTACCTTTGTCCTGTTTTACTGTCTCTTACATGTGAACCGTCTTTGACTGAATCTCAACAGTTGCATGTTTTTTATTTGTTTATTCACCGATATATAACTACATGACAGAATATTGGTTTCTTACATTTATTAAAAACAATAAGAACACTTTATTACAGGATGGTGAGAGATGGATGTATGATGATTGTACTGTGTGTGTATGTGATGGTGGCAAGTCTGTATGTTACTCTAAACATTGTCCTGTCTGTACAGATGGTATGAAATCTATAGCTTTGCCTGGAGAATGTTGTGGTACATGTAAATCAGGTATACCATCTGTCTACCTACAGTCCAATCATAGTCTGTAGTAAAACTGATGATAATATGGCCTGTTATAGATTTGTGCCTACTGCTTCTCTGTCCAAATGCAGGAATGATCAAACTTACCTGATCTTATATCCTCTTGTTTATTAATTATTAGCAAATTTTAGTAATATAACATGGAGCTTTTTAGATAGTAGACCTTGAAGCATAACCGAACTGAGTTGCCATAACTATAGTTATAGTAGTGATAATGTGAACATTTCTATATTTCTGTGAGATCGTTAAGACTTCAGAATTTTGATTTGTGAGATGAATTTCTTTGAAGTTGTTACTGCTGATTACCTGGTTGGTACTAAACACCTGAATAACTTATCTGTTTGTGCTGTATTTATGTTTGGTTATACCTATCTACAGTTGTATGCAGTCCAGAATGTGCCGAGTGTGAATCAACAGCTCCTGACAACTGCACTGTTTGTACAAATACCAAACTGTATGTACAAGACGGGCGATGTTTACACACATGTAGAATGGGATTCTACCCATCACCATCAGGTCTGTGTCTCCCCTGCCATGAAACATGTTACACATGTGTTGAGGGGACACAGTATCATTGTGCCATGTGTCAACCTGGACTGATGTGGAAGGATGGAGAATGTGTTACACAGTGTGGTCTTGGATACTATCTACAAAATGGACGTTGTTTAGGTATCACTAGTTTTCCTTTGTGTAGCAAGATCTTCATTTACTCTATGTAGAAATACTAGCTGTTGTATGTTTGGTCTTTTAGTTAAATGTATATGTTTACCACTTGATTTCTGTCAATAATCTGGTAATATAACTTCTAAACGGACAGAACAGATAAATATACTGAGTACCAGTTATCATAATGTTGAGGATATCTTGTGTCTGCATGAAGTTGTTGTCACCAGTGTATTACTTAGAATGATTTCTTGCTGATTTTTTTTTCTGAGAAATGTTATACTGTTATTATTATTATCTTTGTAATGTTATGAGTGATGCTTACATGTTCTATTGTTTTCTACGCACAGAATGTGACAGGACATGTAAGAGTTGTAATGGACCTAGATCAGATCAGTGTGTATCTTGTACTAACAGTGCTCAGGTTGTTCTACATGGTAAATGTCTCGACTATTGTCCAGATAATTTCTACATCAGATCTGGTAAATGTATAGGTGAGTGTGGTGTTTTTTATAGGCATATGTACAACATTGCTTACTGTATCAGTATTATGTAGATATCAACCTTCATGTGTTAGGATCTACGTTCCTAGGACAAATGCACACAGTAATTCATTGACTGGCTAAATGAAACAATTGGTGATTTCATCTGTGGTCCTTCACACAGCAAGATGACAGACTGGTACTTCATGTAAGAATGATGTAGAGGAACCAGTGGAATGGTTTAACATTTTGTGGGACTTAAGTGATGTGTTTTTGAACAACTCGAGCCATAAATGTCCAGTTTTAATGTGTGATAAATTCAGATGTGTTTGGTATAATGTTGTTCTATACTTACACCAAATGACCTAATCAATCGCTATCTTGAAAAGTATGAAATTTGTTACTATTTCGTTCTCAATAATTCTCAAGTTTTACATGACTGTGACCTATATTTTATCCCATAGAATTTATTCCCAGTATGCGTTTCAAGTAGAATGAATGGAATACATATCCTGACTATAAAAGATATTTCTGTTCAGGCTGTATGATAAGGTCATTGTATATAACTGCAGCACAACTTGTCACTTGTAGACACTTGTCATTAACTACCAAATGAAATATGTACATCTGCTAGTGTATTATTATATCATAGAGTGCTGTGCATTCACCTTGATTTATTGTTTTCCTACATTCAGTGCAGTAAAATTGTTTTTAATACTGATAAAATACTTCAGAAATCTCAAATTTTTACACAATCCTTATTTATAGTGTGCACTGAAGAATTAGTGTTGACGGCCCATTAAATGTTATATCACCAGGTATGACACTTGTAGGAATACAGCTTTTATGCATACTTTCACATACAAATACATTATGTGATATGAAGTCTCTTTCAATCTATCATATAGTGTCATTTTGTCTTTTACAAAACATGTCAGAACCCAGATGCGTAAAATTGTATTTCAGATATTTATCTGGAGTTATTTATCACTTGCCTCAGATTCATTTAATCCTTGCTTACTTATCAAACAATGGGTTCTTTAATAATGTAAGAAATCAGATCAGATCAACTCAAATATAGATTCCACAAGTATACTTATTGGAAATATAACATGTAGCATTTTGATAAACACCTGAACAATCTTTTATGATTTTTAGCTCACCAGAACCGAAGGTTCAGGGTGAGCTGTTAGGATGGGTGGATGCTCCAGCATCTGGCATCAACAATGGTCTTCTTCTCAGAAAATACCAATCGGATTTACTTCAAATTTGCTGTGCAGAAGCCTTTTGACGTTCTAAATGCAATTTGCTCATATTATACCAGTTGGCCCCTTTTAGGAATCACTAGAGCTAAAAATAGAAATACCTTTAATCATCTTCTTCTCATGAACCAATGGATAGATTATCACCAGACTTGGTCTGTAGCATCCTTAGATAGACTTTGACAGATTTGCTCAAATAAAAACGGTTGGCCCCTTTTAGGGGCCACTAGAGCTAAAACTAGAAAAACATTTAATCATCTTTTTCTCATGAACCAATGGATGGATCATCTTTAAACTTGGTTTGTAGCATCCTTAGATGGTCTTTTCTCAAGTTTGCTCAAATAAGTTTGGTCGGCCCCTTTTAGGGGCCGCTATAGCTAAAAAATATAAATACCTTAAAATGACTTTTTCTCATGATTCTATGGATGGATTATTACCAAACTTGGTTTATAGCATCTTTAGATAGTGTTCTATCAAATTTGCTGAAATGAAAATGGTTGGTCCCTATTAGGGGCCACTAGGGCTAAAAATAGAAATACCTTTAAATGTCTTCTTCATGAACCAACAGATGGATCATCACCAAACTTGGTTTGTAGCATCCTAAGATGGTCCTCTCTCAAGATTGCTCAAATAATTTTAGTTGGCCCCTTTTAGGGGCCACTAAAGCTAATAGTAGAAATGCCTTAAAACAACTTTCCCTCATGATTCTATGGATGGATTCTTACCAAACTTGGTTTTTAGCATCTTTAGATAGTGTTCTATTAGACTTGCTGAAATGAAAATGGTTGGCCCCAATTAGGGGCCGCTAGAGCTAAAAATAGAAATACATTAAAATGACTTGTTTTCATGAACCAGTGGTTGGATCATTACCAAATTTGGTCCGTGGCATCCATCAGTCATCACGAATATTCCTTTGTAGTATCCTTTGATGGTCCTTTATTGAGTTTATTATTGTTCCCCATTATTTGCCAGCAAGTGTACCTTTATTACCTTTTTAGTTACAAGTTAATTAACATTTATTCTGGTGAGTGATGCAGGACTATCATGGCCCTGTTGTTCTTCAAACCTATCAATAAAAAGTACTACCAATTAAAAAAAATCCAAGGTAAATTAATTTGATAATTGATTAATTGCATGTAAACAAGAGACTGTTGGTTGTAGTCAGTATGATTAATTTCACTCAAGATTGATATAATGAAACTACTACTTAATATTTTCCACATAAAGTCAAGTACCATATCACCAGAATCCATCTATTAACATTGTATTTGTGATTGAGCTCTCATTTTCACAAAACAGGTTGTATTCTTACATTTATTAGAAAATGAATGCACATTTAGTACTAAATTATGTGCATGCAATCTGTCTAGTTTTGTTTAGACAAGTTTTATACCCGATGTTGTATACTTTCATTGTAAAAATATGGTATTAAATTCATTAACTTTAACCAGATCGGAGGGTTTGTGAAATATAATCCAGTTTTATGGTCGTTTAGTTTCTCACTGGATGCCGTTGCATTGATCAGATTGTATGAATGACAGATCTACCATTGTTTGTTTATGCTACTCATGTCAACTGTATCTATAATGCACATTTGGACAGATACTTATCTTGTTAAGAAAATGTTGTCTGCATACCATCTAAGGACCTAATTGGATTTTAATTGCTGCATTTTTTGTAAATAATGGTTTTGTTTGTTCTTAGATTTAATCGATCAGATACAAGATAAATTCTCCCGTCCTCACTCATGCTGATTTATTCACTTCCCAGAAAAAATGTTCATTGTTCAAATTTGCAGTACATTTTAGACTAAATTTTGTAAAATATTTTCATATATTTTAGCTTGTTTTCTGTGTAAATGATTGTCCTCATGTGACATAAGATATAGATCAAGTTTTGTTGAATTTTTCAATGATTTTATGTTACCGACATGAAGATAACTAATTTTATTTGAATTTTATTTATTGTTTTTGATAATGAAATCATTTTATGTTCGAATTTATGCAAGAAAGTTTGTAAGTAATGCATGATTTGACCCTTTGCTGTATGGTTTACTTTGGTCATGTTATTTAAAATAAAAAATGTTATTTATGAACTGTTCAAATATTTGAAATATTTTTCATTCCATAATGGAAATTGTTTAATTACATTCAAAAATTTAAGTAATTTATGTTTATATGTAAGAATGTTTGTTAGAGAAACATCAGTGTCTATGATATAATGCATGTGTTAATTTTGTAAAACATGAAACATTTCAATGGTGTGGTTTGAACCTATTTGATGTCTGCTGATATCATCATAAATACCACTGTTCTATACATCACCACACTTTAGAAATAAAAAAATACTCATGTACATAGATTTTACAATAGGATGAAACGGAACATTATTCATATAGTGTGGTAATTCATGATAAATTGTTATGATTAAACACTGATCCAGATGGATGGTTTAGGAATGTGATATATGTATTTATTCAGCATGTCATCCCACATGTAAGACGTGCACACCGGATGGCTCAGCTTGTGCATCTTGTTGGCAAAGTGGATTTCTACATCTAGGTCAGTGTGTGACAAGATGTTCTATTGGTTACTACGCCAACATTTATGGATCTTGTTCATGTAAGTAGAGTAAACATTTTCAAACCATAGATTTAAGAATAGGTCAGTGATGTTTAGCTCTGCTGATGAATTTTGTGATAATTTAGAATGTAAAGTGTTGAAAACTCACTGGTTGTATTTGAATACATCATGCATACACCTAGATGAAAATATTTTTTTTCAAAGTCATTAACTTTGAATCATTATTGGGTGGGAAATACAGATTTAGATTAGAATGTTTATCCACCCACTGTGTGTTTAAAAATAGATGCAAGTATAATTATTATGTTCACATTGTAGTCAGTGTAAGATAGTGGTATGTTGATAATAATTTAGAAAATAATATGATTATGTTTGTATTTTTTATTATGGGATATTTTATCTTATTTCAAACACACTGCACACCCAGGATTCTACATTTTATTGCATGTTATTGCAATAATTTGATGAAGCTACAAATTTTGTATATAATTGTATATATCTCCATAATGAGTTAATAACAGTTTTATCTTGTTTCTTGCATCTTTGTTTTAACTTTTTGTCAAAGACTTTAATTAAGCCAATTTCTGCAAACATTATTTTGATTGCATTATACCTTGTGTGGAGTGTGTATAAGTTATAACATAAAATGTTGTTAATGTTGATAACTTTAAAATAAAAGAGTGTTGTTTACATGTTTACAGTGTGTCACCCTGCATGTGAGTCCTGTAACGGAGGATCCAACAAAAACTGTACTTCCTGTTATCCTGGTTTCCGTATGACAAAGAAAGGAAAATGTAGAAGTCGATGTGACAAAGGAAAATATCTGTCTGTGGATGGAGTCTGTAAGGGTAAATATCTGTATGTTGATGTGGTTTGTAAGGGAAAATATCTGTATGTGAATGTAGTTTATAAAGGTAATATCTTAATGTGGATGTAGTTTGTAAAGGTAATATCTTAATGTGGATGTAGTTTGTAAAGATAATATCTGTATGTGAATGTAGTTTATAAAGGTAATATTTGTATGTGAATGTAGTTTGTAAAGGTAATATCTGTATGTGGATGTAGTTTGTAAAGGTAATATCTTAATGTGGATGTAGTTTGTAAAGGTAATATCTGTATGTGAATGTAGTTTGTAAAGGTAATTATCTGTATGTGAATGTAGTTTGTAAAGGTAATTATCTGTATGTGAATGTAGTTTGTAAAGGTAATATCTGTATGTGAATGTAGGTAATAAATATCTGTATGTGAATGTAGTTTGTAAAGGTAATTATCTGTATGTGAATGTAGTTTGTGAAGGTAAATATCTGTATGTGGATGTAGTTTGTGAGGGTAAATATCTGTATGTGGATGTAGTTTGTAAAGGTAATATCTGTATGTGAATGTAGTTTGTAAAGGTAAATATCTGTATGTGAATGTAGTTTGTAAAGGTAATATTTGTATGTGAATGTAGTTTGTAAAGGTAATATCTGTATGTGAATGTAGTTTGTAAAGGTAAATATCTGTATGTGAATGTAGTTTGTAAAGGTAATTATCTGTATGTGAATGTAGTTTGTAAAGGTAAATATCTGTATGTGGATGTAGTTTGTGAAGGTAAATATCTGTATGTGAATGTAGTTTGTAAAGGTAATATCTGTATGTGAATGTAGTTTGTAAAGGTAATATTTGTATGTGAATGTAGTTTATAAAGGTAATATCTTAATGTGGATGTAGTTTGTAAAGGTAATATCTGTATGTGGATGTAGTTTGTAAAGGTAATATCTGTATGTGGATGTAGTTTGTAAAGGTAATATTTGTATGTGGATGTAGTTTGTAAAGGTAATATCTGTATGTGAATGTAGTTTGTAAAGGTAAATATCTGTATGCGAATGTAGTTTGTAAAGGTAATATTTGTATGTGAATGTAGTTTGTAAAGGTAATATCTGTATGTGAATGTAGTTTGTAAAGGTAAATATCTGTATGTGAATGTAGTTTGTAAAGGTAAATATCTGTATGTGAATGTAGTTTGTAAGGGTAATATAGTGTTGTTTGGTCAAGTCTGATGGTTATTCTTGTTGTTTGATACAGTTGTACTGCACACAATGCCTTTGTTAGAATACTCAAATCATCTTGGAAATTACATTAATCATTTTCAAATGTGTAAGAATCACATTTCCCATTTATGATTTTGAGAAAATATTTCAATGAACCCAGTATCATTGACTTGTCCTTTTTTGGGAGGAGAAGTCAAATTTGGAATGTGTCAGTTATTGCTGTTAGTACTTTGTAATTCAGTTACACAAATGGCTATCAACTGACCGCAATATGATTTTACACATCACTTTCAGACTGTGAGACGGGATGTTCAGAATGTCATGAAGCTTGGAATGGGGGGAGTTCTATATGTAGCAGTTGTGATGAAAGAAATCTTGTGCCAGCTGGTGAAAGTTGTGTTGAAAAATGTCCATCTGGAAAATACCAGGAATTTAAAGTTTGTAAAGGTATAGTTAGTTAATGTTACTTAATGTTATCAAGTTCTAAAATAGTGTTGATATTGTACAGAGCCAACAGTGTTTGCTTCACATACAGAGTTAATTTGCCAAATCATATTTTGTCTTCACAAAAATCTTTTGACGTAACTTCAGCATACAGGTAGACATTTTCTATGAAACTCATTTGTAGATCTGTAACCCAAATTGCTTTCTTTCATTCCAATTTCAACTGTATGTATAATTTGTTATTGCATTTCATGTCATTGTAGTACATGTAGGTTCAGTTTTGTGTGGTTATTGATGTTTTGCTTTTAAACTGTTTTCTTAAATCATGTCTGCAGATTGTGGAGAGAACTGTGTGACTTGTTCCTCACCAACTGCATGTACAAAATGTATGAAGAATATGTTGTTAAATTATGGGGTATGTGTTGAACATTGTGCTCAGGGCCAGTATGAAGATGGACAAACAATGTCATGTAAACGTAAGTATCTAAATTCTGTATGTTGTATCTACATTCTGTATGTTGTATCTAAATTATTGTTTGTGTTGTATCTAAATTATTGTGTGTGTGTATCTAGCCCTGTGTCGGGTATTTTCGACGGTGCAACCATACTTTCTACGGCTGCTCTATTATAAGTCGATATATTAACAAATTGCATTCACGAATTTTATCTACCAACCATTTACGATCAATGATATCACATTAAACTGCTTGACCTAGTTTTTAAAGTTTACAAATGTGCAAAATGGCGAGTACTTATTACGCATGCTCTATCCGGTCACGTAGGGTAATTTCGACGGTGGAAGGTTAAACATCATTATATCTATACTGCACAACAAACGGTACGCGTCACAATCAAAATTTAATGTAACTGGATTTAGCTTGACTTTAAAATGATCTTTAACTGTTAATCAAACGTTTTAACTGTTTGAACTGCTAAAAATTTTTAACTTATTTACAACGTTTTTATTACTGAAGATTTACTGTTCATCATTCTTGCTGCCCGTTCTACTGGAATACCCTCACCAATAACAGCATGATAAGTATCTGTGAGGTATGCTAAGTCATATTTAGGGTAATTACCCCTAGAAGTAAGTTTAACCTGTAATTACATACAAGGAATTAAAATGTACTTGTGCTGATGACGCTGATTTTCTCAATTATGACATAAGAGAAGAGAAGAATTTGGGTCGTAATTTTTTGCGCGTAGTATACTTTTTTGAATGAAAAATCACGTGATACTGATGTTGGGAGAATAATAAATAAGCAGAAGACCTGTCAAAATGTTACAGCATTGAGAAACGGTAAAAACAATGATTTTTTTAGGGTCATAATTCGGGATTAAGTGAAAAGGGTCAATATAACGATGTCCACATACACTTGATGTTTTACTTACCTGTCTAATTTCCATATCTCATGAAATTACTACAATGTTTACGTCTGCTTGCGTACAGCGTAAAAATCACGTGACAGCTGCGGAGCATGCGTGAACGATTTGTTTATAGGGCTAAACGATGCACCGTCGAAAATACCCCTACGTCGAAATTACCCAACGACGCGATACATTATTCTGTTTGTTGTATGTTGTATCTACATTATTGTGTGTGTAGTATCTACATTATTGTGTATGTTGTATCTACATTATTCTGTGTGTTGTATCTACATTATTCTGTTTGTTGTATCTACATTGTTCTGTGTGTTGTATCTACATTGTTCTGTGTGTTGTATCTACATTGTTCTGTTTGTTGTTTCTACATTATTCTGTTTGTTGTATCTACATTGTTCTGTGTGTTGTATCTACATTGTTCTGTTTGTTGTTTCTACATTGTTCTGTTTGTTGTTTCTACATTATTCTGTTTGTTGTATCTACATTGTTCTGTGTGTTGTATCTACATTATTCTGTTTGTTGTTTCTACATTATTCTGTTTGTTGTATCTACATTGTTCTGTTTGTTGTATCTACATTGTTCTGTTTGTTGTTTCTTCATTATTCTGTTTGTTGTATCTACATTGTTCTGTGTGTTGTATCTACATTATTCTGTTTGTTGTATCTACATTGTTCTGTTTGTTGTATCTACATTGTTCTGTGTGTTGTTTCTACATTATTCTGTTTGTTGTATCTACATTGTTCTGTGTGTTGTATCTACATTATTGTATCTGTTGTATCTAAATTCTGTATGTTGTATTTACATTCTTTATGTTGTATCTACATTATTCTGTATGTTGTATCTACATTATTCTGTGTGTTGTATCTACATTATACTGTATGTTGTATCTACATTCTGTATGTTGTATCTACATTATTCTGTATGTTGTATCTACATTATTGTGTCTGTTGTATCTAAATTCTGTATGTTGTATCTACATTCTTTATGTTGTATCTACATTATTCTGTATGTTGTATCTACATTATTCTGTATGTTGTATATACATTATTCTGTATGTTGTATCTACATTATTCTGTATTTTGTTTCTACATTATTCAGTGTGCTGTTTCTACATTCTGTATGTTTTATGTACATTCAACTTCTTGAATGTCGACATTCTGTATGTTTTATGTACATTCAACTTCTTGAATGTCGACATTCGATATGCTGTATTTTCAGTCATATTGATGATCCTAGTTTTATTTTATTTGTGGAATGTTATGCCTTTTTCTTTTCTTAGAGAAACAAATAGTTCACTTAGTAATAATGTCTTAGGTCAAACATGTTTAACAAGAATTAAAGATCTGGTAGTTACTTGTGGTAGGATGTTATACCTCTGTTTACTACTGGTAACTTATTGTCTCCTATAAGATTCTGTTGAGTTGTCCATTTTTTGTTTCTTCAAGTATAGATATGTTGTGTTTGGCTTGTTTACTGGTAAATCTTTTGAACTATTGTTCTTATATGTTGAATGATGCTGATGTTTATATTGTATTTTACAGAATGTGGGAAGTCATGTCTACGATGTTATAGTGATACAGACTGTAGTGTATGTGATAGTGGTACATATCTCAAGAATGGTTTCTGTGTTCCTAAATGTGGAGATGAATTCATGGCAAGTATAGAAGACATGGAATGTCAACGTAAGTTTAAAACATGTACATTTTATATTGTTCTATGTACAATAAGTATGAATAAGTAGTGTTTTATTGACAAAATTTGTTATTATGACAAATTATTTTGTTGTGAATCTCTGTGAGTGCTTGGTGAATTTTGTATTTCCTGAGTTTGAGTCAGAAATTTGAAAGAATGACATTGAGTTCTTATGATACAATGTATTATTATTATTCAAATATTTTATCTGTGTATCAACTTGAATAAGATAGATATGAAAGCTTAGATAGTTACATTTTCAGGTAACACTGGACCTCCTGTGTTTAAAGTTTTACATCATGTACAAGTAAATGATGGCGAAGTTACACCACTGCATCTAGCCATGTTCTACATATCTGACCCTGATACTGTCACCAAGAATTTGTACATGACATTTGTCATTCTGCCCACTAATGGTGACATAGTTGTAGCAGTAGATGGTAAGGACACATTAGTCAAGGCCAGTGGCAATGTTACACTGAGTGATCTTATAGAGGGCAAGGTCAGATTCCGACATCATGCAGGAAAGTCATTTAAAGGTAAAGCCTAAAGTTACACACAGTAAATGATATAATTTGTGTGCACGGGTACTTTGGATATAACTGAACTCGGAATAACAAAACTTGAACATAGTGCATATTCTCTTAGCAGCAGAACATGCTCTTATGTAGCATTGTTTATAAATAGATATTGTTGATTGGCTACATGATTTTACAATGAAGACATACTGAGAACTTATTAAGTTGTTATGATAATGGAGAATTTGGAAGAAATAGAATTCAAAGTTTGATAATATTATTTATTGAAGTCACCAGTCAAGGGTTTGGAAAAAGTAAGCTGGAAGGATCTAAATTCTTCCACTCATATAGTTTTACATTAAGTAAGTGTTACTACATACACAGGTAAAGCCACCCTACATGTCAGTGACACACAGTTGTCAAGTAAGCCTGGATTCCTGTTCTTCCAATCTATATCACCTGATGCCATCTCCATAGCAACAAAGACATTGTTCATAGCAACCAAAGATGACTTCACTCTTATAAGGCCTGATACATTAGATCTTAAAGTTATGTCAAACAATGCAGAGATCAAGTTTACAGTGTTAAAAGGTATGAAGATATTGTGATCATTCTTTTATGTCATTTTCTTGTAGAACAGAATATTTTGTTCCTGTTCCTTTCATACTTTTTCAGAAAGTAAGTTTCCAAAATACAATTATTCTATTACACTCTACTGCGGGTTGAATTTTGAATATTGTGATGACAGTTAAAAACATGCATACATGGTAAAACCTTAGTTATTTCACAACCGATTATCCGAATACCTGGTATTATCCAAAATATTTCCATGGTCACAATTTTGCCCATATATATTTTAAGAAACAAGAACCGCAGTCATATAAATTGAATTTTACAAATACCTGGTGTTATCCAGATACATTATTTGGTCCCTACAATCACATATACACATATTTTCTTACCTATTGTTAGAGATTGTCAATTGACAATGGCCTTTTGAGAATGTTCTGGCATGTGACCAACAATGCATAACGTTTATTTATTTATTTACAAAGCATGTCAACAGTTTCGTATATATTTACTGATTTATTTGGTGAGTGTTTGCTTAACTGTCCATATTAATGGTGATTTAATTGCAATAAAATATACATTGTTGTTCAGGTTGTTCATACTGTTTGTAATGATTTTTTGTACTAATCACTACAAGTATCTAGTGTGTTCTGTATAAAATGATATATATTTTATCGCTTAAGTCATTCCAAATTGGAAAATGAATTCTAACCCTTTTACACATGATTACATACAAGTAAAATGGAAGTTAACTCCCTTGTAATGAACAGACATAGTCTGCACTGTCATTTTCTAACCAGTATATTACACTGAAATGGATTATTCAAAAACCATGGATTATCTGAATGATTTTTTCAGACCTCAGCACATTTGAATAATTTGGGTTTAACTGTATATATGATTGTTTGTTCATGTGTATCCTTGTTAAGACGACTGATGATATTGTATGCTTGGTTTATACATAAAGCATAAATGTGTTTATTTTTGTCATTATATTTTAGGTCCAAAAGAAGGCAGTGTGTACAACAAAGACCAGAAAATAACTGTTAGAGTTTTCTCCCTTGATGATCTCAGGTCTGGAGTCATTGGTTATCAACATAACCGTAAAGGAAACATAGGGTTAGATGTTGTTCTTCTTCAGGCTTCTGATGGTTTTCATTTGATTACATTCCTGTTTGACATAGAAGTCAGAGAAAAGGTACATCATATGTTCTTTGTGAATACATTCATTAAAAATCCTTATACAATAAGCACAATTCATCTGTTCTAGTTTTGAATTTATTCTCATTTCCTAGAATATGTGTAATATGTTTGGAATGGGATAAATGGTACAATTTGATGGTAATAAAAATCTGTGATACATGCAAGCACAACATTTGTTGATATATATTGATATTTGTCCTTCATTACTTTGAGAACTAATGTCCATACAGTGAGACTGCATTCATTAGTATATGTAGATTACAAAGCTTTAGATTATAGGTATCACCCGTTGTTGTCTCACAAGTTATTAATGGTCATGTGTTACTGTATTATACGTGTTCACTACAGGAGAATCAGGGACCAGTATTAATGCACAATAAAGTTGGTCATGTTGTCATTGGTGATATGTTAAAAATCTCCCCTGAATTGTTACTGGCCAAAGTTGTGGAGGAAGAGACTGTGAGAGAGGAGGAAGTTGTGTATACATTGGTTCCTCCATTAAATAATCCACAGGAAGGTGTGTATATGTTATACAGGAAAGCCTTGTTACTACACGTGTCAGTATCACAAGCATCTGATTTATCTTGCTGAGTTTTCAATGTCCCATTTAAAAACATTTTCAATTAACAGAACAAATACCTTGTTATTGCAGGCACCCAGTTTATCTCCATCATTTAGTCTGTTCCATTGACTCCTTGGGACTATGAGGTTTATTGTATATGATACTGCATTATATGATGTTGGTATTGCTGTGTTACCATGCTTTGAAAGTAATTTCTTGTAATTTCGTGTAGTAGGATGATGTAACTGCTCTAAGTTGAATTTAGAATTTTAATTGTGATGGAGATAAGGCATTTATGTTTGACATACAGGTGAGATATTGATGGTAGTACCTATACCACCTAGTGGTGTAGGGCATGGATGGGAAGATTTAGGAAATGGTAATATGGCAGCAAGAATGACACGTTTCTTACAAAGGGATATAGACGAGGGAAGGATATGGTATAAAAACAAGGGAACGGCTGCACTTACTGATATTATCAAGTTTGAGGTAACTTTCTGATCAGTTCATGTTTTTACAGTCGACACATTATTTGGTTGATTGATATTTTGAATTACTGAAGTATGATTTCATTTAACATGAAAACAAGAGTGTGTTCCATATCAATATCATTAGTTTCTTTAAATTTCCCAAAATGTGGATGTCAAATAAAAGTATGCTGCTGTAATGTTTATTGTTTGGTTGTATTCTAACAGGTGGCCGACATTGATTCTGCATCTAATATTCTCACAGATCAAACGTTTAAAATAACTGTGAGGGAGAAGACACATCCAGGACCTGTGACTCATCCCACACTGACTAATGGTGTTACACTTAGCATCAGGGTATGTGCCTGTAATCGTAAACATAACACAGAATCATGCATACATTCTATTCCAGTTCTCAGTTTTCATTTTAGTATGGCTGACTTTTAATACTGTTTCTTATCGAATATAATTTACAACTTGTCTGACATATTACAACATTGTTACTCCTGAGAAACAAGAATAAACATGTAAATCTCACATGTTCTGTTTTATTTTAGGCAATGGAAAATGAGATTATTCCCATAACAAGTTCTAGTTTAAGTTTTACTGATGGAGTTACAGGACCCAGTGGTATCCGGTTTTCCATCACACGGCCTCTTGGACCTCTAGATGGTATCATTGAAAATATTGAAAGACCTACACAAGGCATTAAATCATTTACACAAGATGATGTTAACAATAACAGAATTATATACAGACCTCCAGAGGCTGAATTTGGATTTAAAGAAAGAGAAGTCTTCTTCTATTTTACAGGTACATTATCAATTTTATTATTTTATATGATGTTGTAAAATCTTGCCTTGTAGTTATATATATATATATGTTGTACATAATTTAGAGGATGGCTTAGATGGATGTTTAGCCCATTTTGTCCTAAAGCAGTTGGATTTCTAGCCTGTGTTAAAAAAATATGAATATCACTGCTCACTAAATAGAAAATCTAACAGTTAATGTGGATGTGTCATGATGTGTGTTGTATTAGTTTTAGTAATATATACTGTTTTTTTACAGTATCTGATGAGGAAGTTGGTGTGCCAGTCCAGGAACTCAAATTTTCTATCCTTCTAATACCTGTCAATGATAAACCTCCACGATTTGTGTCTAGAAATAGACGCTTACATGTATCACAAGGAGGTAGTGCTCCCATTGGTCCATCTGTTGTGGGTGTGTTTGATGAAGATACACCCATTTCTGACCTTGCTATGACCTTGTCTCGTGCTCCACACAGCGGACATTTAGAAAAAGTGGACAATGGATTGAAAGCAATCATCAGACAAGGTATGATTTTTGATAAATTTCCTGAAAATGAAGCATATTTTTAATAGGTTCAAAATTTTGATCCAAAATTGTCCTACCTTGTTACATACTGCTAATCATTACTGAAATTGTCCCAACTTGCTGCATTCTATAAATGTTTCCTAAAATTGTCCTACCTTGTTACATACTGTTAATCTTTACTAAAATTGTCCCAACTTGTTACATACTATTAAATCCTTCCTGGTCTATATATTTCAGGAGATATTTTTACCTATCAAGAGATAGATAATAACGTATTTCAATATCAACATGATGGTAGTGTAGGTTTATATGATACCATGCAGCTTTCTGTAAGTGATGGAAAACATGAAACATCGACTTCTGTTGATATCACAGTCATCAGAGTGGACCAGTCTGCACCATTTATGCTGACATCTGCTACTTGTAGACTGGTTGTTAGAGAAGGTACATTCTTCACATTTTTTTGTCTACACTTTTTTAGCTCACCAGAACGGAAGGTTCAGGGTGAACTGTTAGGATTGGTGGGTAGAAACTCAGCATCTAGCATCAACAGAGGTCTTGTCCTCTGAAAGTACTGGTCAGATTTACTTCCAATTTGCTGTGTAGAATCCTTAGATGGTCCTCTGTCAAGTTTGCTCAAATAAATTTGGTTGGCCCCTTTTAGGGGCCACTAGAGCTAAAAATAGAAATACCTTTAAAATGACTTGCTCATAAATCAATGGGTGGATTATTACCAAACTTGATTTGTAGCCCCCTTAGATGGTCCTCTATCAGGTCTGCTAAAATAAAAGTGGTTGGCCCCATTTAGGGGCCCCTAGAGCTAAAAGTGGAAATATATTTAAACATCTGCTCATGAATCAATAGATGAATCATCACTATACTTGGTTTGTAGCATCCTTTGATGGACCTCTTTCGAGTTTGCTTGAATAGATGTGGTTGGCCCCTTTTAGGGGCAGCTAGAGCTAAAAATAGAAAAACCTTAAAATAACTTGGATCATCACCAAATTTGGTCGGTAGCATCCTCCAGTCATCACCAAAATTCATTTGTAGTATCCTTTGATGGTCCTTTATCAAATTTATTATTGTTCCCCATTATCTGCCCAGAAGTGTACCTTTATTACCTTTTTAGTAAAGAGTTATCTTGTATTCTGGTGAGCAATGCTGGGCCATTGTGGCCCTCTTGTTATCTGTCTGTTTGTCTAGCAAAGATTTAAGTAAACATCTCATTATTTGTCATCCTTGAAAAAATTTCAAAGAATTAGAGATGTCTACAGAATGCAAATATGTTGACATTTGACCTCTAGATCTCAAAGCTATGACAGCAATTTCATGGTTATTCAAAGCACTGATGTTGTTCGGAAGTAAAAAGTAATCAGAAGTTGTATTTCCTTGTACAAAAAATTCATGAGCCAGCAATTATCAATTGCAGTCAAAACATTATCTTTAACTGAATCCATACTTATTTTAAATCAATTCAGCATGTTTAAGACATTGTATTTTTTTATTATTTTACATAAGTCTCAAAGATGTGAACACAGTATTTTAATTAAAAGCATTGAGTGTTCTGTAATTTAAAAGTAAGAAGAATCAAATCAATTCCTTCAAAAGTTTTTGTGGTATGCATGTAAAGAAGAGGGCCAAGATGGCCCTTTTTTGCTCACCTGAATAAAGATTGCAACTGATTTGACCTGATGGCCTACTATTTTGAAACCAGATGCACCATGGTCAAACTTGTCCAAGATGTCATTAAGATCAACATTCTTATGAGGTTTGATAAATACATGTGTACAATCAAAACTATGACCACTAGAATGTTAAAAAGGTGATTTGGCCTGGTGTCCTAGTTTTTGACCTCAGATGACCCATGTTAAAACATTTTCAAGATATTCCTAAGACATGCATTCTGATGAGGTTTGGTGAGAATCCAATCAAAACAATGACCTCTAGAGTGTTTACAAGGTTTTTCAGTGATTTGACCTCATAATATCATCAAGACGAAGCCACGGACTAATTTTCATAACCCTTTGACCAAAAATGTGACCTCTAGAGTGTTCACAAGGTGAATGCCAACCCCACACAACTCCGGACATAGACCCATTAATATAGTTTACATTTAGCACTTTGTGCTCAGGTGAACTGAAAATTAGGGAAGTTAACCAAAAAATAGGCTGCGATAGATTATTGTTCTAGGTGATTGCACTTCCTCTGGTCACTGTCGATATATTAAGTACTAACTCAACATTTCAATACTGAATAGGAAAAGGGAAGTAATTAATAAATGGAAGAATTATCAATAGCTACTATTCGTGTGTGAAGCTTCAATAGCTTATGGGGTATGCTCCAGACAATAATAATACAAATACAAAAGGTGAGATAATTTAAGAATGGGTAAGTCATAGTTGCGATTCTTTGTCTCATTTCTTGCAATCAATGTATTAAGTCTCATCTCAATGCTTTCAAAACTTCATGGATCTCATGCTCCAGACAAATATAATTTCAAAGAAACGGGGAGAAAATGGGACAAAATCAAGTTATGGTTCTTTGTTACTGCACATCCTACCCATATGTGAAGAACCATATCATGCCTTGAATAGTTATTGAGATATGCTCTAGACAAGCATAATTTCAGCATAAATACTGTTAATACGGAGATAATTAAACTAGAAATCACCAATTGGCAATATGCTCTTTAAACCCCAAGTGTGACCTTGAACTTTGTGATATGGACCTAGGACTTGCGAATGACACACCGTCTCATCGTGGTAAACAATTACGCCAAGTCATTTTAGGGAAGTTATGGTCCAGACAAAGTTAGACAGACGAACACGCACAGACGGACATGCATACACGTAACCGCCATTTGACAACTATGTCGAGCTCACCACAAGCAGGCTTGACAAAAATGAGGCAAGGTAGAGTTATGGTTCTTGGTCACTGAAGTTTTACCATTGTGTAAAGTTTAAAGTCAATCCCAAAAGTACTTGTAATGGACAGACACAAAATTTATATCCCTCCATCTTTGACGAGAGACACTAAAGCTAAAGTAAACTACATTTGAGACTCTGAGAACATGATAAATACCATGGTGATTTCAATTAAACTGAAACACTTGACAAATGCTTATACCCGTATCAAACAAATATCAAATAGCAACACAAAATGCAACTGTATTTTTTTTATTCAACTGTACTGTTTATAAAAACTAACAAAATCATGAGAGTATTTAGAAGCTAATACATCATTGCATACAAAGTTTGTCTGTGAGTGTTCTTTATAAAATTTGTCACTCTCATTATCTGGGTCCGATTGGTTCGGATTGTCCTGAATTGAAACAGCAATCACATTATCTGGCTCAGTTTTGATTAGAAGTGGATTGTCCTGGAACAGAAACATTTTATTGAGATTCTAATACATAATAACATTAAATAAGTAAAGATGATTATTTCACAATCTAAATCACTAATCAATAAATGTTTATCCTTGCCTATAAAGTAGAAATGAAAATTGTATATTAGGAAAAATTATTAGATCCAATGGAAAAAATGAGTATAAAACTAAACTGAACATGCAAATTTAAGCCATAAACTTTTGAAAGGAATAAAAAATATTACATTTATGGGTAAAAAATCTGATGAACCAATGTCTGTATTCTGAAGAGAAAGAAGAGCTCATGTTGGGGAACATCTTGCAGAGACAGTAGTGTTTGTGAGGCTTTTTAGCTCACCAGAACCGAAGGTTCAGAGTGAGCTGTTAGGATGGGTAGGTGGATGCTCCAGCGTCCGTCGTCTGGTGTCAACAATGGTCTTCTCCTCAGAAACTACCTGTTGGATTTACTTCAAATTTGCTGTGCAGAAACCTTTTGACGTTCTAAGTCCAATTTGCTCATAATATACCAGTTGACCCCTTTTAGGGGTCACTAGAGCTAAAAATAGAAAAAACCTTTAATTATCTTCATCTCATGAACCAATGGATGGATCATCACCAAACTTGGTCTGTGGCATCCTTATATGGACTTTTATCAGATTTGCTCAAACAAAAATGGTTGGCCCCTTTTAGGACTGCTAGAGCTAAAAATAGAAAAACCTTTAATAATCTTCTTCTCATGAACCAATGGATGGATCATCACCAAACTTGGTCTATAGCATCCTTAGATGGTCCTTTCTCAAGTTTGCTCAAATAAATTTGGTCAGCCCTTTTAGGGGCTGTTAGAGCTAAAAATAGAAATACCTTAAAATGACTTTTTCTCATGTTTCTATGGATGGATTTTTACCAAACTCGGTTTTTATCATCTTTAGATAGTGTTCTATCAGATTTGCTGAAATAAAAACATAGAAAAACCTTTAATCATCTTCTTCTCATGAACCAGTGGTTGGATCATCACCAAATTTGGTCTTCCTTCAGTCATCACAAATATTCTTTTGTAGTATCCTTTGATGGTCCTTTATCGAGTTTATTATTCTTCCCCATTATTTGCCCACAAGTGTACCTTTATTACCTTTTTAGTAACAAGGTAATTAATATTTATTCTGGTGAGTGATGCAGGGCCATCATGGCCCTCTTTTTTTTGATACTGATTGTACTCATTGTAGGGGTGCCTTCTCTCTGAAATTGAAATTGATCATGATAGTCTGACAACAGTATTAGCAAATCCATCAGTCTATATCTCAGAGAATATCATACAAGATGTTGTAAGTTCTGATGATTTGCAAAACGTACATATCTTTCCAAGTTTAAAATTCTGCTGTAATATACAACATTACAGGGCAAATATTTTATGATAAATTGTGCATCTTAGTTCTTTAACTTTTTACAAATGTCAAAGGCAGCTATTGACATATTGACTGGCATGCAATGACATTGACGTTTTCCATAACTATTAAGGTATTAATGCAGAAAATTTGTAACAAAGAAATCGTTATGCTTAATATATCCGGTATAAAACTAAGAGAAATATCCAATGGAAGACTTGAACAACTGAGGTGTCATGTTTACATGTTTGATTGGATCCGTTTCTGATTGACATATTAAATAAAATTTGCAGACAGTCCCTCATAATTGTTTTAAAAATACATGTGAGGCAGTTTGAAACTAGCTCAAATCGAAATTACATCGGTCACATTTGTCTAGTAGCCCTAGTTGATTTTCTTTTTTTATTTTTGAAATTTTCTTTATTGTCCTCCATGATTTTCAATCAAACTGGCGACAGATCTATTCTGCAAGACGCTGATTGGCATATCGGCAGTGCTGTTTATAGTTACAAATTGTTATTGCCAATCTCTCCTATAGTTTATAAATGAAATTATGCTCTAATTCGCTCCTCTCAAACGAGCATAAATCATTTATAAACTCCATGCTCACACCTTTAAATGAAAAACAAACAACATACTATATTTAGGCCTGGGGTCGCCCCGGAGCCATCATTTATTTATTTGCTGACATTACATTCGCAAATTATAATCGAATTATTTGAAAGTATGAAACATTTAAATGCAACCATTTTGATGATGTATCCGATACATCACGTGACTAGACTTTCTATGCAAGAACTGATTTTTGAACTCAATAAACCTTAAGTTGGACTGCAGAAAGCCGGACAAGCAACCCTATTCCACTATGATGGGTGGAGGGGGACGTGTGACATCACAAAAATGCCAGATCCTTCAAGAGGATTCCTTACTCCGAGGCTTAGGAACTGCGGCGAGTAAGTGTGCCTGTCCGATAAATTCCCAATTTTAAATCTAAATGTGTTAATATGATAAAAGTTCATATGAGTTCTCCTGAAATTTGATAGATAACTGCAAATTGACACTTTGATACGGTATTATGTTAAAGCAATAACTATGAAACATTGCAATATGACAAAATATGACTATGACAACTCCAGTATGCCTTCGATACAGAGGGTTGCACTCTTGATAAGTATATGGTAATTATTCCAAAAATGGTTTAACAGAACTTCTTGGAGCTCTTCTGAAAGTAAAATGCAAAAGAATGTTACTTGTTTGGTATGTATCATAGTTAATTTTGGTGTATCTATATCGTAACTTGGATCCACTTTGCAAGAAACGAAATTATAATAAAATTATAATTTCAGAAATTTTGCAACTGACAGCTGTAGCCGTTGACCCTCGAATGATTGTCAAATTATGCTTTCATGTGTAATACCTGCTAAAACTGATTACACGTCTTTTGAGTCGCTGACCACTGAACCAGTTTTACACACCTTTAAAGGTGTATTCCCACTGATAATAAATGTATCTATTTTTTACTGAACTTCCGCTGTGTGAAATATTGGTAATATGTAAATTGGGATAACCAAAAGTAGCTCAGCAATATTTATGCGCCATTCTGTTGATTTTGATGTTTTGCATATATTTACGGCTGTGTTACTCGATCATGATTACTCGATTACGATTATGCATAGCCGTCCGATTTTGATTTGAATGCAATTGCATTGAAGTGTAATATCGAAAATAATTTTGCTCTATTTTCTCGGTTGGAAGGATACGGAAGCTGTTTGGTATTTAGTAAAAGTTTGCTACCTACGATTTTTGAGTATTGGCTTCACTATTGTTCGTTCCAAACAACAAAAACCTTGTTTGTACAGACACATGTTTATTCTATCTCTGTAATCCTTTCAAATTGTTCATACGAACTTAAGTCACTATATGATGTAATATATCAATATTTTAGGTAGTTCTGAAATTGTGGCCAGAAAAATTCTAGCATTTGGTGATGGTGATGATTTAGATTATAACATAAATATTATGTTAACGTTACAACCAATCCATGGTAAACTTTTACTGAACAATCAACAAGTGTTACTTAGAGACGTGTTCACACAGGATGATATAAACCACAGGAAGCTGAGGTATGTCTGTGTGCTATCATCTGTCCTCTTTGTTTGTTCTGTCTCTCTTTTCTGTTTATAATTGATACACTGATGCCATATGTAACTTCAACGCATTTTTACAATAAACATTTCAGAGTATCACTAGTAACGATGATTAATTACAGTAATATATATATATCACTATATAAGTGATCTTTGTGTATGATAGGAATTAGTCCATAGGCTAACTAGTATTGTATGTTCTTATGTCATAGTTGATTCATTTGATATATTATTTGACATAATATTTGTATTGATAGTGATTTCTTTATTGTAGTTATCTGGCAGATTCTGAGATTGGAGAGAAGTCAGTGACTGAAGTACTAACATTCAATGTAACAGATACAAGTGATAATGTTCTACCATCACAGACACTAACTGTACTCATTGAACCTGATAATAACCTTCCTCCTAGTGTCAAGGTTACTGATGTTGTCAAGGTAACCATTTCTGTGGTAACGTAGGTTTCTGAATAAACTGCCATCATATATCAGGTATCCTTCAAATGTTACTGATGATTGTTCCCTACTTTTAGTCAGAGAGTACCCTAAACATTTGAATATTTTATGAGATGTGCCTTTGCAGGTAAAATTCCTGTTTAAAGTATGTTTAAATATTGAATCATTTGTTATATTCAGGTATATGAAGGTGGAAGTGTGATTATAGAAAACATTGATGTATCAGATCCTGATACCGCACATAATGACCTTATAATCATCATAGAAACACAACCAACATTTGGAGTTATAAAAAATATATCACCAGGTATGATTGTATTCTATGAAATAAGTGTGTTTTAATCAATTTACTTTTAACTGTTGTTACTTACACATCTAGTCATCTCTTGAAAATTGATTTTTGATGAAGTTTTCCAGCTTAATGTCTGCCCATTAGTGTTGCTATTATTTTAACTATTTATTCATCTTATGTTATCATTGATTTCAGTTGAAGGATCAGAAGTTTTAGAACAAAGATTGGTTTCCTCATTTCCTGTCACTGATCTACAAAATGAATACATTCTTTACGACCAGTCCGATCATTTAAACAAAGAACCAGTCCATGATGGTTTTATATTTCATGTTAGAGATGGCAGGAATCGCTCTCCATCAAGATATTTCAACATTTCTGTTCAGGTAATGGCACAGATAAACCTACTACTTCCTAACCCCACATATCTGCTGGAATAGAAAACAAGACCTATGCTTGTTTATCTACAAAATGCATATTTCTTCTGAATTCACTCACATGACATCATTTTTAAACCTTGTTCACTTCTTGTCAGACTATCAGTAGTTCTTTGTGTTGATATTCATGCATTAATTTCATGTGAACTTGTATAAATGTAACATTTATTATAATTTGATTTTATGCTTGATAAAATAATAATGTAAAACATTAATTTCAGTTTTCATTGTTTCAAATTTTGACAAAGAGAACAAAATTTGTGACACTCATGTTGATGATATTATCTTAAATAATGTTTAATGTTTCCCAGACGTCCATCCACCTTTCAAAATGTTGACTTTGAAAAGTGAATTTTTATATTGGATTTCCTTTTATTAAACTTGTGCATACTATATAATAGTATTATCCTCTCTGATTTACTAGTATTTATGATATGTCAGTTGGGTGAGTTACTTTTGTATTGAACAATGGTTGTTTATGCTAATAAAATCATGGAGTATCTATATCTAAATGGAAAGTGTCAGAAGGAAATCTTGTATTCTATTAAATTTAAAACGAGTCTTGTTACTGTACCACAATATTTTCTTGTAACTTGTTTGGCAAATTGACTGCAGGTTTTAAATATTTAAGTAAGGATTAGCTATGTTGATGAAATATGAGAACATACAATGGCTTATTTTAACCGAAGGTTCAGGGTGCGCTGTTAGGATGGGTAGGTGGATGCTCTGGCGTCTGGCATCCATTGTAGGTCATCCGTCGTCTGGCATCAACAATGGTCTTCTCCTCAGAAACTACCAGTCGGATTTACTTAAATTTGCTGTGTAGAAGCCTTTTGACATTCTAACTGCAATTTGCTCATATTATACCAGTTGGCCCCTCTAATAATAGAAATACCTTAAAACAACTTTTTCTCATGATTCTATGGATGGATTATTACTAAATGTGGTTTTTAGCATCATTAGATAGTGTTCTATCAGATTTGCTGAAATAAAAATGATTGACCCCAATTAGGGGCCGCTAGAGCTAAAAATAGAAATACCTCAAAATGACTTGTTTTCATGAACCAGAGGTTGGATCATCACCAAATTTTGTCTGTGGCATCCTTCAGTCATCACGAATATTCCTTGGTAGTATCCTTTGATAGTCCCTTTTCGAATTTATGATTGTTCCCCATTATTTGCCCACAAGTGTACCTTGATACCTTTTTAGTAACAAGTTAATTAATATTTATTCTGGTGAGTGATGCAGGGCCATTGTGGCCCTCTTGTTTACCTCACTGTAACTCCTGGTTTGACATTATAAAATCACTAACTGAATCAAAATTTATGCTTTTCAGTTGGTTAATGATGAAGCTCCTAATGTTGTAACAGAACAATTGTTTGTACAAGAAGGACAGAAAATACTTGTAACAAATGCTTCCATCTATATCAGTGACCTTGACTCTGATAATAATGACATCAGGATTACAGTATATACACCATCACAACATGGTAAGATATTCAGTTAGTACAAGTTTAATTCTTCCTTGTTATGCATATTTTGTTTGAAGATGTTAGTAGTAAAACTGATAAACTGATTATAGGTTATGGAATCATTATTTTGATTATGGAATCAATACTTGGGAATCAAAATCATTAATTGTTTGATGTAATCATTAATTGGGTTATGGAATCTTTAGATGAAATATGGAATCATTAGTATGAACACAGAATCTTTAGTTTGTTTATGGAATTATTTGTATATGAATTAATGAATATTAATGAATATGGAATTATTAGTTGACAATTTTGACTTTTTGGTGAAGAGTTGTTGTTCTTGATTTATCAAAAAATCTATTTAATCATGTTTATGTATTCACATTATATGTTATCCTGTATCTTGTAATAACCAGTAGTGAGACTTTCATCCTGGATGTGTATTTAACTACAAAACAGTGAACTGAATGTTTGCTCATGCATGGACTTGGTGGAAGACTTCTATTTCAGATTTAAATGTGAAATCTAATAATTGAAATATGTTCTAGGGACATTGAAGAGGAAAGAATCAAGATTACATTATGTCACAGATGATACTGTATTGCCTAATGTTACCAACTTTACGTACAAAGTATGTGCAATATATTACATTATCATTATTTGATATTTAACTTTGATCTATTTGTGATTTTTGTGTTGCATTGTTGGTAAAAACTGTTGGAAACTTTTAGAATCAGCCAATCTGCAGAATCCATGAAATTAAATTCCCACCAAAAATTAGTGAAACCACTGTAACTAAAACTTAAAATGTGAAATAATGTTATTACTATTGTGTAAATCTGAGGTATTTTTATTGTTATAAAGGGTAAATTTCTACAATGCTTCAGTATATGTAATTATATTGTAGGATATATTAGATGAGGTGATACTTTACATTCATGATGGTACAGAGGTGACTGTAGATTCGTTCTCTGTACAAGTCACTGACGGTAACTTTACAGATGTACACAGGGTACCTGTCATTGTTGGACTGGTCAATGATGAGACACCTAGAGTCACTATCAACACGGGGCTTAGAGTTCACTCAGGTCTGTTCAATGTATGATCAATGATCAGGGCTGACAATTTTTAATAATATGTTGTCCACCAATTTTCTCAGGACCAGTATTTATTAATGCAGATTTGGGCTGGCTCAAATTATGTGTTCACTTATAGGCAGCCATAGAGTACATATTGTTACAATATTTTTGGCTTTGTGCAACATTTTTCACATCATTTTATTTTACTGCCAGGCACACGGACACAAATTTTACCAAAGGATTTAAAATCAATGGATGTAGATTCTGAAGATGGATATCTTACATACACTATAACACGTGATCCAAGAATTGGCTCTCTCTATGTTACATCTAAAGGGAGGCGGTACCCTGTAACAAGTGGAGGAAATATGAAAACTTTCACACAAACTGACATTGATAATGGTAGGTTACTCTTTGCTATCCAGTATTCTTATTCAAACAATTTAACATTGTGAATGTCATTCTGATATATTTTGTTTCTTTAAAGAAATTTTCACAAAATAATTTGTACCCTTGATACTGGCTCATCTGAGTCTTAATATGGCTTTGAAGGAAGTCATATATATTTCAAGTTTGTTGTGTAGATGTGGTGGTCATGTTCAAGGTCACCATATCCTTGACCACTAAAAGCTTGGCCAACCAGTAAGTAGAGAACACATTGGCCTACAGCCCACAGAATCAGTAGGGAGTTTGGTTGTTACCTGTACATGACCCCTACTGATTTTGTGGTCAGTTGGTCAAAAGTCAAAGTCACCTTGTCCTTAACCACTAAAATGTTTTTTCAGACCATTTACTAGAGAAGTCTTGAGCATATGACCCATAAATTTGGTATGGAGATTGGCTGTATGTTGTAGATGACCCCTATTGATTTTATTGTCAGTTGTTCAAAGGTCAAGGTCTCTGTGTCTATGACCACTCAAAGCTTGTCCGGTCAATAACACGAGAACACTTGGACAGGCATTCCTTAGATTTGGTATGAGTGTTTGTCTGGACCAGTAAATAACCCCTGCAGATTTTAAGGTGACTAAGTCAAATGTCAAGTTTAAAATGACTGGTCAAGGTGACCTTAACATGAAAAAACTTGTCCAATCAATAAGAATTGCATGTTAAATAGCCAAAAAAAGTGCAATTTGTCATACAAGCACCAAATTTTGCACAAAGGTTGGAAATGATAAGTAGAAACAATTTAGGGTGTGTGCCAAAGTTTTAGTGCCTCAATTCAAGATAGCTGCCAAATTTTCAAAATGGCTGCCAAATATTTTTTCTGATCTGAGAATGTGTTATTAAAATTCTCAATACCAATCAAGTATACCCTCTATACCCTCTATACTCATTTTTATAACATATTCAGTACTTTTAGGCATGTATACAAGATGATTAAGATGAATTTGTTCGAAAATACACATTTTATTCTAACACATTTACCCTCCCCCCTATCATAGGATTTGTGAATAAAAAATCAATGCTTGTAATATATTGCAGGATTTAGGCATGCAACAAACAGCTTCGAATCTATTCAACAATAACTGACTTTCATTTTTGGACTAATGTCAAAGCCTAAATCTATGTAACTAGTATTGTTAACTATAGTCATATCTATTCACTAATTGATTTACTGATAGACAATTGACTAACAGATCATTTTATATTGCATGTCAATAAAATCGAGAAAAGGTATTTTACTTTGACTAGCCATTGTTTCCTTTCACATGTTATTGCATGTATACTTTAATTAATCTAAATCACTTGTGCAGCTACAAAGTGCATGCAAGATAAACCTGCTTGATGGTACTTGCAAGCTCCAACACAGTTATGTTTTCTACATCCTCATTTTCAAGTGTTCTTGACAAACTGATAAATACAAGCTAATGTCATCCTTTGAGGTTAGATTGTTTCCGGCCCCAATTTGATAGTGAGGGTTGAATAGGTCTAGTCACCTGTGCCTTTGCCCATGGATAGCCAGCTTGAATACAGAATAACAGGCATGCTGTGTTAATGCAGTTTCAGATGGTAAAATGGTGTCATTTATATTTGTGGGGATTTGATTTCATGGATCAGATGTTTCACAAAATCCATGAAATTAAATCGCCAATGAAAATTAGTGAAACCACAAATATCCTAGTTTCAGTTCCTTCATGAGTGCATGGAGACAAATCTGTTATGTCCTGCTCAGTGTTATATCACACAGCTTTGTCTTTCGTTGCGAATATGGTATTAGATAGGTGCTTAAACTTACGTAAAATGTTTTCTGCAATCAAATTGATTAACTCTGTTTTGTTATTTTCCACTCATAAAAAGTTATGTCAGTTACTTGAAATTTTGTTTGAACCCATTACTAGCTGTCTAATATAGTGGGCCATTCTTGCCATTGCTTTCAAACTGTCAGGAAAATAATGATTGAACACAATGTCAATGCAAGAGTGTTTAAGAGTAGCAAGCAAGAACTGGCAACATAATACCTTTTATGTAGCCATTAAATGTTTTAACAGAACCAGAAGTATTAATATTGACAAATGAAATCCAAATAAACAGAGCATCGGCAAAGTTCTGTTTGGGTTGTCACAATTTGTTCAAGTACTTGAACGAGTTGTGACTTAGTTCCAATATTCAAAATGCCATTGTTTGACAGTGATGAAGGTGCTTTCATGCTTGAAAAATTCATTCAAATCATACTGAGCAAATCATTCGTGCAAGAGATCTGGTCTGAACAAGAAAATTTGCTTTGAACAACTTGCTGTTACATTTATGCTCATTGTGATTATTCCTATAAGGCTAAAGAAGCTTTCAAAGTCTTCCAACTATACAGCATAACCCCAGCCCAGATATCATCCATCTTCTTAAGCAACTGGATCTTCAGTAAGTCTAATAGCACGATCATCATCTTCCACCCAAGCATTATTTTGCTCATGTGCATGATCAATTGGTAAAGCTGAAAAGGGTCTTTGACTTTTATGAACAGTGAAATTTCCTTTATAGAATTTGTTTGCAATTTCAGAGTGAACCTGATCAGGTAAAGCCATATTGCATTAATGAATAGGAAACCAGAGAGCATAATTTGTATGGTCTAAATATGGAGGGAACAAGTTTGCTTAGAATTTCCTGGCATAGTACAAAATTTACTTCTCTCTGTACAATTAGACAAGTACAAGTGTCATTATCAGCTGTTCACGAACCTGGTTCCAAAACTGAAACTTAGTCCTTATCCTTTCTTATATGTCAGACCAATCTTCAAACAAGAGAGCTTGAGGCTCAGAACAGTCTGTCATATGTCCTGTATATGCATCTATATGTATCTCTTAAAAGCCAATTGGTCTTCTCTACCATGTTGATGTGGTTCTGATTCAGGAACTTCGCACACAATTCTCTCTCTTAATTGAGTTCTATGAATGCAAGTGGACTTTGAATCTAATTGAAAAGTCATAGCTTGTCTTAAATTTGTCAATGAAGCTGTTTGATCATATAAAACACCGGATATTGACTCAAGAGGATAAACTGTCATTCCCAGTAGACTGCTGGGTGTACTTCACTTTGGAAGAGTTGAAGAGTGTTTCTTCCTGAACTTGACACTTGCGCTTTTGACCAGTTTACTTTTGCTGAATGCAAGACTACATGAATGATGATATTTAGTTCTATTTGCCCTAAAAGTTGCAGTTAGCCATCACCATCATCAACTCTTCTAATTTCAAGAGGAAATGGCAGTGCATGAATTTCTGTGAATGATATTATTTGGTTTGCAAGAACGTCATAAGAATCTCTGTTTGCTCGTGTTGGACACATGAGTTTATGCGAGTGTAATGTCTGGCAAATGAAACATTTGCTCCAATTGTTTTCAAATGCTTGAGTTTTAAGTGAGGATTGAAGATTTAATTTGAATGCCATTTTAAAAATGCCGGTGTGAACAAATCTACGTGTGTAACACCACTGATTAATTGAACGAGTACTGATCAACTTATGTATAGCAAAGTGTTATGATATGATTTCCACATAGTACTGACATAATATTTCAAGCTGTACACTAAAACAGATGTGAACAGACTTGATGATCAGTTAATGTAAAGTGGGTGAGTAAACTGTCAACCTAATTTCTTCAAGGTTAGCTTAACCCAGACCACTAAAATTTGTTACACTGATAACTAGAGAACACTTTGGTCTGCAGTCCATAGATTCAGTAGGGAGGTGGGTTACTATAAATAGTGTGCAGTAAGCCCTGTCTCCTTATGTTTCTGTACTCAAAATAATTTTATTGGATTTAGTCGATCGTACCCAATTGTTTTGACAATGACAAGGATTTTGAAGTTGGATTGTTTTATATCATGTTGTATCAGCATTATGTAGGTGTTGTTAAGGTACATACATGTTTCATAAACATCTTGTTTAACCAGGTTTTCTGAAGGAATAATCCTAGTTATTAAATTGGTGAATGTCGGGCAGGGTCCACAGTTTCTTCTGCATGCAATTCCTACATTTTGTATAGGATTTTGACAAAACTTTCACAGAACTGTTGTCACCTAGTACCCCACCACATATTTTCCAGGTTTTGTGCTTCGATAATTTTTTGCAGAATTATGGCCCTTTGTTTATTTTGCACTTGTAATATTCTATGTACAACTCCT
Organism: Lutraria rhynchaena; assembly: GCA_008271625.1. Taxonomy (NCBI): domain Eukaryota; kingdom Metazoa; phylum Mollusca; class Bivalvia; order Venerida; family Mactridae; genus Lutraria; species Lutraria rhynchaena. Next base: position 1,697,044 of record VIBL01000088.1, on the reverse strand, counting down.
CCTATATTTCTCAAGGGATATTGATCAAACTGTCATAGAATTATTGTCATCAAGTGTTGTTGGGGTTTTGTGATTTGATTACTAGTATTTTTGGTGGAATTATGGCCTTTTATTTATTTTGCCTGCATGAGCTATTAAAATCAGACATTTCATTGGCAAAATGTTTCCACTCTATGACTGAAGGTAGGAATGGGGTAAGCATCTGGAGAATGAAAACCTGGTTTTTTGATAGTTCCGGTCATCAAGTTTTACCTTTAATCCTTTAATTTTGTTGACAGGGTGTTCAGTTATTTAGTATTCTGTATGTATAATTTCAGGTTTTGTTGAATATCAACATATGAGAGGAGAGACAACGGGTACAGTAGTTTTCAAGTTTTCTGTGGTTGATTCAGATGGAAATAAAGTTATTGATCAGGATTTCTTCATCACAATTCTTGGTAAGAACTTGAGACAAAAATTAAAACTAACTATAAAATAAGCATATCTGACCTTTTTTCACCTTGCTTACCAAATGCATTGAGATAAGTGCACAGACAAATGTTTTAATCCAGTGAACACTCTGTATCTTTATTTATATACAACAATATCCATACATATAATTCTAGCTGAATGTGTACATTATATACTTGTATTTGTTTGTTACAGATGATCGTTCACCACCTGAAGAACTCAACAATAAGGATATACTTGTACAGGAAGGTGGGAAGTTTACCATAAGCACAAATGATTTATTATTTACAGACAATGATACAACAATATGTCCACTTACATATACCAGAAATTCTCAGCTGAATGTGTACATTATATACTTGTATTTGTTTGTTACAGATGATTCGTTCACCACCTGAAGAACTCAACACATAAGGATATACTTGTACATTGGAAGGTGGAACATAAAGAATTGTTCATACCATAATTGCATTAGAACATAAAGATAGTTTATTGTTTATTTTACTTCATACATTAGAACAATGTCCTCATTAGAACATAAAGATAGTTTATTGTTTTTTTATCACTTCATATCCTCATTAGAACATAAAGATAGTTTATTGTTTATTTATCACTTCATATCCTCATTAGAACATAAAGATGTTTATTGTTTATTGTAGAACATAAAGATAGTTTTGTTTATTGTTTATTTATCACTTCATACCTCATTAGAACATAAAGATAGTTTATTGTTTATTTATCACTTCATATCCTCATTAGAACATAAAGATAGTTTATTGTTTATTTATCACTTCATATCCTCATTAGAACATAAAGATAGTTTATTGTTTATTGTTTATTTATCACTTCATGTCCTCATTAGAACATAAAGATAGTTTATTGTTTTTTTTATCACTTCATGTCCTCATTAGAACATAAAGATAGTTTATTGTTTATTTATCACTTCATATCCTCATTAGAACATAAAGATAGTTTATTGTTTATTTATCACTTCATATCCTCATTAGAACATAAGATAGTTTATTGTTTATTTATCACTTCATATCCTCATTAGAACATAAAGATAGTTTATTGTTTTTTTATCACTTCATATCTCATTAGAACATTGTTTATTGTTTATTTATCACTTCATGTCCTCATTAGAACATAAAGATAGTTTATTGTTTATTTATCACTTCATATCCTCATTAGAACATAAAGATAGTTTATTGTTTATTTATCACTTCATATCCTCATTAGAACATAAAGATAGTTTATTGTTTATTGTTTATTTATCACTTCATGTCCTCATTAGAACATAAAGATAGTTTATTGTTTTTTTTATCAGTTCATGTCCTCATTAGAGCATAAAGATAGTTTATTGTTTATTTATCACTTCATATCCTCATTAGAACATAAAGATAGTTTATTGTTTATTGTTTATTTATCACTTCATGTCCTCATTAGAACATAAAGATAGTTTATTGTTTTTTTTTATCACTTCATGTCCTCATTAGAACATAAAGATAGTTTATTGTTTATTGTTTATTTATCACTTCATGTCCTTATTAGAACATAAAGATAGTTTATTGTTTTTTTATCACTTCATATCCTCATTAGAACATAAAGATAGATTATTGTTTATTTATCACTTCATGTCCTCATTAGAACATAAAGATAGTTTATTGTTTATTTATCACTTCATGTCCTCATTAGAACATAAAGATAGTTTATTGTTTATTTATCACTTCATGTCCTCATTAGAACATAAAGATTGTTTATTGTTTATTTATCACTTCATATCCTCATTAGAACATAAAGATAGTTTATTGTTTATTTATCACTTCATGTCCTCATTAGAACATAAAGATAGTTTATTGTTTATTGTTTATTTATCACTTCATGTCCTCATTAGAACATAAAGATAGTTTATTGTTTATTGTTTATTTATCACTTCATGTCCTCATTAGAACATAAAGATAGTTTATTGTTTTTTTATCACTTCATATCCTCATTAGAACATAAAGATAGTTTATTGTTTATTTATCACTTCATATCCTCATTAGAACATAAAGATAGTTTATTGTTTATTGTTGTCACTTCATGCAAGTAGATTCCTTCATTTTTAAGTATGTTCTGATATCAAGGAAGGACAAACAGCTGGACAATAACTTAACATCAATAGGATGTTTTGGTTGACTGCCTCACCTTAGATATGATGAAAAAGAAAATTTCCCATTCCTTGTTTTATAGGAGGAAAGATATGCTTGAGGCCATCCTTTTGTCTTGTTGTTTTATATCTATTTTTCCAAAGTTTTATGTTTATTGCTGTTGTCCTGAAGGTCTGGTACTATGAAGACTAAATTATTTATTGGTATATTTCAGGTGTACCTATTGTAGAGTTCACTCAGGCTGATATAGCCTCAGGTAATGTACAGTTTGTACACACGAGTGACTCTGAGGATATACTTGATTCATTCAGATTCTCTGTGTCTGATGGAACAAATGAAGTACTTCGTTCATTTACTATACAAGTCAGTCCTGTAGATGATTCTATACCAGTTGTAACTATTAGAACACTAAGGGTACAAGAAGGGGTCAGGAAGTTGATCACTGACTTTGATTTGAAAGCTGTTGATGAAGATACTAAGGTAGGTTGATTCAGTAAAGAAATAGAAATATAGGGGTCTCTTCAAACATATTTTCCCTTTGGAAAAAAACAAGGCAATGTTCACAGTTTTAACATTCATTATTATTCCTTTCTTCTGTTATGTTTTAAGGAATGACTGGGAATATTTAATTATTGTAACTAATCCAGGTTTTGATCTTTAGACAGGACAAAGTGGGCGAGTTTTATAATGTATGATCACATCAGATATCATTTAGGAATGAAAATTTTGTTGTAGAATTAATGTTTGTGAGAGATGTGAAAGAGCCATTTGTGTTATTTTATTCCATTTTTGTTTCAGGAAAATTCACTGATCTTCACAATCACTCAGTCTCCAAGACACGGCCTTGTAGAGCATCTGAGTGATGGAGATTGGAAAAGAACATCAGTCTTCTCTATGACAGAGATTTATGAGAATCAAGTGAGTTATCTACATGATGGAGGGGAGACAACTAATGACAAATTTAAGTTCACTCTGACAGATGGAAGTAATGACAGGTTTACAATGCGACCTATTGGTAGAGGAGGACAATATACTGTACCACAATCACAACCACAGGTACCATGGTTACAGCATTGTTTATAGATACTGACTAAGTATCAAACATTGATAAGTTCTCAGTGTGAAGTTAGTTTAAGAATTTCAAAATAAAAATCATAGAATTAATCGTGCCAGCATCTGTTCTTCTGTTTGACCATGGTATATTTGTGGCTAACTTGCATGTTAAATGGGGACTACTGGGGCATACCTTTACAATTATTAAACTTTACAATTGAATGCTGTGTACTTTTACATGATTTATTATTAATGTGATATTTTCAGGAGTTTAACATAGACATTATACCAATGGATGATGACAGTCCAGTGATTGAGATCAATACAGGTTTACAGTTCCTGGAAGTTCTTGGATCTAAAGCTGGAAATATCATCACAGCTAATGAATTGAAAGTTGTAGATGAAGATACAAGTCCTGATAGATTGAAATATGTGGTACGTTCAGCACCACAGTGTGGTCGACTAGAAAAAACATCTAATCCTGGTGTGGATATACTTACATTTACTCAAGGTATCTCAAACTAATTCCGTTTTCTATGTTCAAACTGGCTTGTTTGGTAGGAAATTCAATAATTGGATTTTAACAGTTAAAAATACCAAATTACATTTTTTTTGTAGAATTATTGTCATGTACCTAAATGCTAAATTTATTTTGACATCTACTACTTTTGTTAACCATCATGAATGATATGAATTTGGTATGTATAAACTGGGACCAATATACACAGGGATTGGAAACGGACGATTAGTCCGAAATATGTTGTCATCGGTTTTGCCACGCATGCGCACTGACTTCGAATCCAATGCGCTTTTAGTAAAATCAGCGTCTTTTTTACATGCAGTTATTGCTTACAATCAAGAATATAAAACTTGAATACTGACACAATCGCTTTTGACATATATAAACTTCAGATTTGTGCTTTAGTTGTTTTTGAGTTTTAACATTTGATGCGTAAAAAAGCCATAAAAGTTAATGCGTCGATGCATACAGATTAGAGAAAATGTTTAATTCTTGTGTAGGTGACTTTAAAGTTCCCTTATAGAAATACATTCAAATATGCTTTATTTTAAAATCAATATAATCATCTTATAGCTAATGTGTGGATACGGGTTTTTATCAAACTTTAAAAATGTATTTTGTAAAATTAACGGCCAAATTCTCTTTTGAAAAGGGGCGATATTCAGAAAAAGTGTGAAATTACTGTACCAAATATCGTGTTAGTGGCTTTAAAGTTCGCTTATAGAAATGCACTCAAATTCGTTTTTACGTAAAAACAAAACGATCACCTTATAATTAACATGTGTATGCGAGTTTTTGTCAAACTTTAACAAATGTATTTTGTAAAATAAACGGCCAAATTCTCAGTTGAAAATTGGTGATATTTGGAAAAGATGTGTAAATATTGTACCCATTATTATGTCAGCGACTTTACAAGTTTGCTTATAGAAATGCACTCAAATATATTTTTATGTAAAAACATTATGATCATCTAATAGTTTAGATGTGTACACAGGTTTTTGTCACACTTTTTAAAACATGTCTTGTAAAATAAATGGCCAAATTACAGTTTAAATTAGTGATATTTGGAGAAAATGTAATGTAATTATTGTACCCAATTCCTTGTTGATGGCTTAAAAGTTCGCAAATAGATATACACACTTATGCATTTTTAACAATGAAATAATGTTATAGTCATGTTATAGATGTAGACACGGGATTATGTCCCATATTAAAACCAACTGCTACGTAAAACAGATGGGCTAAATGAGTGTTAATACATATATTATGCAAACTATTTTGAATAATGTGCTTAAAGTTAGCATACTGTACTTTCATAGACATGCGTACAGGTAAAAACACACATACTTAATATTTATGTCCTTTTAAAGTCCTTTTACCCCATGTGCACACACAGATATCACACGGCCATCGGAATCTTTATTGATTTTTGTCTAACTGCGGGTGGCACGTATATTTGCTGTCATCATCTAAAATGACAGGCGTTTACAGACAGGAAGTAAATTGGTTTCCCACTGAGTCAGACAAAATAAAACTGATAAGGTGGTCTGATAACAGTTTGATATATAATCTAGGTAGTGCACATATGGCAATACTGTTTAGCGCATATTATTTTATAACAGGGTAAAATCAGAGTAACTTGTAATTGATAAACTGCATAAATGTAACACAGTTTATGGCCTCAAGGCAAGGTGCAAATAGATACAATGAATGTATATCATCAAAATTTACAGAAAACTCATTAGTACAAAAATAGATAACTTGTTTTGAAATATTTAATAAAATTCGATGGTATTCGCTGACAAACAAAATCTTTTCAAAAATCATTGTAATAATACAATAATTTTACATTTTACCCGAATATCGTCAATTTTTAAACTGTGAATTTGGCCATGGATTTTACAAAAAGTTTTCAAAGTGTGACAAAACCCCGTATGCACATCATAATTAATAGATGATCGTATTCTGGTTTTGTTATAGATAAAAATGCATCTGAAAGCATATCTATCAGTGAACATCAAAGCCACTATCACGATATTGGGTACAATAAATTCACATATTTTCTCCGAATATCACCAATTTTCATCTGAGTAGGTGGTCATTTATTTTAAACGACATGTTTTCATAAGTGTGACAAAAACCCGCATACACATCAAAATTATTAGATGGTCGTATTGTATTTACATAAAAATATATTTGAGTGCATTTCTATAAGCAAAATTTTAAAGTCGCTAACATAATAATGGGTACAATATTTACACATCTTTTCCAAATATCACCAATTTTCAACTGAGAATTTGGCCGTTTATTTTACAAAATATATTTATTAAAGTTTGACAAAAATCCGGGTACACATCTTAACTATAAGATGATCGTTTTGTTTTTACATGAAAACGAATTTGAGCACATTTCTATAAGCGAACTTTAAAGCCACTAACACGATATTGGGTACAATAATTTCACATTTTTCTGAATATCATCCCTTTTCAACTGAGAATTTAGCCGTTAATTTTACAAAATGTACTCTTTAAAGTGTAACAAAAACCCGTATCCACACCTTAGCTATAAGATGATTGTATTGATTTTAAAATAAAGCATATTTGAATGCATTTCTATAAGCGAACTTTAAAGCCACTAACACTGTATTGGATACAATAATTTCACATTTTTTTCTGAATATCGCCCCTTTTCAACTGAGAATATAGCCATTAATTTTACAAAATGTACTCTTTAAAGTGTGTTAAAAACCCGTATCCACACTTTAGCTATAAGATGATCGTATTGATTTTAAAATAAAGCATATTTGAATGCATTTCTATAAGCGAACTTTAAAGCCACTAACACTGTATTGGATACAATAATTTCACATTTTTTTCTGAATATCGCCCCTTTTCAACTGAGAATATAGCCATTAATTTTACAAAATGTACTCTTTAAAGTGTGTTAAAAACCCGTATCCACACTTTAGCTATAAGATGATCGTATTGATTTTAAAATAAAGTATATTTGAATGCATTTCTATAAGCGAACTTTAAAGTCACCTACACGAGAATTAAACATTTTCTCTAATCTGTACGCATCGACGCATTAACTTTTATGGCCTTTTTTATGCATCAAATGTTAAAACTCCAAAACAACTAAAGCAAAAATCTGAAGTTTATATATGTCAAAAGCGATTGCGTCAGTATTCAAGTTTTATATTATTGATTGTAAGCAATAATTGCGTGTAAAAAAGACGCTGATTTTACAAAAAGTGCATTGGATTCGAAGTCAGTGCGCATGCGCGGCAAAACCGACGACAACATATTTCGGCGATTGTTGATCTTATCGCTGCCATTTCCAATCCCTGTGTATATTGGTCCCAGGTATTAATACATACATGTGTATCAATACTTTCAGGTATTACTTTTATGTTTGATACTATTTCAGAGGAGATTGACAATTCTATTATACGCTATGTTCTCACAGAACCAGGATCTCAGTATGAAGATAGTTTTACGTTTGATATCTATGACAGAAAACCTAATCGTATTCCTAGCAACATGTTCCATGTCACATGGTCAGTTGTAGAGTTTGAATATTCATTAATGAATGTTACTGAGACTTCAGGACTTGTACATATTCCTGTGAAACGACGTGGAAATCTCAAACATGTAAGTAATCCACTTATCTTCGGTGAGCACTGTGCATGTGTGCATGCTTGTCTAGAGTATTAATTTTAGGATTTTGGACTAAGTCGCATTCAAGTTTTGTATATTTGACAACTTGATAATTGCTTAAAAAAAACAGTGAAAACTCAAGTGTTGCTTACATAATCATGCCTTGGTTAATCATTTCTCTCAAATCTGTATATTATATTAGCTTATTGGGTAGTTCTTCAAAATGTTCATTACATTTTCTTATATGGGGTTTGAAAATTTGTTTTTCACAATATTTGTTGAAATTTAGAAAGTGTTGAAATTGGTCCTTCCCAAATTGTACATGCTTATCATGTCTGTAAGTTTTATCTCTTAGCCCACCTCAGTTAGTGCAGATGTTTCTTTTAGATGTTCTTTTTCTCCTTGCTCCAGTATTCAGTGGTAACATGTCACAGTAAGCCTGGAACAGCTACTACTAGTGAACAAGGTACCAGACCTGGTCAACAAGATTATGTTCAACATCTTGGACAGGTTTGTTTTCATGTTTTGAAATATTAGTAAGCACACACGAAACATCAAATTATTGTTATGAACCTGATGGTTATTTTGATATGAAACTAGGGAGAAACATGACTACATTCTGGAAATCTTGAAATATCAGGTTTGTTTATAATCTAATAGTGTTAATTGTAATAATGTGACTTATATTTGCAGGTACAATTTGATGAATGGCAGGATACAAAGACTTGTACAATTATTATTAATGATGATTCAATATTTGAAGGACGTGAAACATTTTATATAGAACTGATGCAACCAACATTTACACTGTTAGGTAGAACACAGAAAACCACTGTAACTGTCACTGATATGGAAGATGGTAAATCTTGTTATATAAGTTATCCTATTAAATGCATGATGTGTGACTATCAGTTAAATTACATGTAATATACATATAAAATGTACATGATATACACCAACAAAGTTTAATGTTTGTTTTGGTGTGTTTACTGATCATAAATCTTTGAAATACTTATCATAAAATACTACAGAGTAATTATCAATGGTGAACTTAGACAAGCATAATCTGAAAATTAACATGAGACAACAGTATACAAATCCTTGTCATTTATTTATATATGACTGTTATATTGATTATAAATTACATTTACATTTCAGAACCTATATTACAGTTTGAACATGCTGAATATCATGTTAATGAGAGTGAGAGTTATCTGTCAGCAACCATTGTTAGATCAGGTATGTGTGCACATTGTTTTGAATTTGATATAAATACTAATTTTGGGAGACCTTTGTATGCTTACTTTTTTCTGCATGTTATTTAAACAAATTTAGCAACATTTAAAGTTTGGAAACTTCTATTGTAGCTGTAAATAATGTTTCTTAATGATATAAGATGAAACATGTATGAAGAAATAATTTGTCCTTCCCAAATTGTCTTCAAAGAGGTATTCTTGCTTGCTTATTTCAACTTGTTATTTTATGTAACTATCATATAACAATGATAATGTTTTTCAGGAGACATGAGTAGTACAGTATCTACAATATGTTTTACAACATCACTTACAGCACGTGGAAGTCCTCTAGATAGACTGGATTCAGGTTCAGATTATATATCTCGTGGAAATTCTAACTCTTACAGAGTTATCTTTCCTTCTGGTGTAACCAAGGCAACCTGTGATGTCAAAGTAAGATTTCTATAGAATTTAAATACTTGTCTCCAGTAGTCAACAAGTGACATCACCAAACTGTTGCTGCACTATTTTTGTAAACTTGTTAGCCTTCCTTAGTGGAATGACTGTTATAAAGAACTGCAACAATCCACAGCCCTTCTGTCTGTGGGCAACATATCATTAGCTTATAATACATGAGAAATCTCATTTCTCAAGTAATGTACATGATTCACACAATTTCAAATCTTGGCAACAGGTAAGACTTTGTTCAAAAATTAAATGCTATTTAGATGAGCATTAAATAACACATTGACCCACTTGAACTTACGACTTGTATTGATGGCTGAGTACTGTGTCTCAATGTTGATGATGTCTCAAGTTGTACATGTGTATTACAGATGATAGATGACAGTATAAATGAAGCATCAGAACAGTTTGGTTTGGAGTTAGCTCTACCTTCATATGGGGCTGTATTGGGTTCTGTATCACAAGCTACTGTTATCATTGATGGACCTAATGATGGTAAGGCTAGTCATGTGTCAACACTTGTTGTTTATCTTTTATTTTTCTTATATTTGTTTATTGAGTACCATCTTCAGAAGTTTGTAATATGCTCTGAAACAAAAGGCTCAGCAATTTGATCAAAACAATTACATGTGAAAATCTTACATTGAACTTAAACGTATGATTCATTGTTTTCAGAATCTTTGATACATTTCTCTGAGGAGTCCTATCAGTTCGAGGAGAATGCTGGTACAGTCGATGTAGAGATTATACGTACAGGTTCAGATCTCTCTCATGCATCTACAGTATGGTGTGCTACACGTTTATCTAACCCACCATCAGCTGTGTCTGGACAGGACTATGTACCAAGTTCTAGTCAGATCACATTTGGACCAGGACAGACTTCTGAGGTAAACAGTTTGGTTTACATTGTGCGCAGTTTCTATATATAAAAATGGGTGCAATGTATTGTGTTATATTTACACAGATTCTATCAGAAACATTTGTGCAATGTATTGTGTAATATATACACAGATTCTATCAGAAACATTTGTGCAATGTATTGTGTTATATATACACAGATTCTATCAGAAATATTTGTCTTGTTAATTTGATAACTTACATATTGCAGAGATGTCAGCTGATGATGCTGGATGATGACTTTGAACCTCGTGTTGAAGGTGACAAGACATTTAATGTATTTCTGAGTTCAGCAGTCAGCAGTAGTCTGGTGTCGCCTTATATTGTCACAGTACATATTGTAGATACAGATCTTGATCGTAAGTTCAGAGATTTATTTAAAAATATGCTTTTTGACATGGTGTTAATTAGCCATTTAGATGAGATGTCTTACAACTAGAAAACACCTTAGGCCGAAAAAAAAAATACTCTTGTTTCTGGTCACGGTCATCAAAATAAACTTTGTCGGTAGGTCGGGATTTTTTTTTTACACCCGTCATTTGTAATAACTGCTAATGTATGCAAAGCCATTGCTTTGATAAATGTTGATGAGCTTCATGCTTATTCAAACAAACTGGACACACAATAAAATACAAAAATGGACGCATTTATCTACTTTTACAGCGAGCAAGCATCGTTGTTGTGCAGCCATAATTCCGTTTCCAATGGTAACGATAGCGCGGACTATTTCCCGGTATACGGAACTGAAATTCCGGAATATTTCTCGGTAAAAAAAAAGCGGTCGGGGTTAAAAATTAACGGTCGGTCGGAGGACCAGAAGCGAGAATTTTTTTTTTCAGCCCTTAAGACTCTCTTGAACGTTTCCAGTGTAGGATTTTGTTTTTTTCGAACAGTTTTAAGAATTATGTAGCATGCAGTTCTGTTCACTTTTTCCTGACTTCTGGTCAGACAGCTCACACTTGCAATGAAAGAACATGGATTCTATTTCAGTTAAGAATGTTTTGCTCTGGAAATTAAAACATAGTTATGATTTTTTTTCAGTGCCTACAATGAGTTTCCAGACTGGTTCTTATATTATTGATGAAAGCAGTAAAACATTGAATGTACCAGTCTACAGATCAGGTGACATTAGTCTGCAATCTTCTGTAATATGTTACACCAGACAGAACACAGCTCTTGTAGACACAGATTATACAGAGAGAACATTGACTGAAGAATCGAGAATATTCTTTCAATCTGGACAAAAGGTAGTGTTGCAATACATTGCTTTACTTCATTCAGACTGATAGAAAGCTATACATGGCTTGCTGAATTTCATGTGAGTTTGTTTTTTATCAGCATTTACTGTAATTAACAGTTAAATTTGTAATTTTTACACAATATTGAATACCATATATTCCCTAATAAACGCCCCCAGGGTGTTACATTTTTGAAAGAGGGGGCATTTAATTGAGAACAAAAAAATAAATTTGAAACAAGTTGCCAAGTATGTATTAATAAGTTTAATCCACAGACTAACTTTTGAAAATTGTCCAAACGTCAGATTCTTTAAGCTTTTTAGCTAACCTGAGCATATAGTGCTTGGTGAGCTATAGTCATCAGTCAGTCTACTCTGGTGTCCGTTGTCCACACCTTGGGGTTGTTTATGCTCTAGTGGTCACACTTTCGAGTGATTCTTCACCAGACCTGGTCAGAATGTTCGTCTCAATGATATCTTGGACAAGTTTGTACATGGGTCATCTGGGGTCAAAAACTAGGTCACCAGGTCAAATAGAATGGACATTTTGTTAACACTCAGATTTGATTGGATCTTCATGAAATTTTGTCAGAATGTTTGTATGAATGATCTTGTGAAATTGGGCGAATATGGGTCATCTCCTGTGAAAAACTAAGTCACTAGGTCAGCGCACTAGGAAACCTTGTTAATGCTCTAGAGGTTTCAATTTTAATTGAATCTTCATCAAACTGTCGGAAGGTTTGTTTTAATAATATCATGGACAAGTTCAAACATGGGTCATCTGGGGTCAAAAACTAGGTCACTAGGTCAAATCATAGAAAAACCGTGTTAACACTCTAGGGGTCACAGTTTTGATTGGAGATTCACCAATATTTGTCAAAATGCTTGTCTTAATGATATCTTGGTTAAGATCAATGATAGGTCATCTTGGATCAAAAACAAGGTCACCAGGTCAAATCACTGGAAAACTTTGTTAACCTTCTAGAGGTTGCAGTTTTTATTAGATCTTCCTCAAACTTTGTCAGAATGTTTGTGTTAATAATATCATGAACAGGTTTTAACATGGGTAAACTCAGGTTGAAAACTAGGTCACCAGGTCAGATCACAGAAAAACCATAGAAGTTGCAATCCTTACTCAGGTGAGCGAAATAAAGGGCCATCTTGGCCCTCTTGTTTACGTAACAATAATACTCTTTAAGCTGGTCTTATAAGTGGGGTATATATGGCAATGACTGCCCACTCTCATCTCTTTGAAGTCGCCGCTATGATCTAGGTTGAATTGACATCATGTCTAGCAGCTCAAGTCCTTTGATGTTGGTAGAAAGGTGTTTGCGTGTACTGGATTTAAAATGTCATTTCTTGGATTTGAAAAAAATTTTCTGCTAATTTCTATTGTTCATCTCAGTTTAAAATAGCCTGTCATGTTAAGTTACTTTTGTTTCCTCTTGTTCAGAAAGGGGAGGGGGCGTTTATTAGGGAAGGGGCATTTATAAAGGAATATATGGTATTCTGCTGACTAAAGCATTAAACATTAAATTGATTATTGTGATCATATTATTTTCTTGTATCTCTGTACAGATGAAGAACTGTACTTTGGATATAATTGATGATGATGATTATGAAGAAGATGAAGTATTCTATCTTAAATTAGCTCAACCCCTTGGTATTGATAACATAGGAGCCAGATTAGGGGACATGAACTCAACAGAAATAACCATCACAAACAAGGATGATGGTATGTTTTAATGACAAAGTAATGTTTGATAATGGGAAAATAAATTCTTATTGATAAATGTTTCCTCTCAGTAAATGAAACAATTATACCACTTCACTAGGGTCAAAATAATGAAAAACAAATATATAGATAAGAAAAACTTATATAGATAAGACTAGTATCCTAATATAGATAAGACTGGTATTCTTACATAGATAAGACTGGTATCCTTATATAGATAAGACTGGTATTCTTATACAGATAAGACTGGTATCCTTATATAGATAAGACTGGTATCCTTATATAGATAAGACTGGTATTCTTATACAGATAAGACTGGTATCCTTATATAGATAAGACTGGTATTCTTATATAGAAAAGACTGAGATCCTTATATAGATAAGACTGGTATTCTTATATATGGAATAGACTGGTATCCTTGTATAAATAAGACTGGTATTCTTATACAGATGAGACTGGTATCCTTATATAGAAAAGACTGGTATCCTTATATAGAAAAGACAGGTATCCTTATATAGATAAGACTGGTATTCTTATATATGGAATAGACTGGTATCCTTATATAGATTAGACTGGTATATACATGTATATAAAAAACTGGTATTGCAGCTGTTAATAAAGTACTTGCTACTCTGGAGCATAAATTGTATTTTTTTGTTGTTGTTGGATGTTTATTGGTGTTTTTTTTTATACAACTGTATACATATATGATGATATCATCTAATCTATTTATACAGCACCAAGATTACAGTTTGAGAAATCAGCGTACAGTATTCCTGAACCAAGTGCTAAGGATCAAATCTCTATGGTAACACTAAAAGTCGTGAGATTAGGAGATGCATCTAAATCAGCAAATGTACGATGTAGTACAAGAGATGGCTCAGCATTCTCTGGAACAGATTATAATCCAAAAAGTCAAATATTACATTTCTCAGAGGGTATGTTACTTGACATGTTTTAAATATCTCTAGCTAACCAAACTTATTTTCAAAATTTGTACAATTATTCTACAGTTGTTGTTCGGAGTTTATTGGTTGATAATTAGGAGCATGTATTGTATTCTCTTTTATTTTTATGTAGGGGTTTTTGTGCATACAATGGATATGTTACATTACAGGAATGAGAAGCCTAGAGTTTAATATAGATATACTGTACAACAGTGATATAGAATGGCATGAAACATTCACTGTCGTTCTTGGACCAGGTGATCCGATTGGTGCAGAACTGGGTTCTGTTGCCATTGCAACCATCACAATACTTGACAATGATGTATCTGGCAGTATGGTTTTACCAGCCCCGCCTGTGGTATGTATAATGTGATGTTGTCTATAAGAAAATGATTTTTATTAGGTATATATCAATTGATAGATTAAAAGTGCAGAAATATTTTACTGGTCAATATTCAGGTAATTACCATAAAATGGCAACAGTTGTGAAAATGATAAGTATTTGATGCATCCTCTTTGTAATTTATGATATGACTGCATAGATAGCTCTGAGTCATGCTCCTGGAAGTATTCAAAATTTTTCATTTAAAGATGTTTAATGCTACCATTTAAATGTTCAGTTGAAACTTGAAGGTACATGTATATTACAGGTTGTATCTTTATTGAAGTATGATGATGTAGAATCCGGTATGAAAGTTGATCCATCACCTGGCTATCCACTTGTTTGTATTACTGTATGTATCTACATATTGAAACTTGTTATGTGTCTGATTTATAGTACAATCTATGTGAACACATTTTATGTGCTAGGCAACATTATGTTTCTCTTTAGTCTAATATACTAAACATGATTAATGGTGTAATATAATATTTCTTACGATCCATGTTATTATAAACTGGAATATGATGTTCATGTCACATTGAATATACAGTAAAACCCCTGAAAAGTGGACCCCTGAATACCGGAATATTCAGAAAACCAGACCAGAAACTCGCCTTAAGATTAAGTTCTAAATCAAGAAATACAATCCTCATGGATCATTCATAAACACACTGATGTGTCACCTGTTACTGCATGAACATAGACAGATGGTTGTATTAAGTTTTTAAAAAGTGATATTTCACAGTTCTCGCAATACTGGTATTACCTGAATACCTAACGATTAGGGTGGTCTGGATGGCATCCGGTTTTCAGGGGTTTTACTGTAATATATTTGATGTAGTAATGTTATATTTATGAAGCTGTTATTCAGTCTGTTTAGCTTTTGTTCTTGGTGTATACACTAACCAGTACAACATTATTCTTTAATTTGCTCTTGTAGCCATGTGATGTACACTATCCTACCTACAAAGTGACACATACAATGTGTGAGGAGGCTAAGATCAATCAGACAGCCATGTTTTATCGCTGGGAAGTTGCTATACCTGATATTTCTGGTTCTCGACCACCATTTATGGAGATATCATACAACACATTGTTCACCAGTGTGAATCATATGGTACTGGACAGTGTCTACTTCCGTCCTAGCTTTCAGATTCGTTGCATTGTTCAACCCCTTGATGAACGAGGAAATCCTGGAATCCCTTTAAAAAGTAGCCCTGTGAGAATTGGGCGGGAAAATGGCATCTGTAAAGCTCCTGTGTTTTCTGGAATGCCATTCAGTTATCAGGCGCAGTCATTTCATGCCAAACTAGAATATGTTGGTACTGAGGACCTGGTTCATCCAAATACCATACATATAACAGTAACAGTACCTCATCAAGATGGAATGTTCCCCTTAATATCAACATCTCCGATAAATAATCTGAAATATGTACTATCTGAACCAGTCTACCGGCAGCAACATCTGTGTTCAAACCTCATCACACCAAAAGAGAGGGCGCCACTTCTGGAGTCAGGATTTCTAAATGATTCCATTTCAATAAAGGGGCCATTGTTGCCTGGTTACAGTTACCCCTATCAGTTTGATTCTTCTTTAAGAGAGAATAATACACTCATGTTGTATAAGTATTTAGATTTGAAGAAATGTGTGTGGAAGTTTGAGGTATGGTATCACATGACAGATCTAGTTGATCTTTGTGGAGGTCGTGCTGTGTCAGACTTTCAGGTGAAGAATATAGGACAGACCTATCTTACTGTCAGGGTACCATTATTTGTATCCTATCTGTATGCTGTAGCTCCTATAGGTTAGTTTTATCACTTTTATTATATTGATAGTTTTATTACTAGTTACAACAAACTACTGAAGTATTAAAAATTTACAACGAATGTAACGTATAGATGTAAGGCATATAGAAATCGCACTGTCCATCCGTCTATTTTATTTTCGTGTCTCAGCCATAACTTTCAATTTTTTTAATGGATATTGAAATTATTTGGTACTGATGTTTACCATCACTAGATGATGTGTCACGTGTAAGACTCTGGCCTGTAGCTCCAAGATCAAGGTCATATTCAAAGTCATTCAATTGGTATAGAATTTTTGTTTCTGAACCATAACTTTCCAATTTTTGAACGGATTTTAAAAATTAGTTGGAAGTGATGTTCACCATCACTGGATGATGTGTCTCGTGCATGACCATGGCTTGTAGCGCCAAGGTCGAGGTCATATTTAAGGCCATTCATTATGTATGGATTCTGATGCTGTAAGTTTGTGTCTTGGCTATAATGTCTTAAATCCTTGGATTTTTTGCTCACCTGTACACAGGGTGCTCAGCTATAGTGATCAGTGAGTCTACTCTGGCATCCGTCGTCCACACTTAGGTCATCTGGGGTCAAAAACTAGATCAACAGGTCAGATCAAATGAAAATCTTGTTAATATTCTAGTGGTCACAGTTTCAGTTGGATATTTGTCAAACATTGTGAGAATGTTTGTATTAATGGTATCTTGAAAGTGTGTGAATATGGGTCAATTCTGGTCCAAATCTAGGTCACCTGGTCAATGCGCCTGAAAACCCTGTTAACGGTCACAGTTTGGATTAAATCTTCGTCAAACTTTGTCAAACCTTTGCCTTAATGATATCTTGGTCAAGTTCGAACATGAGTCATCTGGGGTCAAAAACTAGGTAACCAGGTCAAATGAATTAAAAACCTTGTTAACCCTCTGGAGTTCACAGTTTTGATTAAATATTCACTAAACATTGTCAGAATGTTTGACTTGATAATATCTTGGACAAGTTTAAATATGGGTCATCTGTGGTCACAAACTAGGTCGCGAGGTCAAATCACTGGAAAACCTTGTTAACACTCTAGAGGTCACAGTTTTGATTGGATCTTCATTAAACTGTGTCAAAATGTTTGTTTTAATGATGTCTTGGACAAGATTGAACATGGTCATCTTGGATCACAAACTAGGTCACTAGGTCAGATCTCCTGAAAACCTTGTTTACACTCTGGAAGTCACAGTTTTGATTGGATCTTCCCAAAACTTTGTCAGAATGTTTGTATTAATAATATCGTGAACAGGGTTGAACATGGGTCAACTTGGATTAAAAACTAAGGCACCAGGTCAAATCACATGAAAACGTAGAGTTGCAATCTTTACTGAAGTGAGTGAAAAAGGGCCATCATGGCCCTCTTGCTAAGTATATTGTCTAAAACTCTCAAGTCCAACTCTGGCCTTAAGTGCTAAGGTCAAGGTCATATTAATGGTTATTCTTATGGAATTTTCATAGTATTTGGTGTATATTGTCTGTTCCAATATATTGTTCACGGCTAATCTTGGATGCATGAATACCTACTTAGTGGGTTATGAGAAAAGTGTCGAGGAAACATGCTAAAAATGTGTTGCAACTTTGGGGACAAATGTCACATTCAGTGTCAGTTCTTGTTATTGAGTTAAGATTGTGTGCCTTCTACAAATGTTTTAATTTAAAGCCGACTACATGTTTAAACAACTTCAAAGTAAATTATCTAGTTTATATTAGTACCTGATTAGTTTCATACATTGATTGTAGTTAAATCCTATACCATTGTCAGGTTGGGGCTCACTAGAACATCATACAGAATTGGAGTTCTCATTCTACTATGATACTGTGTTATGGAGATCAGGACTGGAGACAGAGGGAGATCTTGGCGGTAGATTACAAGTGATGAGAATATTAATTGATGACTCTGGTAGACTTGTTGTTGACTTTAAAACACATGCTAAGTTTCGAGGTAACAAATGATTTACTTGCTTTTTTTCATTTTTTATCAAACATTTGCATGGTAATCTTCAGAATAAAAATTGAATTATTTTTAAATTGCCTTGCTTTAATATACCATATACAGTACTATAGTTTTACAGTACTATAGAATACTCTGTGCTGTAATTTTAATACAGAATATTCTACTACAACTTTAGGGTAGAATATTTGGTACTTTAACTTAGATATAAAATATTAGAATGATGACTTCATTTAATTATTCAAAGTGATGAAATATTTTTGTTTCCTAAAAGTTTATTACTATTCTCATGATTTCAGGAATGTATGTTTTGGAACATCATACATTAAAAGGATATATCAGTAAGTTTGTGTCTGTCAACAAGGATATATCATTTGACCTTGACCTTCTATGGGGTCAGAATACATTTGATGGACCCCATCAACTGTGGAGGGCTACTAGTGATTACACTTATAAGGTATCCATTTATTTGTACCTCCTTGGTTTGTGTGTTATGGACTGCTTACTGTGTTTAAACTTGCTAAGTAATATTCTTTTGCACACAGGACATTTTGCTTGAGATTTGAATGATTACTGAATGAACTGTTGTATGTAATTAATGATGTGCTGAGATAAAACATGTATCTCAATTCTATCAATGAGAGGTCTGTGAATTTTCTTGTATTGCTGGCTACATTACACTATATCAGTTTTTTTCCCATATTTGTGGTATTGGTGATACCATGTGCCTTAAGGAATGATTGTGATGAATAATAAATAAATATAATCAGCTCCAATGGATGAACTTCCATGTTTTATTCTAGATTCATAATCTTATGTCTTATAACAGCCTTTATCTGTGTATGGATTCTGGCCGGCCTTCCCTCCATAATGTATTGTGATGGTATGCCACACTCTATTGCTGTTGAATTAAATCAATTTGTAGTTTTCATCTTAATCACTTGTGTCTGCTGCTTTAACTAACATTGTCATAAAAAATCACTGCCACTTTTATTGCATTAAGACTTTCAATGTTGATACAAGTTGAGAGAATTTAGTCTTTCTGTGTAAAGGGGCAGAATCAGTGTATCATTATACATCTACATATTACATATCCTGATGTTAGTCCGAGATTCATACTACATGTACATGAATATCATCATACTGCTGTTAAATATATAGAATTACAATCTTGTTCCATCTTAAAATTATATGGTATGTCAAATTTTCATTGATCTTTTACTGAAAATAATTAAACATTTGAAACTATATTCTGTTCCTGTCTGCTAGATTATATGTTGAGCAAAGTATTTGTTTCAGTTGTCATAATGAAATATATTTCAATGTAAATACTTTATTTATGAGAATTCGTATAAATGTTACGATGACTTTACATTTCAATTTTTGAGTAAGATGACCAATAATTCAGGAAAAATTTCGGACTAATATCAATCTTATTCTACAAACAAAATAGTATACCTACTCTTTCATTTCATAATATTTTAAAATTTTTCTTGCAGAATTTATCAGAAGTAAGCATATACTTGTTCTGCTATACTTTATACACAGACTTACTAATATAAATGCTGACAGGGAATGCTGAGGGTTATTCAAGTATTATAGAACCATATCACTGGCTAAAAATGTATTCAGTAAATGTTGGTTTCAGAGCCATGTGATAGATTTTGGAGACTATGAAATTAGGAATGCCATGCACGAATAAAAGAATGAATATATTAGAATCAAGCAGTCTACAATTGGTTTTAAAACTTTATATCCTCTGAGCTTGGCTGGTTAGGATCCACCATTGTCAAAATACTTGATAAACTCCATGAATCACTGCAGCTCATACCAGAATATAACACAATGACAATATCTTGTAACTCCTAGCTAATACATGCTATATGTATTTATTTTATTTTGAAGATACACTACGCAATGTATAAGGTCACACTATTTAATAAATACACTATATTATCATAGACTCTGCATAGATATTCACTGACTTTGATTTTTGTCAAAACTTGGAAATTAGTTTTTAACATACACTGATCCTTTTATTTACTTCTAATTTCATGAAAATCAAAATGAAATACAAACACATTGTCAAAAAGCATCAACAAATTTCATATAACAGTTAGTTAAATTTATATTTATTGCCCAATGGCTTTGGTTACTGCACATGACATGCAAACAGTGCTTACATACTATACATGTGTAATATCACATACATTTTATTTGAAGTATGTTATAAGCACCGTCAACATAATTGTCAAGACTTCTAGTAACTTTTATGACTCATAAACATGTCTCACTGGTACATTATGTATGTTATTCAGTATTTAAGATTCTGCTGAATATTTACTGATACATGTATGTTTATTTTTGTATCTATGTTGTCTCACTGTATTTTGTATTTTTGTTGCTTAAAATATTGTAACAGATTAATTACCAGTTTTGATTCCTTTACAAGGCAGCTTGCTTTTGCAAAGGTTTATAATTTTGTACACCATTATGGTCCGACTACCATCACCAGGCTTCAGCTTTTCATATTTTGCCATCTTGACATTTTTTTTTGTTCTTTTTGACAAGGTTTAGATAGTCAAAAGGTGATTTTAGAAACAATCTTAAACTTTTAATTTAGTTTGAAAAAAAAATGGAGATAATTCAGTTACCACTGAAAACTATTTCAATTGTGAATTTGGAAATCATATGTAGAAATAACCTCATTATATGTGTATACATTTTTTGTGTGATAAAATATACAAATGTATTGTGTTTTATAGTAATCTTGGTTTTATTGAAATACAATATTATTCAGCATGTGATTTATAATGTTTATATAAATCATATTCTAATTAATCTAAATTTTGCCATTTTCACTATATTTGTCCGCCTAAAAAAATGCCCATGTTATACAGTTCTGTAGAAGTTTGGTATGGTCAATTTAAAGGAAAACAGTGATTTTTGTTCATGCAGGGTGTTGCTTTAGCTTGAAAACGATACATTACATGCCTATATACAGCTATTTTTAAGTAATAAATGAATGAACGGGCACAAATGGTGCTTTTTCAGTGTTATGTTGTTTCGTTTAAAAATCACTAATTTTGAACAACCAAATAGAGTACTTTGCTTGGATATTTCGCTTCATATACCTATGTAATTATAAAGACAATTCATTTTAGTTGTATATATTTTTTATTTCATCAATTTTCGACAATAAATAAAAATATTACTATATAAAATGCCTTTGGCACATGTTTCCACATATGAAGTGCTCCATTCATTATTAGTTTTATCACAATTTGTGAAAAACTTTGTCCACAACGGTGTAGTGTCTGCAACACAAATATTAATCAGGCCTCTTATTTTTAGATTCATCAAGATTGTATGCTTTTTGTCTTAATATCTTTGTTTTTATTAGAGTCATGAAAATATATTAAAGAAATACCATAGTATAATTTGTTTTTCTGACCAGAATGACATAACAATGAAATAAGTGTATTTTTCCCATGATCTGGTAAGAACATTTGAAATATTCTAACAATTTTAATAATTATGTAATTCAAAAGGAGAAGGATTGCTCAAGAATGTGCAAAGAAAAAAAACATATGTGATTTTCCTTAGTACGAACAAATGATTAACACAAATCTGTTTCTGTTTTTTTTGTGTGTGTAGTGGACACTACAGGGTTTTATTTATGTTTAATTTGTTAATATTAAGTTTAAATTTAGCAATAACTATCACCCAACACTGAATTGTGATAAAATACCCCCTCCAAATAAAATAATGCAATTTAGTGGACAAAGTTCATGAGAGCATTTCAACAGGGCATGCAAATAGTTGACTAGAATAAATGTGTAACGGCATATTAAGAGAATGGTACATACATTTTTATTGCATATTGTGTACTAGTTAAGACAAATTTAACAGAGTATACAAAACAATTGCTGAAGTTTTTTCTGTCAGTAATTCAAAAAAATTACTTCTTTGAACAATTCTGAAGGAAACTACAATTACAATTTATTCAATTCCATAATATGCCAATACTAGTACATAATTACTATTCATTTGAAGGGACATAAATAAACATGACACAAGCTCTCATACCAAGTCAAATGCTATTCTTTACAATGCAATAAATAACCAAGGTCACACAGACATAATTCTGCAATGTATTGCAACTTTAGCAAGAATAATATGTTGTGCACATCTTCTATTCAACTACAATGCAAACTAAAACTTTGAAAAATCCCGCAAAATAAATTCAAATGTTCCACTTTTCTTACACAATAAATACATAATTTTGCGAAGTATTGCAACTTCAACATTATCAATAGTCAATATATTGTGCACATCTTCCATGCAAATGTAATACACGTACAAAAAGGGAGAAAGTTTTCCACTAAAAAATGAAGGAAATAAAAAGCCCCAGAAAAACTGTAAGAGAAATATAATTCACCACAAGCTTCCACACCATTTTGAGACAGACCAAGGGACCAACCAACTTTTAATGGGACATAATTTTATATTTGACATTTGGCATACATAATAATGCCATAAAATTCTTCTATCCAGCCATAATGAAGGTTAACAAGGTTTTCCAGTGATTTTAACTGGCGACCTAGTTTTTGATACCAGATGACCCATGTTCGATCTAAACTAAGATATCATTAAGACAAGCATTTTGACAAGGTTTGGTGAACCTCCAATCAAGACTGTGACCCCTAGAGCATTAACAAGGTTTTTCTATGATTTGACCTGGTGACCTAGTTTTTGACCCATGACCCACATTCGAACTAAACAAGATATCACTAAGACAAGCATTTTGACAAAGTTTGGTGAAAATCCAATCAAAACTGTAACCCCTAGAGCGTTAACAAGGTTTTTCCATGATTTGACCTGGTGACCTGGTTTTGAACCCCAGATGACCCACATTTTAACTTGTCTAAGATATTATCAAACCAAAGCTTCTGACAAAGTTTGATGAAGATTCAATCAAAATTGCAACCTCTAGAGCATTAACAGGGTTTTCTGGTGCACTAACCTTGTTTTTGACCAGAGACGACCCATATTTGTCTAATTTTACTAGATCATTAATACAAACATTCTGACAAAGTTTCATGAAGATCCAATCAAATCTGTGATTTCTAGAGTGTTCACAAAATTCCCATTCTATTTGACCTGGTGACCTGGTTTTTGACCCCAGATGACCCATGTTTGAACTTGTCCAAGATATCATTGCGACAGGTGCTCAGGTGAGCTAATAAGGAGTTATTTATCTATCATACTCATGATGCATTATATTATGTGAATATAAATGATTGAAATGAACATTAACTATTAAACATTTATTGACATTTTTGTATGTAGACCTTATAAGAGCATCTATGTAGTGTCCACAACAAAATCATGCGTTGTAAAGCAAAACAATTTGCCACTAAATGTCTTTCAGCAGGTGTTAAATAGTATTTTTTCTTTCACCTACAGTACTTACAGTTTGATATAATTGGATACCTTTCTACTCAGCCCCAGGTGTAAAGCTGTGAAAGCTATGTAAAGATGATGACAGTATTTTTGTACATTTTTGATTCATTAAAATTTGGTTAATAGTTTCTGTGCAAAAAAAGATTGTGATAAATATATCCTTCTGATTGTAGTTGCTCAAAATCATACAAATTTGTAATATATAGATTATATTTTGTGACCTATCTGCATATAATAATGGTTACTTGTAGTGTCCGCAACGGATGTACATGGTGTTATGTAACAGGTGATATTTTACTTAAGACCACTAGTACAGTGAAACCCCTTCACAACAATGTGGCCTGGGTATGTACCTGTCCAGCAAAACCATTAATTTCATGATACACAATACTTCAATTTTTGTCAAAAGTGAAACACTTTGGGGACAAATATAGTGAAAATGGCGATTGTAAATTTATTTTCCTAATAAAACCTTATACTTTTGGTGTAATCAAATAAACAATTGATTAATAATCAAACTGTTCATTTTAATTTAAGATCTGAAAATTGGCTGATTTTATAAAATTTACTGCTGTAAATGTCTTGGTATTATTGGAAAATGTAGATGTGACAAAGATCAGTGCTACTAAGTAAATGTTGTAAAAAGTGTAATGTGGAGCACTGGGGGGACTGTCAGAAATAATGTAATGCTACAAATGTCTTTGTTCATTGTAGATGATTTCTGCAGCATGTTTTTGCTTAAATAGCTTTTTAGCTCACCAGAACTGAAGGTTCAGGGTGAGCTGCTAGGATGGGTGGATGGATGTTCCAGCATCTGTCGTCTGGCATCAGCAATGGTCTCTCTGAAAATACTTGTCAGATTTACTGTGTAGAAGCGTTTTGACGTTCTAACTGCGATTTGCTAATATTATACCTGTTGACCCCTTTTAGGGGTCACCAGAGCTAAAAATAGAAAAATCTTTAAACATACTCTTCTCATGAACCAATAAATGGATCATCACCAAACTTGGTATGTGGCATTCTTAGAAAGTCTTTTATCAGACTTGCTCAAATGAAAATGGTTGGCCCCCTTTTGGGGCCACTAGAGCTAAAAATAGGAATACCTTTAAATGTCTTCTTCTCATGAACCAATGGATGGATCATCCCTAAACTTGTTCCTCTGTCAAGTTTGCTCAAATGAATTTGGTCAGCCCCTAAAAAAGGGGCTGTTAAGAGCTAAAAACAGAAATACTTTAAAATGACTTTTTCACATTATTCTATAGATTGATTATTAGAGCTGAAAATGGAAATACCTTTTGACATTTCATGAACCAATGGATATATCATCACTATACTTGGTTTGTTGCATCCTTTGATGGGTTCTCTTTCAAGTTTGCTTTAATGAATTGGTTGGCCCCTTTTGGGGGCCACCACACTAAAAATAGAAATACATGTTCCATAAAATGACTTCTTTTCATGGATCATCCCCAAATTTGGTCTGTAGCATCCTCCAGTCATCACAAATATTCCTTTGTAGTATCCTTTGATGGTCCTTTATCGAGTTTATTATTGTTCCCCATTATCTGCCCAAAAGTGTACCTTTATTACCTTTTTAGTAACAAGTTAGTTTACATTTATTCTGGTGAGCGAATCAGGGCTATCATGGTCCTCTTGTTTATATTTCACGGTCTAATATAATAATTATTTGAACAATTTTGATTCTGTCATGTGTTAGGAATGGCGTTTGTGGACTAAACATGAAATCTTTCTTATACTCATGTTTTGTACACATGTATATTACAGGATTATACTGGAGAATATATTGTTGAGCTGATACCTTGTACAGTACAACCATCACAAGGATATACCATACATACCCCACCCCCCTGTACAGCACATCAACCGCTGAGGTAAGAAACAACATGTCTGGTGTGGATCATCAAAGTATATCAATCAATGCTTCATAACGTTAAAATGTTGACAAAATAAACTTCTCATTATTTTGTGCAAAATGGAAAAGTTTAAAAATGTTTTGGAGCGTCATGTCAAATATACAACATGCTATATATGTATTCTGCAGTGGGCACATATACACCATGGGTTATCTTGTTATATGATCAATGTAAACATTACAAAATGTAGTTAGTTGTTCTATGAAGTATTTCAATGACCTAGAAAACTTTTCTGTTTTTTGTAAAGATTTGATGTCCCCATTGCATTCCAACAGACAAATCGACCTGTACCTCTAGAATATACATTGAACACACATTTCCAACTTACAAATAATGAACAAACGTTTATGTTGGATCCATTTACTGACAAGTTTGCTATGGAGGAGTTTGATGGAGATAAACATATTGCTTTTTCTAAAGGTATGTTTTACTAATATGAACTTGTATATAATTTAAATTTATATCCATCCATACATCCATGTACAAAGTATTCATTTTTGTCCAATATTTTCCACTTAAAATATATTTGTCTTTAATGCTAGCTCAGAAATTCTTGGCTTCAGAATCAAATTTGATGCATTGTTTAAAGGTTACATATACATGTAATATGCATACTAGGTTCTTTTCTGTAAAAAAACTTGTGTTCATTGTTCTGTGATAACATTCACATTCTGGAGCTCCTGTTAGTGTAAACTCAAGCACATTTTCTTACCATCATGTAATGTATATTACGATAGTACACTAAGTTGTTGACTTCAGGAGACAATATTTATGGACGTGTATTATGGAGCCCTGAACAAGATCTTAAAGATGCTTACGCTTTATCTCTGGAAAAAGTCTTTATTTGTGCTGGCAAGTATTGAAGTAATCTTTATTGAGATAATCTTAAATGTATTAATTATTGTTCATCACTTAATATCTATGAATAAATTTCCTCAAAGATTACATGTTTGATAAAGGTACATAACTGTGTGGCTGACTTCCCTGCATGGAATGGATAAGCACCCTGAGTCTAGGGACAGCATGGTAGTGTCAAGACACTTGTGGAATGAGATCAGTGAACTGTTTCATGACATTTTGGCATTTTATTGTTTCAATGAATCAAGACTTTTATCTAGAGTTTTATTACTGACAATACCCTTAGAACAATTTTATAACTGACAATCTTTCAGGCCGTGATGGGCATATACCAACATATGATCCTACAGGCACAGTGTACAACAATGGACCACAGTTTGGTTGTATTCAACCAGGACCAAATCTGAAATACAGATTTCTTATTTTGGTAAGTATAATGTAGCTTCAATATTGGCTCTCATATTTGCAAACATTTTCATTGATTTCTTGATTTAATTAGTTCCTGTGTATGTACACATCCAGAATGTTGTCACTCAATTTCAAGTGGTATTTCTAGTGAACAATGTGAGACATTATTTAACTGACTACTGGTTGGTATTGCCCTCCTAGCAGACCCTTGCTAAAACAAAGCAATGAATGGATCACCACTCATTATTGTGTTTTTTTTTTCAGAAATATAAATATTTAATCAGCTTGGTTTCTTTACATTGACTTCATACTGACATGTCTATGCACATTACAGGATCGTTCAGCACCAGAAGCTATATCAAGAACATTCCAGGGTGTACCATTCGAAGCATTGTTTGTATCAGAAAGTTCTCTGTATTCCAATCTACTATCTATAAATGGTGTGGATGGATTTGTTTTAAGTGTCAATCCATTATATCAGGTTTGTAGTATGTTGTAACAGTGTACTTAAAGTTATTAAAACATAAATGTAAAATTTATTTTGTTTTCTTGCTCATGTAAGTTAGTAAGAGTCAAAGACATTCAAGATTTATTTAATTACAGATTGAAATTACTTCAGAATGCAGACTAAATTCAGCAATAACATTTTATAAATTTAATTGAGTTCACTGTAAGTTGTCATTTTTTTACTGTTTTGAAATCGTTTTGAGCATCTTAAATTTATGAACAGATTTGTTCTAAATATCTGATGTAACACATTTGTTGTAAAATTTACTTAACCATGTATGGTCATATGTTTTCAGGTCACCTCAGGGTTTCAGTGGTATCTTCAGGTTATTTATTCCATAGGACCAACTGACCTCAGTTTATTTCACCGTAGGAAACGATCAGCTTTACTCTCATTAGATAAAAATAAAAGAAGCGTTGGAGATAATTCATTCATGAAATATGATTGGCTAGAAAACAGTACCAGTAAAAATGGAACAAATATACAAACATTGCATTTGAATAAAACTCAGATTCTACAAACAGTTAGCGAAGAAAGTGAGAGTGTCAATTTGACAGCAGTTTTTATACCAATATTATCAGTGATTGTTATTGCTGTAGTTATTGTTGTAATTCTAGTACGTCGTAAAAGGAGAAGAAAACGGTACAAGCATTCTCATCATCAGCCATTGAAGAAAAGGAACAATTTAGAACTTGCGCAGCAAAATTCTGTGATTTATAAAGGTAGTAAATACATTTCTGTACGGACTGGACCAAGTTTAGAACTTAAAGAATCTGTTGTGTTTAAAGGTGAACCAAGTAAAACTGCTGTCAGGGTAAAGAACACAAATATCGTGACAGACAAAAATATAATGAAAGGAAATGGGACAGAAGTGTGACAATTTTTCTATGGACAAATGATATGAGAAAATCATGTGTAGAGAATTAGATCTTATTTCCCCTTCAGGTACAGGTTTGTATCTGTTATGTAACATTTCAGATACGTGTAAAACATATGATATTATTAACACTCTCATGGTTTTAGTTCAGTTATATCATCACAGTTTCAATTTGATCCTCAAGGATACATTAACAACTACATTTAAAAAAAGACTTTTATTTTCATACTGCAATCCAAACATTAAATGTATTTGTCTTTAAGTAGAAATTTAAATCCATACCTTTTTATTCTAACTCCAAACCATGAAACCTCATAAGAAGATAAAATAAGGCAGAAGTATGTTTTACTCTGTTAATTATAACCATCATTAATCAACATCCAACAATCATACATGTAGTTTTATGTACATCTGATAATTGATAATGTTCTCACCATGTTTATTTTGTACTTTCATAAAATGGTTATTATCATTGTGATATTGTATTGTACATGTTTATTTATTGATACTTTTTTTAAAATAAACCATTAAACAATCTTCAATACTGGTTTAATATTTGTGTTGAGATCATCTAGCAAACAGAACGCTTATACAGTGTTAAAGAATCAGTTATTCCTTAAATCAGTCAGCAACAATGTGAGACTCCTATTTCCCTATATACATGTACATCAGTACACGATGTAAACCAACACAGGAAATCTAATGCATTGAACAAGATTTAATACAAAATATACAATAACCCTGCATGAAGCCATAATAGAATACATACAAACTTGACAAGACAGTAATGATGAGATGTATAATCCAACAAAAACCCTCTAGTTATGATGGAGGGATTCACTATCAAAGTAAGGCATGTTTTTATTACCATGGTAACAGAGTGAATCATGGAAATCCTAGCAAATGGACGCAGCCACATTTTATCCACTGGAACAGTACCAGATATCAATCATCTTCAAACACAATATGTTTTCTGTCTGTATTCTCAATGCTAACTTTTTGTGCTTTGTCCATCCACTAAAAAATTACCACAAATTTTAGATAAGACAATTGTTATATGGAAATCTTACAAAATGGCAATCAAGGCTTGCAATTCAGTTTTGAAGTAATTGTTTCAAATAACACAACAAGAGAATACGTTTTGGTGTCAAAATGATTTTGGCATACCTGTTTTGTAACTACATACCTGTATTTTTCCTGCACTTGTTGCATAAATATTAATAATATGTTTCTTAAATAAAATAATAACTTTATATGCAGATCTTCACTTAAATCATATACATTAAAAAATTGAGTAATTGGACATAGCTAATGTCTTACAGTACAATTTCAAGGATGACATCACACACAAACCTTTTGTTGTCCTCTTTTCTTGTGTGAGCCTTTTGTGTTTAACTTCATCTCACGATCAGATATCAATTTATCCCAGTACTGTTTCTCTTCATTTCCTTTGAATAAATTCAACATGTTGAAAATAAGATGTTTCTTCATATTAAATATACTTTGATAAATGAGTTAAAATCTGTATAATACCAAAAAAATAACACAAAGACTTAAAATGCACATTTTGTCACTAGTTAATTAAGAACAACACAATGTTAAGCTATGTATTTTCTAGGATTACAGCTTGTGCCAATTAAGGTATTATGCAAGTAGATTTAGTACAAGAAAATTTTAATTCTTAGTCCTAATAAAAGAAAACATGATTATATAGCATTAAAGGCTTTTCAGCGTTATTTTATACCATGCAAGCAGTTACACAATGCAGGTATTGTTCCTGTTTTTCGTTACAACACATACAGAATAACTTATCCAATCATAGAATTATTAAGGCAGGTTAACCTGTAACACTGTTAAAGATATATCCAGGACAAATTGTTTCACAGATACGTTTAGCAGACCCTGAGTCTTTGCATCTGATATATCCATCTAAATGTTCATCCTTCACATCTATGTAAGCTATCTGATAGCTGTCACCTAGACATGTCTGTAACAATAAATACATGTTACATGCATATACAAGAAAGAATTACATCTGCATGTCCGTGAAACAAAAATATTCCATTTTACTTTTTAATACCATCAGTCTAAAATATATCATTTTCAAAAATCTTATTGCATGAAACTGCCAAAATACCAGGAATCAAGTTTTCAAAGACAGTAGACATCAGACAGACTAATTTTCAGACATTCAAAATATTCACATAAATTTTACTTTGAATCAGAAGTAAAAGATCAGTATTTAGACCTTACCATGTATCCTTACACTGGTCAACAAAGAATGGGCTAAGAGTCTATCAATAAGACAATAGAGTATTGAGATACAGTAAAACTTCATTATTACGAGCATTGATACCATATAGTGGGTTATTTCTGCACAGGTAATATTTCTGCGATTCTGCAGATTCTGATTAAAACTGCAGAAAAAATTCCAAGCAGAATATTTTTCCAGCAAAAATTTAAATCGCAGAAAATAGGCACTTTTACGACACTTGTTTCAAAACATACCCTATAGTCCAATTTAAAGACAACAGCATGGTCTAATTATCAGCAATTACTGTCTTTATTGATATGTTGTATAATAATGCAGTTTGAAGGTGACGTTTATTCAACTTTGTAAAACTGTTGATATGTAGGCATGGAACAGGAAACACAGAAGTTTATCCCTTATGAGTGTGGATCTGCAGAAATAAAACTGCAGACATTAATCCCCCCAATTTTTTTGCCAAAATACAGAATTGTTTTTCATTAGAAATAACCCGCTATACGGTATCATGATCACCCGACTTATCCCAAGGAGTTTTTAAAGTCCAGTCAATTTTTGTGAAAGGTTGTGTATATATTCAACCACAAAAAGAACCTTGTTATTATTATTTACCTAAAGCATTTAGTTAGTTCCAATGATTCCTTGATATAAGGTTTTACTGCATGTATATCATTTAAAACACATAAAGATTTGTATGAAATGATGAAGTATTAACATACATAATCCTTCAAATTTGGATATGAGGCCATATATTAAGTAGCCCATACCTATAATCATGTTGATTCAAATACACAATCAACTCAAAGAACACAGTCAGTTTCAATTTACTAGCAATGAACTAAGATTGATTTTAGTTAGAACTCCTAGTATTTATTTCTTGCCTTCAGATCCTTTCTATTCATTGGATTATCTGCTGTGACTTTCACAATGACATCAGGTATAAACTCCATCTCCTTATGTTTCTTCTTTCTATCATCTACATACAAGGGAATAATCATTTTTATTACTGTTCCTACAAACATTTCCATTATAATATCTATACATAGTACTAACGAAGCATTAAATAATATATATCATAGATTTTTAATTCCAATAGTGATGTATAATGACATTTATTTCATTACGGTTTACAACACAGATTAATAATTATAAACAAGTTTAACTCTCAGGATTCAAACAAACTTCATTTCATTGATAAAACAATTCTATTTCAAACAGACATTTCCATACTGCTATTGACTCAAGTATGTAACAAATGCCAGGTAACATAAGTAAAAAACTACAGAAAATGAAAACTACCATTTTTACTGAGATATCCTCTCTTTCTGGACAAAGTCTTCTTCAGCAAAGCCATACTGGTTTTCTGTAGTTCCAAATATTCCTGTCTCAATTCTAACCATTGTTTCCTGAAATCAAATGTGAAAGCAAAGCTTAAGTAAATACAGCAAAACCTCGGGTATGCGACAACTGATTATCCAAATAGCCGATATTACCTGAAACATTTCCATAGTCCCGATTTTGATCCTATATATTCTAGGTAAAAAGAACCTTAGCTATACGAATTGGATTTTACAAATACCAGGTGTTATCCAAATACATTATTTGGCCCCTACAATCACCTACTTTCACACCCTATTATTCGAGATCATCAATAGACAATGGCTTATGAGAATCAACTGGTGCGTGCAAACAATATGTAACAATTATTTATATAGTAAGTGCACCAACAGTTACATATGTTAACTGATTTATTTGGCAAGTGTTTGCTTAATTGTCCACAATAATGATGAGTTAATTGTAATAAAATAAACTTTGTCTTTAAAGTTGTTCTTACTATTTGTCAAGATTTTTATACTAATCGCTACTAATATTTAATGCGTTCTGTCAAACACTATAGCGCATGTTTGCATACAAGCAAAATGGAAGTTAACTCCTTTGTAGATATTATACACTGAACAGAATACACCACACATCCATTTTTAATGCTGTAAACAGTAACTTCAATCAGAGACCATCAACTGTCAAGTTCTACATTTACAGACTTCAGGTCACCATGAGCACACATGTATTTAGTTTGATAAGTGTGTGTATAGAATCCAGAATCAAACAGTTTATTTTGGGTAACCTTGATCTTTGCATCTCAATACCTAAAGTGACAGGAGTCTTCCAGGACTTGTACTCATTTATTCTGTTTGGATGGAAGGAATAGCTGATACACATTCAGTTGATTCAGAATCAACTAAATTTTAAGATTTAATGGACAGACAATCAAAATCACAAATTCATACGCAAAACATTAAATGGTCAAGTAACAGGTTTTGTGGTGTTTTATTTATGCATCATTTCCATTTGTGCATGTGTGTTATTCAAGAAAATATGTAAACAGATCATCTCATAGTTTTGTTAGTTTCCTGATTTTTGCCAACAATACGCCATGAACAGTGTCTTTTGTTCAGACACATTTAATTGTTCAATGAATGCATATTCCAGGTCAGCTTGTATACTGATCATTCAGTAGATAGGTGGAGTTACCTACTGGTTCCTTGTCAAGGGGACAGTTTCAAATATATCAAGATAAGTATGCAATAAAACAAAAATTCATTGCGCAATAACAGTAAATTTGATATAGTTTGAGGTGATCCATGAAAACACAAGTCCAATTTTTTTACATCCACACTGTTGACCTAGTTAAAATTTTGTTTTAAAAACCAGATAAGATTTTTATATTAATGATATCTACAAAGATCATTGGCAAAATATCATGAAATAATGAAAACTTTGCATAAAATGTGGCAATGTTTTAATACCACAAAAACTTGTTATGCCATCATACTGGTACCCATAGTTTTGATAAAAAACGTACTTACTTGGAAATCACTCTTAGTTCAGGAAAATCTGTATCTTTCTTCGCCTTTTTTCTTCGAAATCTTTTCTTTTTGCTGGATGAATTTTCTTTATTGCTGTTTTCCTTCTTTTCCTCAATGTTACCAGGTTCTGTGATTTCTTTGGTTGGATGGTTTTCTTCACTGTCATTTAGTTTTTGTTTTTTTGTTTCAGAAACACATTTTGAAATGTCAGTTTCATCTTTTGATTCTTCACTGTCATCTGTTCTAGATCTACTTTTTCTTTTTCTGGATTTCTTCTTACTTGGAGTCAAAGCTTTGTCTTCTTGTTCTGATGGAACCTCAAACACTACGTCAGATTTCTTACGCTTTGCTGGACTAGCATCAGATCCATTCCCATGATCTGTCTCACTTTCACTAAGTGTTCTCTGACGTTTAGATTTTGGTTCTTTTCCAGGTGGAGGTGATTTCAGCTCCTCTGAGTCCACTTCTGCTTGATCTTCAACAGCAGGAGTTAAAAGGTCCTTCATTTTTTCTGTATGAAAATATCAACATAATAAATGTACATAAACTCAGACAAATATTCATCAAGAATTAACTTGTACATTTATTGACTGAACAAGTGTTGAATGCTGTAGCTTTATCATTTTATTTTTATCATCGAATAGGTGGACAGATTTATTTGAAACAGATTGAACTCACAACAAGATAGAGTCATGCCATTGTTCTCAGAGTTATTACACATTGTCTAATCGATCAGGACAATGGAATCATGTTTACCTTTGAACTCTTCATCTGGTATTTTTTTTTTCAAAGCCTCTATCTGATGACTGGACTTAGGAAATGCTCCAAACTTCTGTAGGTCAGCTGGTGGATTATTTAACTCCTACAATACAAGTCGAACCAGCCTTAATTAACAATTACAACCATTTTAATAAGAAACAGTAATGTGTATAATCATATATTACACATGAAAAATTATCAAACATTGTATAGTTTTGTAGTGCATACATAGGTCAGTATTCAGTACTGTAACAAAGATATAGATACAGGCACCTCAGACTGTATGCTTCTGTGATTTTTTATTATAACTATGAAACTTCTTTGTGTCTTGCTAAGACAAACCTTAATTATACTACTTAACTGAAACAGGAGATGTTTGTGAAACATGCATGCCTCCTATAGTGACCTTAACCTTTGCCCAACTGACCACAAAAATTAATAGGGGCCATCTACAGGCCACAACCAACCTTCTCACTGTTTCTGTGGGCAGTAGGCCAAAGCATTCTCTAGTTATTGATTGGACAGGCTTTCAGTGGTCAAGCCTATTTTGGCACCAAGGGGCATAATTTGAGCAAACTTGATCCTACATACCAAATACCAAGGCTCTAGGCCTTTGACAAGAAGATTTTTTAAGATTTCATTATATAACTCTATGTAAAACTAGGGATCCCCTGTGCAGGGCCCATTTTGGCACCAAGGGGCATAATTTGAGTAAACTTGATAAAGGACCACTAGGTGATGCTACATACCAAATATCAAAGCTCTAGGCCTAGCACATTTGATAAGAAGATTTTTCAATTTTTTTCTTTTGGTTGCCCTGGCAACCAGAGTTCTGCATGGAATGGAATTCTTTTACCAATTTTAAAAGAGCTTCTTTAAAAGAGTACTTTTCTATATGCTAAATAAATAAATATATACATATAATTCAGAACTGTAACAATGAAAAAGATACACACAACTACGACAGTAAACAAAAGCTACAGATCTTTGAAAATTCAAGATATTTTAAATGAATATTAATTCTTTAGATAACAATGTTTGTCTTAAATGAATTTTCAAACAAAGAGTACAGTTGTGTCAATATTCAGACATTGAATAGTAGATTTCAAATTATCTAAAGAACCTTTTAAACTTGTGATCTTTATATTTTTAAATATAGGTCTAACATTTCAAAAAATGATCTTATCGTTAAGAATCATTTCCCTAAAGAATGATGGAAAGTCAAATGTATGTTGGCATACATACAGATATATACATACATACCTCACAAGCACTATGTGCGGCTTCAATTGTTTCAAACTCAACAAATGCAAACCCTTTAAGGTCCCCAGTGCTTGGATATCTTGGCAAACTAACATACACAACTTTTCCACAAGCTGAAAACAACTTTCTCACCCAATCATGATCTACATGGGTTGGTAAACATTCCTAGAATATAAACATAGTGCAACCATGTTTTACGCTTAGCGAGGAAACTGTCAACAATAAGCAAGAACAAAGATTTAAATCTTTAACAAGAGAGTATAAATGTCTGTTTTACAGCCCTGTCCCATCTAAGCGAACATTCCACTGAATGTGTACCTAATTTAATTTGGCTTATTCATGAAAGGTTCATTCAGCCAACGGTTTGTGCTCGACGCTTTTCGTTGACATTCATCGATGTTTGCTATCCTACCAAAACATATTTGAGCATGCAGAAAATTTTATTGATAAATGCTGCGATTTCTATTTTTGGAATGCAATCAGTTGAGGTTTGCAAAAGGAATTGTAGGCGTGCATTTGACCTTCGGTCCTGTTGTTCTGTTATCAGTAATAAAACACGATGAATCCTTGCTCGGATTATTCATTGTGTTCATAACAAATTACTGCCGCTTTCATTCCTATGAGGGTGTGTTAACACACCGATCTGGCCAAAAAGGCCAACAAATTGTGCCAATCCAAAAAGATGCTACTCCAAAAGCTGAAAGCATGGTTTCCTAAGTAACTTAAAAAAATATGACAGGAATGTATGATGACTAGAAATAAGTGTATTTAATGAGAAGCAGAACAACATGAATTTAACAACGGTTGCAATACAATTATTTTAACAGTAATATAAACAAAATTAAAAATACAACTTTATTCAGACTGAAATATACTTCATATATTTCCATCATTTGCATTTATGTTCAATATAATCCAAGCAGATAAAACATTGTAACAGTATATACCACATAGACTGTTCTCTCATCTACATTGATAGGTTCCTGAATAGGTGTAACTCTTCTGACATGTGTTCTAGCATCATTTATCTGTCATATATTGTACACAAAAATATACCAACAAATGAAATATATCTTAAGTATTGAAAACAACAGTATTTAAAAACTCGACTTTTTAACTACAATGTTTTATAATCCTATCTATAGTAAAAAAATGTTAACAAGATCGCCATGGTGGCCTGCATTGCTCACCAGAATAAATGTAAGTTAACTCATTAATATAAAGATAATAAAGGTGTACTTCTGGGCAGATAAAGGGGAACAATAAGAAACTTGATAAAGGACCACCAATGGATACTACATTGGAATATTGGTGATGACTGGAGGATGCTAAAGGCCAAATTTGGTGATGATCCATCCATTGGTTCATGGGAAGAAGATGTTTAAAGGTATTTCTACTCTATTAAAGGGGTCAACCATTTTATTGGAGCAAACCTGATAGAACACTATCTAAGGATGCTAAAGACCAAGTTAGGTGAGATTGCATCCATTGGTGAAAAGAAGATGTTTAGAGATTATTCTATTTTTAGCTCTGGTGACCCCTACAAGGGGTCAACTGGTATAATATGGACAATAGCAGTTAAAATGTCACAAGAACACTATCAACAAACTTGAAGGAAATCTGATTGATACTCAACCATTGTTGATCTTATGACACTGGAAACCAGAACGTCCCCTTCCTATGCTAATAGCTCACCCTGAACCTTTGGCTCTGGGGAGCTAAAAACTAACAACAATGATCATTTATATACATCATAAGTGATCTCTGTAATGATTAATACATAGAGATCTTGTATGTGATCAACATTTTTGTAATTAACAGAGGCAAAATAAGTAAAACTGTACGGGGAATTAATTTGTTGAAATTCATGTACAAGTGAATCATCAACCTGAAGTAAATCTGACTTCTTTTCCAAAGCATCAGCAATAACATCTTTTCTATCTGCTAGAGATTTGATCCTGTTAAACTGCAGAAACGTATCCAAGGAAATATCTGATGAAGAAATACATAGTATGAAGGTATTTCATTGAGAAAATATTGTTTCCAACAAAAATGTTTAAATAATATTCATCAAAGGTAAATAGTTTCTTAATTATCATCTGTATACATGTATGTGTCTATATGTATGTTAAGCACTTTGTTTAACTCATAAATGTAATAGTGTCATAGTAATAATGAATCAAATCAAATAAAAACATTATCTGTATGAATTATGAAAAAAACATAATCCAGTGTAACCTCTGAATACTGGACTCTCTAAATATCAGAACTCAGAAAATTGGATGATTTTCAAAGTCCTGATTTTCTCTATATATAATCCTATGTAAAACACTCTCTGAATACTGCACTCTCTAAATTCTGGAAACCGGACGATCTTTCTGGACCGCAGACTTTATACTGTTCTTTATTTTTGTTCCGAATATTGGATGCTGAAATTTTCGAGTGTCAAACTTTGTGTACTGGCCTGGAGGGTCCACATTATTACTAAAACAACATGATCTTGGCCCCCTGATTAACAAACGTGTCAGCCATCTATTGTTTACATGAAGCTAATAGCTGATGTGTGAAAAACACTTTATTGTACAAATAGAAGTAAGTTGACTTTGATGTTCTACTTGATGTGTAACACTAGCCTAATAACTCTTGATTACACCAATATAGGGTGCAAGTTTGAAATACATCCTTTTAGATCTGACACTCTTAATTAGATAGAAAATATTTTAAAACAAAAAAACATTTTGTGGTGTATGCAAATACAAATGGCTTAATACATATACGTAATATACACTACAATTACTATATACAATTTGAATGTAACATGCACACAAATATCATTGGTTCATGATCATGTAATAAATTCAATTGAAAACCTCTCTGGACACCAGAACTCTCTGAAAACTGGACTTTTGACCCAGTCCAGACAGGGTCTGGTATTCAGAGGTTACACTGTACAACTGAATCAATGTAGCTGAAATTAAGAGTATAAACATTCATATTTTCTATGTTTTCTGAGTTACTTACATCCATCTGATGTTGCTTGGATTGACTTCTTCAAGAATCGATCCTTATGAAGATTTGCATCACTAAAATAGAACTCCATCTGTAATACAAATAAACACATATCCATGGATTTGATTAATGTCACTACATAATTTATAACAAAGATGCTATCATAACAACCCAATGAAATTATTTCCTTAGTAGAAGTAACTTCATTGAGCCGAGAAAAAAAAGATTTCCTGAATTAATATCATAAAAGGAAAGGTTAAAATAATTCCTTAAATTTGTTAAATTCACTGTTGTACTCTGAGGCAAAAACAAGCATAAATATATATACATACATTGTATATCCTTGTAACAAACAAGTATTAATTTGTACATTATTCTAAATCAAAAGTCAGTTCCATAGTGAAGTTCCTACCTGTTCTCTTATCTTAGTATATGCAGCCCTCATTCTTCTCCTTGGCTTTTTGCTCTGTTTCTCCTCATATTCTGACATAACTCTAAAAAAATGTTTATCTAATCAACCATTGGAATCAAGTACAGACAGATTTTCACATATTGGTACTATAGATAGTCATGGGCACAATTAGTTTGTGGACAGTTAACCCAACCTGTACAAGAACTAAACTTCTCCCTGCTTCCCTGACTGCCAACCTCTCCATATGCTACACTTAAATCAGAGATAGAAGCAATAAGACCGAGTAGATTATCGACCAGTTCATAATGTTATCCAATAATTAATGCCCATCCTCTAAGAAAACAGGGCAAAATATACCCAGGAGGTGATTTGTATGTAATGAAGCAACTAAAATGCTGAATAACCCGGTGAGACAAAGCCAGTACTTTCAGCACTGTAACGAAATATATTTCCTCAATATGTTAAAGGGTCCACTTTCATTATAAATTAATACAATTTTTGGATATGAAATAATCCAATCAAATGATCTTATTTACTAATCAATTATATGTTTAGAACAATATGACATTAACCAATCATCTTCTATAATTTTTAACCAATCGTTTTGCAAGCTAAGGCAACCAAACAAAATAAATTTACCAATCCAGCAGGGTATAATTTATAAAAAGAGACAACAGCACTACTACAGAGAGAGTTGACTTGGCATGCTTCAAGAAGTGATCTGAGGTCGCACTGCTACCTAGGTCATAATTAACTGTCTGAGGAAGCTCAGCTGCCTAGGTAGTTAAAGATAGGTATATAAGACAGAGGGGACAGTCTGGGACTTTGTGTTTGCATCCTGTAACATCAGTTTATCCATCAGTACTCTATGAAATTGCTAGGCTGTCTATAGAGTTGATTAAAATATCCTTAGAGGACCAGAACTGGGTCATAGTTCTGTTTCTCAGATAGACCTAAAAATAGTACAGATTGGCATGTGTTGAGAAATGATAGAAGTTT
Organism: Lutraria rhynchaena; assembly: GCA_008271625.1. NCBI lineage: Eukaryota > Metazoa > Mollusca > Bivalvia > Venerida > Mactridae > Lutraria > Lutraria rhynchaena. Next base: position 1,656,904 of record VIBL01000088.1, on the reverse strand, counting down.
GCATTATGACATATTATAAATAATGGTCTGAGGAAACTCAGCTGCCTAGATGATTAAATACGAGGGTTGATCCTAGATAATTAAATACGAGGGTTGATCCTAGATGATTAAATATGACGGTTGATCCTAGATGATTAAATACGACGGTTGATCCTAGATGATTAAATACGAGGGTTGATCCTGGATGATTAAATATGAGGGTTGATGCAGAAATTTGTACACTGGGACTACAGAACCTAATGGGTGGGAAATATCTAAACAAAAGTTACACAGCTATTAGATGTAATACATATGCAATATACATGTCAAATATTGAATGGATACATAAAACAGTGATTTGCACAACCATCTAGAAAATTCTCCCAAACATGCACAGTATTTAAGCCCCGCTATTCAAAACGAGTTCATATATATATATATGTGGCAATCAAATTTGAAACTGTATCATGCACCATTGCCAAGATGCTAGGTACTTCTCAATTCTTGCAGATGAATCTGCTGATGTCAGCAATACTGAACAGTTTGCTTTTTGTCTACGTTACATTGAACGTCAGAGTTCTGGGGAACACGTGCTCCATGAGGATTTCCTTTCGTTTGTTCAGAAAACAGAAACAACAGGTGAAACACTTCACCAGTTGCTTCTTGATAAAATACACAAACACAACCTGAACCCAAACTTTATCGTTGGACAAGGGTACAACGGTGCTGGGAATATGTCCGGTTGTCACCCTGGAGTGCAAGCAAGATTTACTGCAGAATTTCCAAACGCAAAGAATATTCACTGTCGCAACCACCGTTTAAACTTAGCAATATGTCATGCTTGCAGGGTACTGTTTGTGCAGTCGATGTTTACCGTTGTTGGGGATGTATTGTTTTTTATAACAAGTTCTCCGAAACGTCTCGGAGTTTATAGTTCTCATAACGACGACGGAGAAGCCTTGAAAAAGTTCTGCCCAACACGGTGGTCTCAGCACTCAGAAAGCATCACTGCTTTCTATACACACTTCAAACCAATTAAAGAAACACTTACTGACCTTCAAGTTGGCATGGACACCAAAACTATGTCCACAGCGTCAAGCCTTCAAAAGGCTGTCCTGTCTTTTGACTTTGTTGTCGCTTTGTGTTGCGTCAGCGGTCCCTTAGACACACTGAATCCTTTGACAGATTCAATGCAAGATCCTCAATGTGACTTGGTCAAAGCAGCACAGCATGCTAAAGTTCTTTATGGGTTGCTGGTCGAGAGACGCAATGACATTGGGTATTTTGGAGGACTTTGGCAGAAGACTGTCGCCTTGGCAACTGAGAATGACATCAATGTCTGTCAGCCTCGTGTTGTTGCAAGGCAAAAACACAGAAATAACATAGCCGCAGAAACCCCAAAGGAATATTGGAGGTTGAATATGTTTGTACCATTCATGGATCACCTTTTGTCCCAACTGCATGACAGACTGTGTCTCTCGACTGCAAGACTGAACGCTCAGTATCTTTTGCCAACAAAACTCCAGCAGCTTTCACCCGAAATGTGGGCCGATATTAAGCAGGAGTATTCTCCGTTCATACATTGCCAGGCAATAGATGCTGAACTTGACGTCTGGAAGGGATTTGCAACCGATTCGCCCATTCAAGGTCTGGCAAAGGCAGTTGATGAAACATATCAACTATATCCAAACATACATGTTGTGCTGAAGATCCTTCTGACTATGCCAGTGTCCACGGCCTCTGCTGAAAGGTCATTTAGTTGCCTTCGCCCAGTTAAAACGTATCTAAGAAATACGATGACCGAGGAACGGCTGACTGGACTAGCTCTGATGCATATTCATCGCAATCACGAGATCGATATCGACCGGGTTTTACGTGATTTCGATGCGTCTGGGTATCGACGAATCGCACCTGTGTTTGATAAATGAGGAAATGACGAAATCAAAAGCATTCAGCGAAAGCAAAGAAACATATATATCGGTCTGAATAAAAAAGTTAAATAAAAATACAATAAGGATAAAAAAAAATAAAAACACTAAAAACAAAAACAAAAAAAACGTCGTGGGGAAATCTATGACATCAAATTATAATAATTATGAAACTTATCAAAAAAATTCAATACTGTAGCTTTTCTTTTGTTCATGACTGGGTTCGCGAAAATTGATCACAAATTTGAATTATAGTTTTATACCAAAAGGCAAAATGAATTCATCATTCTTTATTATGCAACTTTTAGTGAAATTAATAATATCTGAAAACACAACTGTGCTTCATTTACCTATAATATCAATACCGTTCACTGATTTTTTTAACTATGCGCTAACGTCGACCAAAATATTAGGATTTCGTCCGGTCATATCCGTAAAGTTAACTGCGACTGGTTCCAAATCAGAAAATGTAAACAGGTTCCCGTTGACTCTGACTGTATATAGACTTTTGGTGCACTGCAACATGGAACGGGGACCAGTATACAGAAAAGTTAGAGCTCTGATTTCCGGCAGATTGAGTGACTGGTATTAATCGGCGTTCATGATAGAATTTTCGTAACGTTTAGACTTTCGTGTGTGAAGGAACAACCATGTCTGACCAGAATTCCAGCATAGACCCTGAACTCCAGGTGTTGATGCATGCCATCAGTAGTTGCTCCGGTATCGCTGTGCAACAATTGTTGACTCAGAAACCATATCTTGTCAAACTTTCTGGTCGGTGTTTTTTTTTATCTTTTATCATTAATTCATCACGTTCTGAATTTCAGGATTTTGTGCCGATGCGTTAAATGTAATTAACATATCAATATATAAGCTTTTACTAGCTAAGCATCAGTCGGTCCAACTAATTAGACTGTGACAGCGAGACATTTTTTTATCAGCCTTTAAATTAGTTTAATACTTATTTGGCTTTACAGTCGGCCAATTTCATAAATGAATTCGGGAAGGTCATCCTCACAGCCTGTGCGGGACTGGGTCGAATAAAAAATGTCTCACCATCACAAACTGTCTAAATAGTTGAACTATTTTTTTATTTGACCCCATCCTGCACAGGCTGAGAGGATGGCCCTTCCAAATTCATTTATGAAATTGGTGCACCGGAGAGTCAAATAAGTAAGGCTAATCATCAGCAAAAACTCCCATTAAACTGGGGGTGTTGTTGACAATTATTATAATTAGCACCAGTCTGCAGGAATTACCTTCAAGATTCTCTACTCTAGATTGCTTAAAAGATAATATTTGGTGTCTGAATTCTTTATTGCTTCATTTCAGACTTTCTTGAATTTCAGCAGCAGTAAATCACCATGGACCTGACAGTCATGTCAAGTATTTCTTTATTGTTGGTATTCATAAATTAAACATGTGTTAAAACATAAGCTAAGCATAACTCTTGACCAACAGGATTTTGTTTTCATGCATCATTTCAATTACTATGTAATGAGAAGAATCTTCAAAAAATGTTCCAGATATGACAGACTAAATTCATTTGGTTTGAAGAGAAACATAGGGCACTTGTGAAAGATTGGAAGCTGTAAAACTGATGGTGGTAATGGGGTTTTCATAGCAACAGATAAGCTGCGTATTTACTCAATTAAATTTACAAAATACGCAATTGAAACTATTTTAGATGCGTATCAAAAAGCAATTACAAAATAGATACCCAATTAAAATATTTATGATGCGTATCGAAATCAGTTTTCATGAATATACATGCATATAGTCATTTTTGTTTGTCAGTCGTTCCTCATAGTCTCGGACAAACGTTGTAGTGATGCAGAAAAAAAACAACCAAATGTGTACAGTTTAGTCTTGATAAGTAAGAGCATGAATTCCCAATTGATATAAAAATCTTAGACTAACAGGTTTCAGGAAACCCGATTATATTTAGCAAATACCCAATTTAAAATGAAATGATGGAGTAATACCCAATTCACTGAAAAAGCTTATCTGTTGCTCTGCGTATTAATATGTTTCTGTCATTTCTTGCTAACAACTGACCACTCCAACTCTATATCTGCTACTTATAGTTTGGAAAAAAAATTCTTTCAGTCAAATTGTCATGAAAAAAAGTATTGCCCTAAGTTTTAAAACCAGCTACTGTCTGATCAATGCTGTGTTTCCCACCATATCATAATTCTTACAATTACTTTTAGATACATACATTACATAATTATGTGAACTATTGATTAAGTTTTAGATTTATAATTTTATAATACATGTGAAAAATATTGTTTTAGGCTGGCACGGTCAAAGCCCACTTCACCGGGCATGTTTATCAGGTGATGTTGCTATGGTAAAATTACTACTTGAACATGGTGCTGATCCAAATGCAGTTAATGACTTCCAAGAAACTTCTGTTCATTATGCAAGTAAGCGAGGGATTCCTACCTTAGTTCATGCTCTGGTGAAGGCTGGGGGTAAACTTGATGCTGCAGATAAAGTGGGTAAAACACCAGTACACAATGCAGCTCAGACAGGAAGTGTGTAAGTTATTATTGTTGATGTAGTTTATTGTCAATTGTTCTATTTTTTTTAAGTGCGTGCATAAAATCCATGATAATAATTAAATATGAAAATTGCAATATTTTATGTTATTTAAGTATCTGATTTTTATTGCTTTTTAAATGTCCATTTTAGGTGTTAATTGTGAAATTTAATTTTGTTCATGTTCGTTATTTACTGTAGATATATGCTGCAGTACTTGGAGGAACAAGGCTTTAATTTTCGTGATGTAGATGATAACCATCAATCACCTTTACATTGTGTTTGCATGTTTGGTCATCTAGAAGCATTCAAATTTCTCATGCGTAAAGGTGTAAGTATATTCAATAAATGTCTGTGATGAACTTGTGTCTGCTTACATCAATGTAAATTGCAATATATAATTTATAAAAGCCAGCTTAATTCACTTACTCATTTAATTTTCACTGAAATATGTTTCTTTTGGAAAGATTATGAATTTCGGTGCATGTTTAATCACCAAACTGCTCTATTTGAAAAAGTGTTATTACATATATTTTTATCTTACAGAGAAGTGACCCGTCCCTTCAAGACTCTAATGGAGACACCCCCCTACATATATGTGTAAGAGAGGGCTATGCACATGGTGCCTGGATTTTGTTAACCTACCAAGGTCTCTCAGCATTACATATCAAAAATAAAAGTGGACAAACTCCAGTTGATATGATTAAGAACTTTGAAACTTCACATAAAGAAGGGTTTGTACTATGTCAGCAAATGATTCTTTGTCTAATTTTAATGAACAAAACGGAGCAGAACAGACTATTTTATTGGTGTATACATAATAGTACATAGCCATTACAAATTATACAATCAAATAAATTATACAATGTAATGGCATATGTGATTATCAGTAATACATTTAGAACATTGGTAATACATTATGTATTGTAATACATTATACATTGTAATATACATATTTAAGGAGAATGTTCTTAGTCTACTTTGCAATTAATATTAATGAAGGTATAACTTTGACACACAGTTTTATTCACTGAAGATTCAGCTCTCATGAATGGTTGATGGAATATTTCTTATAAATTCATAGAAATCTTACTGACCTAGTAATCAAAATGAATGATCGCTCTCATGAAAGATTTTGTATTAGTTATAATATTTCTACACATTATTGCAGCAGTGTTAGAAATTACAAATTGTTATATTAGAGCTATGCTCTTTCTTGATCCTGTTTCTATCATTCATTATTTCTTCCAGACATGTTTTACTAAGACCTTTGTTGGCAAGGCTGAGCCAGCAGCCTCAGAATACCAAACTAAGTGGACCAAACCTTATATGGTACATGCATCTATTACTTCCCTTGGTTGTGTATGCTGTATCTATTGTGATTGCATTAAATATGTTCACAAACCATCAAGGGATTATTTTTGGATTGTCTCTAGGTTATATCATTAGGTTTATAACCAAGTCCTCGCATAGATTACCACATGTTTCCAGGTATGTTAAATATTCTTCAAGATATTCTTACATAAGTGGGGATGGGAACAAATATCACAAATGATATTCAAACATTCGCTGTTTGTCCATTCTTGATTCTGTTCAAAACAGGTACAGTTTGTAGTTTTCACTCGTGTTTTCTTATTTGTTTATATTCTTTTTATGAGTCTTACCTGTTCATGTGTGTAATGAACAAACTGTACAGTTTTAAAAGGTGTTAAATTAATTGATATGAGAAGATGCATATCAATTAAATCATTTTAAATGATGTTGCTGTTGTTTTTAATAACACTATTAGGTGTATTCTAGATGTAGGAACATGTCAGCGTCATTTTGCTATGTTGTTCCTCTTAAGTTCTCTAGTTATCAAATATATCCATGTGCTGTGCTTTAGGAAATTTGTAATATACAATATGCCTTGTTTTAGCGAATATGGTTTCCTGGTATTTTTCATGTAATGTAAAATATACAAGGTACAAAGAGTAACTCATTAACCTATAACAAATATTAGTGGCTTTAATAGGAAAAATCAGGTAGGTACAGAAGTTTGCTTATTGGTCAAACGTTAATGGGTGTACACACGATTGGAAAACCTATAATTATTTAATCAGTTAAGTGACATGTTAATATATTTTTAGACTTAGAGTGTTTTATTATTGATTTATTTTCATGTACTTTTTTGGCCAAATTTCTATCTTAAAATATTCTCTCAAATGAATATTCATATTTGTTTTTGTATTTGAATATTCGGCCAAAAACAGTATACATGTATTTGAATATTAGGACTCATCCCTTTGCATGAGTAATCATCTTTTATTGTAGAAAATTATTGTAGAAATGATCTGTAAAATGGAGATTATGACAATTAACAGACATTAAATGATAATGTATTTAATGACAAGTACAATTATTGTGTGACAGGCATACAAAACAATATATAGTGGCTTAAAATCATCAGTATTTTAAAGCTTTGTTTATAGCTAGACGTGAATCATCAGGAAATTTTTCATTATTTTTTTTTTTTTGCTTGTCTGTTCGTCTGTATATGGTTAATTAGATTTTACCATTTTGTTTATTGCTTTGATACTTATGCAGTTGTTGCCTTGGACCATTCCTAATCCACCCAGCCTCGATTTGACCTTGACTTTTGCTGGATTAGGACTAATTTTTAAATGGACTATTTCTTGGTTAACTAGATTTTATTTCATATCTGTTGACCCAGAGCTCAAAGTTCATATGGTGATATTTTTTATTGAATCCACGACTACTATTGATTTTGGTTATCACATATTTTTTTTTGCACCGTTATGGGACTTGGTTATTTTTTCTATTAGAAATATATAGGGTAATTATATATATATTTGAAACTTGGTTTCTACTTGTACACATCGACCTAATTTAGATTCAAAATTTATTGTCAAGCATAACATAGATGTTGTATGTGTTGTAAACATTGTGAAACAATATGAACATTGTTTTTGGTGGACTTTCAGACTTAATGTACATCATCAGGATGAATTATGAATCATTTTACCATGTTTACTACTTATGATTTGCTAATGTTTATATTAAGGTGGGACAACCCTGTGTATGCTGGAATGTTCATGGCTGGAATGTTTCATACTATCTTTGTGTATTACTGGAAAATAGCTTACAGTATCCTTTTACATAGTTTTGTAAGCATTAATTAAGTAGTGCCTTTGTTGATATAAAAATGTTATTAATGCCTATTACAGTAAATTACATGTATCTTGCTAATTGTTACAGTAAATGAATACATGGTTTTGTACAGTTTTATACAGTTAGTAAAATAAACATATTCTAAACTTTGATGAATCCATTGGTTATCAATGTATCTTAGTGGTCTTAAAGACATGTTTGTTTATTTTGTATTATTGTCTTTAACTTTTCCTCTGATCTGCCGTATCCAATATTGTACTACGCATCTGTTGTGTTCACAATATTTGAAGTTTATCAATATTATGTGTTGTTGAAAGTAGATCCAGGTAGAGAACTTTTTTTTACATCAGATTATCAAGGTGTCATACATGCAGCCAGTATTTGTTACTTCAGAACACTGATTACCATTGAAGCTTTTTACTAAGAACAATTAAATCAGATGAATGCTATTGATTTAAAGTTGAAACTAAATGATTGAGATTTTTGTCTATAAATTTATTATGAAGGAGTTGTTGGAAAAAAAATTTAAATTGAAATGTTTTGTTGTAATGCACTGTAGCATTGATTCTAGATAGTCAATCATTGTAGGATCTTATCTGGCTACACACATACCATGATAAGAACTACTTCATTATTTTTCAGGTCTTGTAAAGTCTGGAGAAATTAACCCAACTACTAGGAAGCCATATACATTGACAGATATGTGCGAGCTGTCTTTACCTGTGGATAGTTTCTGCTTTGAATGTGAGGTCTGTATACATCTACCATTGTCTTGTTTCTTATAGATGTGACCATACACTTCTGTCCTTCATTTTGTTCTTTATGTAAGTGACCATTAACTTAAGCTCTCTAATTATGCCCGCCCCCCCTTGAAGAAGTGGGTATATTGCTTTGTACATGTCTGTCGGTTGTATGTTTGTTGGTCCGTCCGTAGACCAGAGCTTGTCCGATCAATTACAAGAGAATACTTGGGCACACAACCCACAGATTTGGTATGGAGGTTGGTTGTGTCTTGTAGATGACCCCTATTGATTTTATAATCAGTTGGTCAAAGGTCAGGCTACTGTAGGGAGGCATTCAGGTTTCACAAACATCTCTTGTTTCTTTATGTATGTGGCCTGAAACTTATGCTCTTTAATTTGTGTATGTATGTGACCTTAAACTTGTGCTCTATAATTTGTTTATGTGTGTGACCTTAAACTTTTGTTCTATAGTTTGCTTATGTGTGTGACATTAAACTTGTGCTCTATAATTTCGTTTATGTATATGACTTTAAACTTTTGTCCTATAATTTGTTGATGTGTGGGGCCATAAACTCTTGTTCTATAATTTGTTGATGTGTGTGGCCATAAACTTTTGTTCTCTAATGTGTTTATGTGTGTGTGGCCATAAACTTGTGCTCTATAATAGTTGATGTATTTAACCTTAAACTTTTGTCTTATAATTTGTTTATGTATGTGAACATAAACTTTTGTTCTATAATTTCTTTATGTGTGTGGCCATAAAATTTTTGTACTATAATTTGTTTATGTGTGTGGCTTTAAATTTGTGCTCTATAACTTGTTGATGTGTGTGGCCATAAACTTTTGTTCTATAATTTTTTTATGTGTGTGGCCATAAACTTTTGTTCTATAATTTGTTTATGTATGTGACCATAAACTTTTGTTCTATAATTTCTTTATGTGTGTGGCCATAAATTTTTGTACTATAATTTGTTTATGTGTGTGGATATAAATTTGTGCTCTATAACTTGTTGATGTGTGTGGCCATAAACTTTTGTTCTATAATTTCTTTATGTGTGTGGCCATAAACTTTTGTTCTATAATTTGTTTATGTATGTTTGGCCATAAACTTTTGTTGTATAATTTGTTGATGTGTAAGGCTATAAATTTGTGCTCTATAATTTGTTGATGTGTGTGGCCATAAACTTTTGTTCTATAATTTGTTTATGTGTGTGACCTTAAACTTTTCTTCTATAATTTGTTGATGTATGTGGCCATAAACTTTTGTTCTATAATTTCTTTATGTGTGTGGCCATAAACTTATGTTCTATAATTTGTTGATGTGTGTTGCCATAAACTTTTCTTCTATGATTTGTTTATGTGTGTGACCTTAAACTTTTGATCTATAATGTGTTGATGTATGTGACATAAATTTGGTTGGCCCCCTTTTAGTGGCCACCAGAGCTAAAAATAGAAATACCTTAAAATGACCTTTTCTCATGAATCAATGAGTAGATTATTATTTGTAGATGGTCCTCTGTCTGTTAAAAATGGTTGGCCTCATTTAGGGGCATCTAGAGCTAAAAATAGAAATTGCTTTAAAACATCTTCTCATGAACCAACGGATGTATCATCACTATACTTGGTTTTTAGATGGACCTCTTTCAAATTTACTTGAATAAATTTGGTTGGCCCCTTTTAGGGGCTGCTTGAGCTAAAGATTAAAATACCTTAAAATGACTTCGTTTCATGAACCAATAGTTGGATCATCACCAAATTTGGTCTGTAGTATCCTCCGGTCATTACCAATATTCCACTGTAATAATACTAATATCCTTTGATGGTCCTTTATCAAGTTTATTATTGTTCCCCAGAAGTGTACTTTTATCACCTTTTTAGTAAGGAGTTTATTTACATTTATTCTGATGAACAATGCAGGGCCATCATGGCCCTCTTGTAGTGAAAAAGATGCTGTCAATTGTGTTATTGGTTCTGTACAAGTATATTTTTTTTCCAGTTTGTGCGAGGAAAGCAGACAAAGCATTGTAAGTTATGTGACAAATGTTATTATAGAATGGATCATCACTGCTTGTTTCTCATGAAATGTGTGGGGCACAGCAACCACACACGTTTTGTATGGTTTCTCATACTGACAGTATTTGTGATGTCAATGTTTGTTTTACAAGCGTTCCTCAGTGTACAATCTTTACACCCAGAAGAAACAATTTCTAAGCTACTGTTGGATATGTTTTGGAACGATGGCTGGGTACTAAGTATGGTCATACAAAATATTGCTAGTGTTATTTGGGCCTTGTCACTGATTAAATTTCAACTTACTGTGGTAGGACGTGCACAAACAACTTTTTTTCAGCAGAAAATTGTCACTTTGACTCCCATTGAGCAGTTGATGAATATCATCAACTTTTTACAAGGAAAGCAGGCTTATGCTAAAGACTATGAATTTAATGACAGTGCAGTGAAACCTTATCCAGTCCAGGCACATGCTCCCCAGAACATTCAGAATGTATAACCTGATGGATTACTCATACTTTGTGTTTTATATATGACAACTGTTCATTGCGTCTTACTTGTACAATGTGTACTTGTCCAGTGATGGAGAACAGTTCATGCCTTAAACAAGTTGCTTTCATTCAAGTAGTTTTGTTTTGTGTTTGTATTTATTTGAAGTCTGCATCAATATGACTGTATGAACATGGGTTCTAAATTAGTACAAACTTTAACTTATTTTAGTTGGCTTTGTTTAAGAACTTATGTACAACAGTTCTATTTTTATATAAAAGTATGTTAACCTATCTTGTTTTGGTTGTGAGTCATGTATTTGTTTTTCATCGGTCTCTTTGACCCAGATGCAGAAATATCTTGTGAAAATATAGGAATTTTACATACAGTATAAACTGTTTTACCTGGTCAGCTCTAAGACCAGTTAACCAGTCAACATACATACTTTTGTCTGGCTAACAACTACCATCATTGCTGTATAGGTGTTTTTGATAAATTATGAAGTAGATGTTTCATTAAAATATATGGTGCAGTTATTTGAAAAGATAAGTAACATATTGATAATTTCACAAACATAGCATAAAAAAATAAATACCATAATACAAAAGTCTTAATTTGTCTTTATACCTTATTGGTCTGGCATTTGGCCCTTAATTGTTCACATTCTTTGTACATTTTGTACTTACCAAAGATCAAATTGAATGTACGTAAAGCAGTGTCATAGCATTAAAGCAGGCCCTGTGATCTATGTTCTCACCGAATTTTTCTTTTATTTCAAATTATTATCAATTGGTTTAGAGTTTATAATTTTACCACATTGACACCTTATTGAAAACTGTTGACTGGTAAGTGGAATTTATTTGTTGACTGAGGTAAAAAATACAATGGAGAAATTAGGACCAGAAATTTTGATTAATATGTGGGGAAACCAATGTATAGAGGAACCAATCTAGAGAGTTTATACTGCTCATGTATTTAATTGATCATTATCATCAATAACTAGATGTATGTAGAACTAAAGAAATATATAAACATATACATGATGATCTCTTTCAGCCGGACATATTATCCATGAGAGATTTATACTTAGATTGAACATTTATTTTTACGTATCACTTGATTATAATCTATGGACGTATTGTACTCACAGTGTTATATAAATACTGTGTGTCCAAATTTGGGACCAGGATGTATACCTATGTATAAGTATGACACATTCAGATGTATAATTGTATAAGTTTTGTAATATTATCTGTTTAATGTATCCCTATTTGTGAACACTAATTTATTTAGAGCACAGTATTTGTATGTATGCAGCTGATTATGGTGATGAATTTCTTAGTTTTATCTGGTTTTTTTTGTTTATCATGATTTATATTTTTTCATTACCTGCATTGTATTGGCAGCATTGTATCAGACTTAAACCTAATATTCAGGACTTCTTTGCTAGATATTCAATTTCTTGCTTGATAACTGTTCAGATTTATTAATTCTAATGTCATTGACATATATTTTTTCACACATTCTATGACACTGTATCTGTGCTAATACAAGCTATAGACTTTATATGTGTGACATATGTACATGAATAATTTAATAACTATTTTGATTGTAGGAAAATTTCATTTAAATTACTAAATTTCAAATTGTCATATGTTGCTGAAATTATCCTGATGTGATCATATGATGACAACTTACATGATTGATGATTTTCAAGCTTATAAACTTGCTTTTGATGAAATTACTCTCTGCATGAAAAATATCTTATTACCACCTACAGATGGGAATAATTTTCTAGACTTTTATATATAGTATAGCATTAAAGCATTGATTCATGTTTACTCTGAAAACAAAAATGGCAAAATTTTAAGTACATACTATTTAATAATGCTGATCATACAAGATACTTGTATTTAGTAAATGCATTTTGACTTCAGTATAGTATTTTACACCTGTTAATATAACATTCATCAATATTTACCACAAAACCCTGTGATATGTTTCACTGCCTTACTATATGTAAATATATTCATTATGACATTAAGGTTTTATATGTACTTGATCAATGTTTGATGTAAAAGATTGTATAAAAGCATCATTACTTTGATGCTCGTACATTGATAGTTAATGAGTTATTTACTTGATGTATGGTGCTATTCATTCATGCCTGTTTACATGTATATAAAGTTTATGCAGGATTTACATGTACACATGACATTGTGCATTTCAAAAGTTTCATTTGTTCCTATTATGTGGTTTGCCTGTAGTTCAGCAGGTCTGTTTCTAATTTCTATTGCTCAATGTAACAATTTAAATCTGCATTTTAGTTTGGCTGGTATTTATGTATTTATCACACAGATTACTGTACTATACATGTGCTCAACAAAATAAGTTAAGCAACACTGAAATGTTTCTAAATTTTATTGCGATTGAAACTGTTGTTTCAACTTCTGTTTGATAGCAATCACTACATGAAACTGAAAAGTCAATAGTGAACACAAATTGGTAGAAAATGAGGAGATTACATCGTAGGGGTCAAAACCATAAGTCACAGAAAAATTAGTTGCAAGTGCACATTACACCTTGGTAGGTACACGAAAATTCTTGAAAAAGTTCAAATTCATAAAATCCACTCCCAAAAACATATAAACAGGGTAGTGTGATGATTTTACTAACGTGTTTATTATAAGTGTATCACAGCTGATGAAGTTGTCTCTTATTTTCATATATGTTAAAATCTAGCTCTGTTTTTGTTAAATCTGATGTTTTATGAAAATGACTTTTTTCAGACAAGTGATTTTAGGTCAGTCTACGGTATTGACTATTCAGGATGAGCTCATGAATGAGTCTTGTCTTATGGAAAAAGCTCCATAAATTACTTCATTGTTTATAATTAATTTGTTATCTGTATAGTTATAATCATTGTTGTAATTTATATAGTTATAATCATTGTTGTAATTTACTTTTTTATCCAGAAATTTTGTATTTTGTGAAAGTTTTGTGTTTTATAATAAAATTGTTGTCATATAGTTTTTAATGTATTAACACATGTTTGTATTTCTTTCCTGATATTTGCAACATGAGCCCAGTGTGTAGAGTTCAGTACTGTTAATTGATCAGTATGAGACCAAGATGAGGTCAGATATATCCAGTCACTTGTGTCCCTCCTGTGTTTATCAGCAATCAGCAGCTTCTGGAGGAATAGGCTGATACTGGATGGTAAACCGACAACAATGAAGATGTCAGTAAATCGCCCAGTATGTATGCAAAACCAATGTTATGTTAGCCAGTAGAATGCTATTTTATAATTATTTGGTCGAGTTACAGCCCTTAAATAGATGAATAATTGTTCTTAAAATAAGTAAATTCTGCTTTGTAAGTTTATATAAAATAACCCACTTCACTTCAAACCTTGAAACCATCTCAGTTGTCATCAGATAAATGTATCTCTGCAAGTTGACCTTCTCTTGATGGTCATGCACAATCAATCAGAAGTGATTTAAATATGATTCAATATCATAAAAGTTCCATTTTTCGTATCAATGAACACGAACGTTTTACAAAGGTCTATCTGTTTTATAATTTATGAACAATCGTGATCAAATAAATTGCATTGTAATAATACTTACTCTTGGTTGATTATTTTTGAAACTTTACAGTTATGCCTTATAATGCACAGACTTAACCTGTTTACAGAATTTTATTTTTCATGCCTTCTTTCCATTAGCAAGAGCTGTATATGTTCTGATTTGTTAAAATCAGATCAATGTACCCAGGTTTGGAATAGAATGTATGTATGCATATATGGTAATATTATGTCTACTTTCCAAGTCTGATTGAATGCAGCGTAGCAGAATGTTATATGGAGAGCACGATTCACCATATACTTTTCAACCGATGTAGGAGAAAAATTAATGTAGAACAGCAGTGTTCTACAATCTTGTGTCTGCCATTAAACTCATTCTGCAGTAAAATGAATGACAACTTAAGCATGGCGCCTGAATACATAATCAGTTTGGTACGAGATGAATTCCGTGAAATACGCACTGCTTTTGACAAGTTGTGTCGACGTAATCTGGCAATGCCAACCCGTCATGATATTAATTAGATTGCACCACTTTGAATAACTTTATGAGCATGGCATTTTATTTTCCATCAATTTCTATGACAAAGAATTCAATTCATTTTAGAATGCTAATTTCAACAGATTCTCGATACTTCACCACAGAGTTTGAAATGAAGAATTCAAATATCTTCGAGAGTTTCCAAATGTAGATTCACGTGATTTTACAATCCCATGATACCCGTACTTATATATTTATATATTTATTTGTTAATTTCAATCAAGGGAGGGGTGACATGATTCTGGCAGTTACATACAGAATATCAATGCTTGTCTGAACCAATAAACTAATCTATGTCTGTCATGTAGATAATTATGTCGTCTGAAATTGACACGATGTGACGTAACATTATCTTAGATCTATGAAACAACAGGGTAAGTCACTTTAAATTTAACCAACTGTCACTGACATGATGCTTAATGTAAATTCTAATAATATCAACTGGCAGTGACGTAATCTACTTTGAAGTATTACAGTTGCTAATAGCAAAGCATCTCCTAGCAACGGTTGTTTCCAGTCAGATATTTTACAACACGTCTGCTGTCTGAAGCCCTCGTGCATAACTGAATTCTTGAAGTTACGAATTAAAAAAAAATGTGCTTTGTAAATTTGATATTTAGTCTTATGGTTTGCGTCCGTACCAGGACATGTTGTGAAAATGTTTATTTTTTATGCTTAAATGCACAGTTTTTGGTCATATAGTTCTGTAATAAAAATGATAAAACAGACCATCCTACATTTTAATTCAATGTGAACCATCACTATATTAATGATTGTGTAGAATTTAAAAAATCAGTCAACATAAAATCTTGTAGAAACAGAACGTGTGTGCTGTGGCAAATTAACGCGCGTTTTATTGTGGCTACAAGTTCACTAAATTGAATGGAGAACGCTGTCTACAAAATTAAAATACAAAGTTTGGTCATTGTTCTAAAAGCTCAGTAGTTTATTTTAACTAAACGTCATTTTAAATGCCTACAATTACGTCAGCAAAACTACACAGTTGTTTCTGTTGTCCGCTCGTTGCTTAGATATTGTGATCATATTGTCTTAATTCGACGTGATGCTTTATGCAATAAAATTGGAACTAGCAGAATTTTTATTTTCTTAAAAATGATTGTTTTATTTCTAATATGTGATGAGGTGTTCATTGCTTGTAAATAGACTATCATCTTTTGATAAGCGCAACAAGCTTTCGCTTTATACAATTTAAGTTTCGACTTGAAAGTTTGCCTGAAGCACATTAAAAGCAGATGTAATTATATTGGAAGAAGCGCCATCTGCGAACGCAATCACAATTCCTTCCTGAAGCAATAACCATGGAACATGCTGTTTCGTTTGTTACCGGTGTCATTTGATACGGAATACCGTAAAATAGCGTTTTAATAACCAGTTTTATTACCCTCACGTGTGAAATTCAGGGAGATATAAGTAGTTATACAAGCTTTTCCGTTTCTAAAAGACTATATAAAATTTTATTACATTATTATTTCAACCAATTTACATTTTAGCTAATTGACACTAATTGTTTCAAATAAAGCAAATGGAATTATTTTCGTGTTTTCCCTAAACCCTATAATTTTAAAACAATGAACTGAGGCAGAAGACAGGGACATCCATCTTTCCTCTGAATAAGACAAGATTAACTCAACGTTTGGGTAAACTCCAGACGTAGGTAAATTCGTTTAAATTACATACTTAAATAAATGTACTTTACGCATCACACAAATAGTGGCATGAACTTTTTATCAAGTTTGGTAATTAGTTCACTGAATTCAGCGCCCTAAATCATTTACAATTAGGCTATTTATCAGTAATTTATAAATTTAGTTCTGTATCAATTGTGCCAGATACATATCTGCAGTGTTAATCTTATTTATTTCGGGGAAGAAGTCTGCATAGCGGAATAATGATGGAACCTCATTACCAGAAAACTGATATGCTACTTTTCTTAAAGTATCTTTAGGCAAAGTCTCTACAGATGAGTCAATTGTTAGTGGAACTCGCGGTTACAGTCTGTGACTTTACAAAATTAATAAACGGCATTACCCTGAATGTACGTGATATAAGTAAAATGTATGTAAATTGAAATGGATTTTGTTGGATTATTTCTTCGTAAACTTGATCAAAAATGAAATATTAAATTCACTTAAGCTTGGAGTTGAAGAAATCAATTGCCACATAACCTTACCAGTTCATTATGAACCTGTGTAACACGCTCGGCGTAAAATTAAACTCTTGTCATAGAGGTAAAACACTGGCAGACGTAAATCTAAATGGAATCGTTTTATGTCTACTAATATTTTTTCCTGGTCACATCACACAAACCATTTGAAAGCTGATGCCGCTAATTAATTACTTCGCGTGTCATTTAATGCTGTACTGCAATAGAACGCACTGTCCTCATGCAAGTTTTATTTTAGTTTATTGAACATTAAAGCTCCTGGATCATGTTGTTGTTTTTTTCTGAAGGAGCCAGTTTGTAATTCTATTCCTTTGACATGGTCGTAAAGTCTGATTTTATCGATACAACATTATGTTAGCACGAGATTGTGTTCAATTAGCGAGATTCATTTAGACTTAATCTGTCCGTGACATTATTCCATAGAAGTAAGTATCAGTGTACTTAATGACTTGATGGGCAGATCAATACGTATCATTACCGACTCGGGGAATCTTTTTATCAAACAAAACTTTAATGTAGAAAGTCGCCTACTCGCGCAAACTTATACTCTAAACATCAGCATTTAAATAAAAAATTTATACTTATGAATGAAAATATCTCAGCGCTCACACGAGATAAATGTTACTATACAACGATCATTATACATTGTTACGAGAAAGTAGTCTTTGAGTTCGACCTCCCCTCCAATTAGATCAGTGTTCTCACACTGTATGTACGGACACATCTTTATGCTCGACCTCCCCTCCAATCAAGTCATTGGTCTGTCTTAGTAGTCTTGTGAAGAACACTGCCAAATGATGTCGTTTGCTGTCAATATGTTACATAGAACTATCTTTCACTGTTCACGTGGAGAATGACTATGAAACCAGGTACATGTTCAATGTAAATGTGTATGCTATTCATTCACTTCGATCGGAAATGTCGTATCAAGGCAAGCCAACCAATATGAATTCTTTTTTTTTGCAGTTACAAAAATATAGAGATCAATTTGAGAAAATAAAAGGACTTTGTGTCTCAAAAGTTTTCAAGTATCCAACACACGAATACTCACACAGTTTGAATGATTTAAAAATGGCATTGCAATATCATTGTAACAAGAATTATCTATTTCAACATCTGTTTTATGACTGAATGTAACAGTCTCATAATTCGAACTGAAGAAAATGACTCAGATGTTGAAAATGTAGAAACTCATTAACGGAAAATTTACGAGAAACAAAAGAAAACTGAACAAAAGTGATGGACAAGGTGTATTGGTTTTCGTGGTTTGGTTTTCACTCGAGCACGTTTAGAATTAATGAAGCATCAACATTAACCTCACACATATAATGCATCTGTCAAAGTTACCAACATCACCGTCCATCTTCACACGGCAGAACAATACACACGACAGAATATAAGTAATACACCGCAGCACCAAAGAAATAAAACATATTATTTGTTACAGTGTTCGTGCCAAGATAAACATGTCAATCAACAATTAAAAATTAAAAGTTTGATCTTACAGCTGTTGGTCTACTTTGAATTCCCCAATTCAAGTTTCTCTTTTTAGCCTTCCACCAACACACAAGCAGAGCTTTACATTCGTTTCGTTTGCAAAGCCGCTGATTGTCCGAAATATTGACAGGGATTTTACAGGCTTTTGACGGATTTGATTAATTCATAAATGTAACATCGACATTATATTTCTGAGGAGAAAAGTCATATACGATGTGTACATATGATCCTACACTCTTACATTTTAGCTCAATATACGTACCTAATTTATAACAAACAAAATTATAACAAACAAAATTATGAATTTAAGACGACCTGAATATTTCTAATGTTTTCATGTTGTTTTTGTACTGTTGTGCATATTTACGGACCAAGAGGTTATCCAAAGGAATTCAACACGCTACATTCAGATGGTAAAGAGTCTGAGGACCGACCTGCTCATACTGTAGCCTTTCACCACTGTGTCCTTACATAACACCAACATGGACAAGTAGGGTATGTTGACATTAGTTAGTATCGTAACACTGCATTAGTAAAACTAATTACATGAAAATCCAATCATACAATAACAGACAATCCTACTTTTATCATATTTTGTCTTGTTTGATACACAATGCAACTAAAGCTATCAAATTCTGTTGAAATTTTCTGCCGGCTTTGTGGAAATATTTTATTGTGGAGTCTCGTTTATTTCATTGAAGCAATAAATCTTGGAATTGTACAATTTGGTTAATAAGGCTGAAAATAATTCTGGGATTAGATCACAATCAATATTGCGTCTAATCTAACATAGACAACCTGAGACAGTTAAAACAAAACGTCGGTGGTAACAAGATTACAAATTTAGTACATTGACTCCAGTAAAACTTATGGTACATGTGTTGGATGACTTGTCGATAACAGGTGGACGACCATATGCTATTTATACACGTTATCGAAGACTGGGCAAAATACAGCTTGTGATGTTGTACCACAAACTAACTCTTACCAGAGTCTATGAAAAGCATGAGATATCGCTTCACCTGGCTCACTTCCCGAATGAAAATACGACATTAATGAGTATGTCATTCAAACCTGCACGCAAGAGCTGGCTATAATACAAGGTGAACAACAAAAACCAGTTTGTCAATTATTATTATATGTGATGTGTATTGTACTGCTTAGTGCACCTGCTATCAAATGTAAGCCTGTTAAGCCTGTCTTAAACACATGACTGATTATACGCTAAATCTTCTCGAAGAATTCATGTGTTGATATTGGAGAAAAGGAGAAGCAAATTGCTTCATTGAGCGAACACTTTATGGTACTGTCAAATTCTGCCAGCGGTGTTAATTACCGCGCGTAAAACAGCGACTAATGAAGCGAGTTGATGATGAAAACATAATATGATCTTTGTGCTATTGACATGATAATTCTAACTTTATAACAAAATTTTCTTAGTCAATAAATCGTTTAAACATTGACTCATGCTGAATAATAAATCCATGAATTATTCAAATAGACGTCATCATCTTGTTCTTTAAAGCAAATGTCTGAAATACAAATAGTCATTTTCTACTTACGTTGTTTTAAACGATGTCCTTCTTGGTTGTATATTTCATTTAGAATTTTCCCAAATCTGAATCATGCTACGTGCGTCAGAACTTATGAGGATTCCTGATCACGGAGACTTTAAGTTGGCAGTAATACTAAAAATACTAAATAATGAAGATTTTACACCATTTTTGGATTGATTAGATGGTATTTATATGTCATACTACGCATTTGTCGCATGGTGTAGGATATTTAACCTACTGTTAGGATAGGGTTAACGTCCAATAGTTCAGTATACATTTGATGGAATTCTGGACGAAATTAATTTTAATTCATTTTTTCCATAATACAATTTTATTGCAGCTGGGATACTTGATTAGATAGCTATGTGTTCTATAGAGACAGTGTTTATGTATTCCCCCTGGTCAATATGCAATAATTTATCTCAACGACTGTATGACAGTCAGTATTGACAGATGGAAGGGACGATGTAGGAGATTCACTCACCAGTAATGAGATATAATTACTCACACTTGACCCAGACAAATGAAATGTTCCGTTTTTTCGACCATTGTTCTTTGTTTGTTTAACTGGTCAGATAAATTCCCTAGATACCATACGGAGGAATGAGGATCTCTTTGACAAATTATAACTCGAATAAAGATCAATCATTTGCCGACATGACATCAGCTCAGTCACAAAATGAGAAATTCTCTCTCTTGTATAACTATCTACAAGAAACGTTACACGGAGTGATGTTTGTTGGAGTACAACCCACGTGGTGTCTGGAAATTTCACATATTTACATTTTAATTTGTACAAATTACATAAAACGTGTACGTTCTATAATAGGAAAAAACGTCAGCGATAAATTGGGGACTTCGTACTCAGTTTTACGTTGTATAACATGCTGCTATTTGCTCATTTGGCATAAAATTCATTTTTGAAATTCTTGGAAACTTACAATTACACCAATTACATAATTACAAGTGAGAATGAACATAATGTTGATATTATTTAAATTCTTGCATAGGTTACTATAGGAACTAGAAATATTATGCAAAAAAACTCGAAAATTACAAGGTGACTGATTCAAAATTAATTTCTTTTTATCAATGAATTCGGAAGTCATATACTATGATGTTGTACATGTATTTGATTCTGGGCCATTTATCAACAGTTATTAAATCTTAGTAGGTCAGTTTACAGTTCAAAGAGTTTCCTCAAAGTTTCAGAAAGCGATTAGCAACTTCCCCACTTATGTGTTCATCAGAGAGGAAATGTGGATGACATATAAAATTATTTCAGTTTATCACATCATTTACCTCTCGTTGTCTCTCATCACATCATCAACCTCATTGTAATACACACAACCATTCCACAACATTTAATTATTCAATTTGTCTATTCTCAGTTAAAGACAAGAAATGATTATCATTACAGTTTATTTCGTGTGAATAACCGTCTGTTAATAATTTGTCTGATTAAATGTTAATAAAAAAATCTTAACGTGAAGAATCAGTCAGTTGCTTAATAATAATTACTGAACTTTTACTCTCACGAGAAGATACACTCGGGCAGAATTTGAGATAGAAATTGTTGGAAAATTCTGATTCAAAAATAATTAATTTATATTTATCAGATCATATCGCATCTGTCACTTCGTATTAAAACAGACCTTCGTTTGAACTTCTACCGATTTTTGTACAGAAATCTATGTGAGCTGCGGTCAAGTGGATTGCTCAGCCCTAATTACAAGATGTTTACATTAAGGATAATGTAGAAAGAAAGTGGTGTGTGCTTAGACATAACTGAAGTCTTCAATTAATAATCGAAGGGTGCAATGTCTTTGGACATTCAAG
The DNA here is from genome assembly GCA_008271625.1 of Lutraria rhynchaena. Classification (NCBI taxonomy): domain Eukaryota; kingdom Metazoa; phylum Mollusca; class Bivalvia; order Venerida; family Mactridae; genus Lutraria; species Lutraria rhynchaena. Next base: position 1,634,839 of record VIBL01000088.1, on the reverse strand, counting down.
AAATGTAAGAAAGAATATAATAGAAAGAAGTACTGAAAAAAACGGATAATAAATCGCTGCAATGAGTATTTTACGGTCTAACAGAATACGAGTCATATGCTAAACATTTAAACAGAATATCATAAAATAGAGAATATAAATTGACTTATTATAATCAAACCAACAATTACGTGGACACAACTATAACAATACATTTACGAATTTATTACATAGGCCATCAAGTGTTGTATGAATATTGTTTGGTTATTAGGAAAATTCGTATCCAAGATCGAAACCATTGATGAGAGATCAAAATCGTTGGATGGCGACTTTTTCTTGCCAACTGACGTTCATCTAACTAGTGTCCCTGGGTTGTCTGCTCCCAATAAAATTTTCTCTTCATTCTGTTAGATAATTTTCTATCCCATATGTGACTCAGGGGAGTGAGATTAATGACTTTGGGTCTAGTATCTTAAGGTAATTTGTCCAAGAGAAACATGGCCAACACTCGGTGACGTTTGTTTAAAGTCCTGAACACTACATACTGGACTAACCAGAATGATCGTAAATCTCAATTCCGACCCAAATTCCTGATAAAGAGTCACCTTGAGTACATATTGAATATAACTAGAGTAAAATGTACGTAACCATTTCCTAGCTTCGAATCTATTCCTGATGGCATGTTTTTTTTGTACTTATGTTATTCACAAGACATTTTATTTAAATATTCCCTGACATTATTACATGGCGCGATCACAACATTTCATTGCTTGATTTATGAAAACCTAGCATCTTCAATATCCGACGATTCGTCCGAAATAAACCACCAAGGTAGATTTTGATTCTGTTCATATTTATTATTCGTAAACTGAGTCTCCACAAAAATATTGTCTATCATCACACCGCACATTTGGACCATAAAAGATATATAACTAATAATCGATGTACATTTATATAAACTGATAGCTTTGGTCAGGTAATATGAATTAAAATTATGACCAGTTAATGATAAAATGAAGGGGTAGGCAAGTGACACTAGCATTAACAACACGTGTGACACTACAAATATTACACTACATCCCTAGATGTGACACATTAACAGTAGGTTTCTTGGTGTGACACTACAAATATTACACTACATCCCTAGGTGTGACACATTAACAGTAGGTTTCTTGGTGTGACACTACAAATATTACACTACATCCCTAGGTGTGACACATTAACAGTAGGTTTCTTGGTGTGACGCTACAAATATTACACTACATCCCTAGGTGTGACACATGAACAGTAGGTTTCTTGGTGTGACGCTAACAGTAACAACACGTGCCTTCATGTTATACTTACGGTAATAGTGCGTGCCGAGGTGTGGCAAAACACGCGCAATGTGTCCAATAACAGTCTAATACTCACATCAAAATGTAAGGTTTTATTAAACACGTAAGTTTCATCATTTAGAGTATTACATGAATTATGGACACCGAAATTCATTTCATTCTCTGTTCTTTTGACGAATTATTTGCCCATTTCCAGCGCACTGTTGTTAGCATCAGTTTGTGGTGTAAAACATAACAGATTATTACTTCTAAGTAGATATATTTAAATCAAATAGTGGAGACGGTAAACATCATGTGAAGTTAAATTTATTATCGTAGTGGTCGAAATATTGGAGATTTTGTCAAGTTCAATGTAAGTAAAATTTCCCCTTGAGACTCAAGTATTATATCAGACCTTTCGTCGTCAAATATCCATGGATTTTCTTCAATACCTTAACTAACTGGCTGTACAATAGTAGGAGGGGCAAATGTATTCATTTGTTCAGATTTAATTTAGATATGAACTGGTCATCTGGTGTTAACAAAGACACCATAGTTACTGAACAGATCCTTTATATTCACTGCCCTTTGCTGTAATTTACTCAATAATACGCTTGAAATAAATGCATTCCTCACTATTAGAGAGAAAGTACGTAATGTAATAGGAGGGTCGTGTGTTACTGTGGTATTTCTATCAAACTTGTTTACATTTATCTCCTTTCAGTCATTGATTCTATGGAGGTATTTGATCTTAATATAATTTTATGAGGACACTTTTTTTTCAGATATTGCACCATGAACTGAACGAATGAAGGAAAATATACATAACTTTTGTCATAATAAGTCCACGAAACTAAACGAACTTACTGATTATTTTTCATTTGATTTTAGATTTGGCAAATAATTAATCTTACAAATCTCCCCAATTTGCTCTTTCTTCGCTCATCGGAATGAAGTAATGAAGTACTTTACGACTTTCCCATTTTTGGTGATATGTATTGTTTCACTGTGTTGTCTGGTACTCTAGTACTCGTTCTAGCATATGGTATTGTGTGATATACCAGTTCTTTCGTCGGAACTTGTCGTTGAACACTCATGAATACGCTACATTATGCGCGAGGTTGAATTTTTTAATAAGTGCAGACTGTCTGCGACAATCATGTTTTTGTTCAACATCTGATGTCATCTCCATACCAATTTTAATTTTGGAGGCAGATGTTTATCTATCGTCTCCTCACTAAGTTTTGATGTAACTAGTTTTATTGGTCTGTTTCTTTACTGACTTATATCTGTAGTTTTATTTGCAGCTTTCTCTGTTAGTTTCAAATCCTTGCACTGTTATTATAAATTTAAGAGATCTGTTTGCAAAAGAACAGTTCTATGATTTGTTAATCCTGTCATTTCACACAAGACAAAGATATGTATTTAATTGAATTGAATTGTATAACTGTACTCACTGATGATAAACCTGGCTCTGATGGCTGATGATGGTCACTGTGTTATCTCTCTATGGGGCCCATTAGGCAGATGTACAGAGGATCAAATTTCGCCTAAAAGTTGTGTGCAAAACTGTTGTTATTGCGTTTGTCTGGAAGCATTGAATTTGTAAATCTACATACAAACATCAATATTTCATAAATTATACGAAAGGATTGTTGTCTTTATAATGATTATGAGATGCAGACTGAACATAGATAAACGATTATATTTATATTTGGTGGCTGAAAATTGAATAAGTTGCATATTACGATGTGAGTGTGTCTTGTATCTCAAGTAAACATACATACAACGGTTTAAATCTGCCACCAACAAAGACCATTTCTTATTTACGCTAAGAATCCAGAAAATTATGCCCCAGTTATAACAAGCTCGTTTATTTCACATTAAATACGTTTTACTCATTTTCAAAACCGTCACGATCTTCATACCAGAAACGTGACAACATGTCACGATGATTTCTCCAATTGGTTATGTTTATGACGTTGGGTTTTCTTTTTTCTCGTTGGCCAGTATGTTTTTAATACATTTCTTTTCATGATAGGTCTACGACTGACTCGTTTAAATTATGTTCACTACAATACCCGACTAGCTCACGATTGTAGATTATTAAACATATTCATACGTCTTAAACAAAACGTGAGAAACTTTTGAATGGTTCAAAAGTTCCTCACGTCAAACACGCTTGCTTACATTCCAGTAGGATTTTTACTCTTAATGTTTCACCTTGCGATTGTTCACACATCGTGTCAATTTTAACACGTTAAGTTAGCGAGAGTCCGTTGGGACTTGGGCATAAATCATCATGTTTACGCTAATAAATCCAGAACGTGAGTTTTTACGATTATGAAACCATAACGCAGATCATTGCTTTCAGCTGATGAACCCAGAACGTGACTCATTTTGTTTACATTAATGATTTCAAGACGTTACTTATTGTGTTTACGTAAATGATTTCAAGACGTTACTTATTGTGTTTACGTAAATGATTTCAAGACGTGACTTATTATGTTTACGTAAATGATTTCAAGACGTTACTTATTGTGTTTACGTAAATGATTTCAGGACGTGACTTATTGTGTTTACGTAAATGATTTCAAGACGTTACTTATTGTGTTTACGTAAATGATTTCAAGACGTGACTTATTGTGTTTAACAGAATATTTACTTAGTAAGATTAAAAGTTCAAAGTTGCAAATCCCGCAGAACGGGCTGTGAAATTGTAACAGTATCTTTTTGCTTATTTAATCTTAAGCGACATCAGCATAAAGTTTGGCCTCCCTCACGAAATCAACAACAAGTTCTGAAAAGATCACTGAAAACACGCAACATTGTGCAATGTGATAATGAAAATAAAAGGTCTAAGAGATTCAGACATACTTATCTATTGGTGTATAACATGCAACTCCCTGATTATAATAGTTTTCTATGACGATACAGAATAATGTATCTATAAAATATTCAACACCATCTTATTAGAAGTAACTTTCTATCGTTATTTTTTCTTGATGTACTGATTTCAATCTCATAAATGTTCATGATCGATGAACATTACATCATTGTTATTATTCTGCTTTAATTTGCACAATTCATAATTCTGATATTGTTCAGGAGAATATTTTGATATTTGCAACCACAACTCCTAAAATTAGTGTTGTTATGGTTAATAATTAGCATTTGATTCAAACACTGCATAATCCTCTGATCAATGTTTCCAAAATGTTTAATATACTCGTATTTATTGACTTGATGCCAGTGTGTGCTGCCAATGATACATGTGATCAAACCTAGCTCCTTATTACAATTAAACCTCACTTCTGTACTAAGACCACCTCATTATAACGGCTGCTTATTTTCCAAATCGGCTATCGATATTTCTTATCTATTTCATCTCGATTATGAGAGAACCTCAATATGACCGAAAGGTGGGCCCGTTTTTTTTATCTTATATATTTTCCAATACAACATAAACTTGCATTAAATCGTATACAGGTTATGATAAAATTTTACAGATGTTCTGTATTTTGACAAAATATTACGGAGTTGCACACAGTTTTAAAGTTACTCAAACATGCTAATCGCATTTCGGTTGTAATGGGAAAATAAACTTCACCACTAAAGGTAATTTCATTTAAATTTCCTGGAGAAAACTTTCATCGGATCATTATACATGATTACAGCTCTATTTGAAATCCACTGGAGGCAAGTTTTTATAACTTCCAGCTTCAGTGACAACAGTTGCACTTTCTATAATCATGTTACAATATGGTGCCTTATATTGGATTATTTCTTTCATCAGACTCAAGCTAACACTATATACTACATATGTACATAGAAGTATGTATATTGTATACTTAACATGCGCCATTGTCTCTCAAACCAATACACTGACTTCTGTGACTAATTCGTATAACATTTATCTGGTGTCGCTTTCTGTAGTACTTTTACAAATTCATTATTACTTTTATCCAGTGCAACAATTTGACTTTTACCATTCAAAAAGAATGAAGATTCCCGAAAACGTCTGCGTTCATAGCAATCGTCCAAACTTTGTTAACTTTAAATCTGTTTCACAACACATATCTATTCCTACAAATACATGTACTAACTACAAAGGCAGTATATTGAAATCACTTGAATTTTGTTCTTTGAATGATTCTACACGTAATCAAAGACGTGTTCAGATACAAAATGTATGTATGACATATAACAAGCTGTATGCCTCCACATTTCGTCGCTCTAATTCCAGAATGTTGTAAGTCGTAATTTGACTATTTCGAGAGAAACGAGTTCAAAGTTTTGAAGACTTATTACTTCCTTATTACTTGCACGAATTCGATATGAAACACACCTGCCTGTACAGAATGATTTTAATTTTTATGAATTAAAATGCTAAAAAATTGCTACGTATACATTTAAAATAAAACGATTGATAAATTAAAGTTTACATCAAATTCATCTTTTTGCAAAGTAATGTGAGAACCAGTTTGTTGTAAAGAGTTACAACAACCTGACTGTTGACACATGAGTATTAAGAGATAATTACATAAAGTTTTATTTTCTTGTGATCAGTTCGTGTCTTTGAGTCTTGACAAAGAGACCATTACCATATAGACGGTTCATATATATGCATTTGTATATTAAATAAACAGAACAACAAAATCACAAATCAATACATTTTCATTTTGTAATAGTAATACTTAAAAACTAACAATCGCGTTTTGAAAACATTGTAATTACATCAACAATTTTTTGAAAGAACAGAAAAACATTAAGTCATTAATTAATTCCTAAATATACGAATTTTGCGTCATCAACATTCAGATAGAAGAAATATTTAACCCTCGAGGATTTACTTTACAGTTACCCCACTATCACATTTGACTCTCATTTTAAGACCTACTTAACAACAACACTTTTTAACTTTGAAAAAGCACAGTAATGTGCAAATAACGTATTTGTTTTAACTTGAGAAAAGAAAACAGGCACGTGCGCGCGCACACACACTTGCACACACACAACAAAAAAACTGTGATAAACTATCATGTTGTATCTCCTTTCCCGGAAATATTCTTATTTACGTAACAAAATAATGTAATCATTTGGATTTATATTAAAACAGGAACGTTATATTCTTCATCAAAAGTCGAATAAAATGGTTAAATATGCTTTGTTTTACACACCAAATCAAAAGCTTTCACAGATACATGAGATTTTTTTCAATGAAATATTAGTCGTACAAAGATACAAGGATGCTGTTCATTGTTCAAACTTTCACACAATATTGTTACTCGACACAGTAATGTCAATGTTTCAGTAAAAAAGCAAACATGTAATTTTCTATTGATGGGTCGCTCTCTTTTTTGGTGTTTGAAGACGGTCACTAGATGTTATATTGTCTGCCACTATTATTTTCATGGCTTTCTAATTTTGTTTGTCCGTTCCTGGCATGAGAATCCTAATGTTGACACTTCAATTCAAATGCCATAACTGACTTCCATGTAAGAATTTTATAAAAACATAGTCAATCTCAGGAGCAGAGCAGACATATCTAGTGTATGGAAGAAAACGTTTACAGGAGCAGAGCAGACATATCTAGTGTATGGAAGAAAACGTTTACAGGAGCAGAGCAGACATATCTAGTGTATGGAAGAAAACGTTTACAAAAAAACTTGAATGGTTTAAAACTCTCTTCAAGTCCTTTTTCTGAAGTTTGACCGTATGGCTAAGTTCTACATTTTTCCAGAGACTTGATTCTGTTTTGATGTTATTGAATTTCTTGCAGTTTACTTTCAGCAAAAGTTCTTTCTGTTCGATGTAAGAAAGGATTAGAACAATCGGTTCCGTCGTTAGTTCAGTTAAATTAGTCCTGTGAACAAATACACTGACGATTAAACAAGTCACTTGCTACATTTTAAGCTTTTTGATATTTCAGTATAAACTATGGCATCTCTGGTGATATTATATTTGTTCAAAAGTTAAACCATATAAATACAAATCCACGGTGTAAATATAAACTTACAATAATGGTTCTGGCGCCAATGTCTTTCATAATCTTTATTATCTCTGAAAACTATGTAAAATGTTTTTGAAGTAATGATCTGATCCAAAATGTTTCACGTGTTATATTAAGACGTGTATATTAGTTTTCACTGAACACCTTGTATTACTTGTGTATGTCTGGCATAATTCCTTTTCGCCCACCGCAGTTCTAATTCCATATAAGTAAATTAAAGGCAGTTAATTATTTTGGAGATATTGGAGACTAGCATTAATTTTCTGTAATTAACTACCCTATAATGAAAAGATGAGGTCCCGACGAACATCACTCGAATGTCATACAAAAAATGAATTACAGTAAAAACTCGTTCTAACAATGTCATTGCAAAGCAATTGCGCATACATTGGTTTATAATATTATATTCGTGACCTTTATTTTATTGATACTAATATCTGTCCAATTGTTCAATTGAATCAATTCAAATCACTTGTGTTTATGGAATAAAATTAGTCTTAATCATTCAGATCTCATAGCGTGCAAACTAATTTGAGAAAGTATCATTTAGTTTTCTATTTAGATTGCACTCATGCACACTCAAGCTTAACATAATTGCAAATGCATAATCCAAAATTAACTCTAGAAACTGATATGCGCGTTGTTTTGTTCCATGAAATACAGGTCTGTAATAATAGACGATTTATTACTGTAAGATGTTATTACAAGATTATAATTCAATCAACTACAGGACAATTAGTATTTCTTCCGATACCATTATCACAGTATGCGATATGATATACTGAGTCTTAATGCTGTTATTAATTGTTGGATTGTGGACAATGAAAGGCTGCGTCTTTCGTAGTTTCTGCGGTGCAATACATTTATTTAATAAAATGACAAGAAGATAGAATGCTGAATGGAGATTTGGACAATGGAGATACGTTGCTACTGGAGAAACAAATGAGTTATAGAATTAATAACCACTTAATGGAACGATAAAATGGTTAATTCCTTAATTCTAGCCTGGTAGTCAATGAATTACACAAAACGGGAGTTATACAAAACGTTAGAACGAAAAAATAACAATATAAGAATCATTAATATGACATTATATTTAGTTCATATGTTGGTTTTAAATTAAGTAAATTCCGTCTGATACTAATGAACAAATCTACAGCAGATGTATGTTATATCAGCGTTTAATTATAGTGTTTGGGGACCATAGGCGTACACGTGAGTAGAACCACCGCCCGTCTGTAAGTCAACTAAGCGTATAATAACAATGTTGCGATATCCAAAAACAGCTTTATACAGTATATTGACTCTCTCCCGTATCAGTAACAGCGCAACAAATCAATCATAAAATATTCATATGTCTATGGTACAATTTATATTTTAAGATTCTAACGTAAAAAAGGAAGTCGCGTTCTATAAGTATATTATTTTACTGTATTTTTGTCAAACAATTTTACATAATTATAGATACATGCAATTATTTTCTCCATTGGAAGAATGTATAATCATTATTGTCCTAAGACACATTATAATTCACATATGGACTAAGGAAACCTAAATGTCTTACAGACTTCACATAAATAGATAGAAACAAATATAATCATATATTTTCTTATACTGTTTGTATGTAAGTTTAATAAATATTGACATGACTAATATGATACTCGTGCAATCTAAGACAACAGTCGGTACATGCATAATTATGATCAATAAATGTAATATATTAGTACTGTCGAACGAAATCTAGACCTCGCACCAACTCAGAAATTGCTCATAACTTTTGATTAGTTACATAAAAAAGGCGTTTAATAAAAGTAGGTCCTTTCAGAGTAAGTACACCGTGCTTGTCATTATGAATAGGAAATTTAATACATCTACATGTACATAAAAAAGTCGACTTTAAATTTTAAGATGTAAAACAGATTTCTGTTTCATTTTCCATTAGTGGAGACCATATTCATGTTTGTGCATTAAATTAGACAGTAAAAAATGAAAACAAACTGGTTCATGTGAATTTGATGTATTCTGAGAGGTATAAAACGAAGCTGTACGATATACTTCGTGTTATTCGTGTCATGTTTGTCATGTTCTATTTCGACTGGAAACAAGAGGCATGGTCTAACAATGATCTTTTTCATATGACTATCATAAATTGTGTTGTTTAAAATGTGTCTCTCAACTGTTTGTTGTTGTTACTCCAAAGTCAATGGTTATAATGAAACTGTCCCGAGTACTGATTTAGTTTTACTGCAATTTCCATAATCCGAAAAAATGTCATGGTCGACTATTAGTGCAGTTTTACCCATGCATCCAATTCCTTTCCGGATAATAGTCACAATTTGACGCTTATTCTGTTTATGAAACGTGTTAATTTTCACAAGCCTGTCATTTGTCTGTGATCTGGTTCAGTTATCAAAGAGTGTTTATTTCGGGTGTTAGGGACAAATTAACGAGGCATTCACCAGCGTGCACATTGGCTCATTATAATTCACAATCAAGTTGCCATAATTTGCCATTATCTATTATTAAATTGAGTTCTTCATGAGTGAAATCTGCGGTTCTGGGCAAAGTGATGTGTTACGATTGAATAATGACCAGTTTGCAAAAAAAGACTTGATGTTAGACACGATAATATTGATCTGAATTTTCAGTGAATGAAGGAGAAATTTAAGCCATGAAAGCAAATTATTAGAAAACTGTGGGCCATGTTTTGTTTCCACATTGCCAATGTAGCAAAACTAATGGTTTTAATTCGACATAATAAAAGGGAAAATGCAGCCAAGAAACTAACGAATGTTTCTGAAAGAAAGGATTACAAAAAAAACTGTTGAATCGAAGTCTGAATGTTTAACATTGTTCAATACCGAATGTTTAACATTGTTCAATTTAAAATCTTGAAATTTAATTCTCTTGGGGACAAAAGTAAGCAAGGTTTTCCCCACGTCAATTACTCCATTATGTGTAAGATTTACAAGTGCTTAATAGCAAATCAATGAAATTTATCGAAATACATTATATGAGTATAGAATATTCTTTGTAAAAAAGATATTATGGTTGAAATTAATGAACAAGAAAGAAAATGTCATATGGCTACTAATTAGGTACTTTAAATGGTTTCATTGCAGTTAAAATAACTGAATGTTTGTAGCTTGTTTGAATCATTTGTATATATGAATGCAATTATTTATTAATCTTTCTCATACTTAACCAGAAATAAGATAAAAATGAATAATTCTCTGATTCGATCTTCTAACAAAGAAAATACTTTATGTGATTATCACAAGTTCAGATATCATTTACCGAGTCTTTATTGCAACAGCATGCTATATTCTGCAATTTGTCGTCAGGTAAGTCTGTTTTAATGACGGTGTCTTACTATTAATACTTTATAAGGTGATACATTCAGAATAAGCAAAATCACGTATTTATATATTGACTGTAAGATAAAAAGTATTTGACAGGACACAATTTCGGTCTGATGAAAATCATAATGCGGATTATTTTGGACTGTTTCTCTAGTTCTATTTTCCCAATGCTTTTAATAACATTGCAACAACATGATGCAGGATTAGCCTAAGTATTTATGAGCCAGCAAATTGAACTGAAGCGTCAGTCTGCATTTGTAAAGTGAGTTTTTTTCTCATTTCCTACCAGACAACACAATATCAAAATACCACCATGATTAAAGTCATGAAGGATGCCTCAATTTAAAACTGAATGCTATAAAATATGTATATGTATATATACCTGTGGGTAAAATACAGGGTTTCTGAGTACGGTGTGTAGATTTTTAATCTTATTTTCCCTCCTGTTGAGAAATGTTTAAAACAATATTTGAAACAGAAATAAAAACATTAGGCATTGGCATTACCAGAATGATTGTAAAACAAACAATTGGAATGAAACTTATAACAAATGCAAAATGCAGTGACAATATTGACAAGATTCTCAGCCTTTAAAAGGATCAATAAACGTACTTTCTTGGACAGCTGGAACAGCGATTGTCCGTTTTTTTTTAAAAGTTTACTCTAATGTGTAATGCTGTCACATTTATGCACTAGTAAACGGCTGAGTTTCGGACAAAGTCAGTGAACGTTTACATATATGAATATCCGTTTAAAAACGACGAAGATACTACATTCAACAATATCCCCCTGACGTCTCTGTCCTTAATCAAGAATCGTTCTAACATTTGTCTCACACTAATGGTGCGATCATTTTCTTATTCAATTCAGGTAAAAATACAGTATTTTTGGTCTCTTAAAATCATGAAAGATTTATACTCAAGTCGGAGATTTTGTTTTAAGAAGATTTTTAATGGAACCTAAACTGTTCCAACACACTTTTTTAATCTGACATGAAAGTAATTTAGAAGCAGCTGTAGCAGCAGCAGTGGCAGTATTAGATTAAGTGTCAACGATTATGTTATAACTTTAATAAATTCAATCTGACAGACAGGCAGAAAGACGGACGGATGGACGTACAGGAATACTGGCGATTTGTCATGTGGTAAAGGACGGGTATACGGACAGTTGAATTGAAAGACGGTCTAGTGAGCATATACGTTTTGGCAAATGGAGTGACGCTCAAGTGGGACACATAGAGAAACAGACAGGCGGATTGGCGAGACTGTTGAATAACCCATGGACGGACAGATAGTTTTAAGCTCGACTATTCGAAGTCGAAGTCGCCGTAACATTCTAGTTAAAGTTCAGCGTGCAACTTCTTAGTTTAAACGTTTTTTCGTACACAAGTTTATATGACTTATATAACAGAGGATACAAATGTACAAGGGATTGAAATAAAAAGACAAAGGCTTGTGTAGAACTTCTTCCCAACTTCGTATCTCATCAACCACTAAAGATATTTGCTTGTAACTTCGATCATATTTGGAAGTAAGTGTTCAAGGCCCATAACTCTAGAAAAGATTTTGACTAAATAATGACCCTTTGTGATCTTAGAAAATTTGTGGTTAAAGTTTTGCATGAACATCAATCTTTAAAACTACTATAGATTTTCATTTGAAACTTCATACAAGTCTTTGTTATCCTAACTGAAGGTCACTATCCAAGGCCCATAACTCTGATGGATTTTTACTGATTTATGACCATTTGTGAACTAAGAAAATTCCTTGTAAAAGTTTTGCATGCAACATCAATCGATCAAAACTGCTGAAGATATTCACTTGAAATTAAATGCATGTCTCCGGGATCGTAATTGGATGTCACTGTCAAAGGCCCATAACTCTCGTATGGATTTTATTAATTTATGGCCCTTTGTAAACTTGTGAAAAATCTTGCTTAAAGTTTGGCGGTCAAGATCAATCTTCAAAATTACTGACAACAAAAATTCAACTGACGCCCATGCAGCTGCAGACACAATACTACAAAGCTACTACAAAACCTTGACCTTTTCCTTTGTAAAGTCGAGCTGAAAATCAACATACAACAAGAGGGGGATAACTCCAAATAGATTTATGCGACCATCGCTTTATGGACGCATATTAGGTAATGAATGATATAATGATAGTTAAATTTTCTTAAAAATGTGGGCGTTATGCGGCAGAAATATGCCTTTTTGCCGCAAAACGTACGTCCAACAAAAGTGGACGAAATGCAAAGCAAAATGTCCGTATATGGACGTTTTCCGGAACGGACGTTTTTCGGTGTTACCACCAAATCATATACACCAAATCATATACACTAAATCATATACACTAAATCATATACACCAAATCAAAACAACAAATCATATACACCAAATCAAATACACCAAATCAAATACACATCATAACACCAAATCATATACACCAAATCAAATACACATCATAACACCAAATCATATACACCAAATTAAATACACATCATAACACCAAATCATATACACCAGATCAAAAACACATCATAACACCAAATCAAAACAACAAATCATATACACCAAATCAAATACACATCATAACACCAAATCATATACACCAAATCAAAACAACAAATCATATACACCAAATCATATATACCAAATCAAAGCAACAAATCATATACACCAAATCAAATACACCAAATCAAATACAGATCTCAACAACAAATCATATACACCATGTCATAACACAAACCATAACATCATATCATAACAACAAATCATAACAACTAACCATAACACCATATCACAACAGCAAATCATAACACCAAATCATAACAGCAAATCATAACAACAAATCATAGCATCAAATCATATACACCAAATCATATACACCTAATCATAACACCAAATCAAATACACCAAATCATATACATCTAATCACAACACCAAATCACAACACATCATAACACCGAATCATATACACCATATCATTACACCAAATCATAACAGCAAATCATAACAACAAATCATATACACCAAATCATGACAACAGATCATATACACCAAATCAAAACAACAAATCATATACACCAAATCAAAACAACAAATCATATATACCAAATCATATACATCTAATCACAACACCAAATCATAACACATCATAACACCAAATCATATACGCCATATCATTACAACAAATCATAACAGCAAATCATAACAACAAATCATATACACCGTATCATAACACAAAATCATAACACCAAATCATATACACCATATCATAACAACAAATCATAACAACAAATCATATACACCAAATCTTATACACATCAAAACACCCAATCAAAACATCAAATCATGCACAACAAATCATAACAACAAATCATATACACCAAATCATAACAACTAATCATAACACCAAATTATAGCATAAATCACAACACCAAATCATAACACAAACCATAATGCTAAATCATACATACATCAGAACACCAAATCATATACAAATCATAACACCAAATCATAACACATTTCATAGCACCAAATAATATATACCAAATCATATTCAAATCATATGCACCAAATCATTACACCAAATCATTACACCAAATCAAAACACCAAGTCATATACACCAAATCATAACACCAAATCATATACACCAAATCATATACACCAAATTATAACACCAAATCATGTACACCAAACCATGTACACATCGTATCACCAAACCATAACACACATCATAACACACACACACGCACGCACGCACGCACGCACACATCCTAATTTCTGGAATAATTTTAATGATTTGATATCATTGTTAAACCATTTTGTGATATTGTAAATTGTTTTTAAGACTTTTGTTGTTTGGTGACGTTACAATGTACATACAGTTGTTATGATGTGTTATATTTATTGTGAGATTGTTGTTTGTGTCAACTGTGTCCACTGCTCTGTACACTATGTTGTTTGTGACAACCGTGTCCACTGCTCTGTACACTATGTTGTTTGTGACAACCGTGTCCACTGCTCTGTACACTATGTTGTTTGTGACAACCGTGCCCACTGTTCTGTACACTATGTTGTTTGTGACAACCGTGTCCACTGCTCTGTACACTATGTTGTTTGTGACAACCGTGTCCACTGCTCTGTACACTATGTTGTTTGTGACAACCGTGTCAACTGCTCTGTACACTATGTTGTTTATGACAACCTTGTCCACACTTTGTTGTTAATGTTATTTATGTATAATGGATGTGAATGATCGTGTTCGTGTTTTGCGGTGCGTGCGTGCATGCGTGCGTGTGTTTTATTGGCATTATGTCCATATTTGTGTTCGGTATTTTGTTCGTGCTTTGTAGTCAGTGAAAAGTGGAATATTCCGCATGATTAGTTTCTTAAGAATTCAGCTATATTTCGAGATCTATTGTTAACTGCTTACAATTTTCCGTACTACTAGTTCGTGTAAACGTTTCCGTAATTTTCCATAGTTTCAATAAAGATATGTACTGATTTTATATGGAAGGTTACTTTAAATATGACAGACGTTGATTTTTTTATAGATACATTATTCTGTATCGTCATAGAAAATCATTATAATCAGGGAGTTGCATGTTATACACCAATAGATAAGTATGCCTGTATCTCTTAGATCTTTTATCTTCTTTATCACATTGCACAATGTTGCGTGTTTTCAGTTACCTTATTAGAACTTGTAATTGATTCCGTGAAGGAAGCAAAATTTATTGTCTACAGTAATTTACGGTATAAACCATTGATCTTGCTAATTAAGGGACGTGGTGCAGCCAATGTTTCCCTGGATTTCAATGACGTAAACAAATAAATGATAACACACACCTATAATCTGGGCTGTCCGTAATAACACACATCTATAATCTGGGCTGTCCGTAATAACACACACCTATAATCTGGGCTGTCCGTAATAACACACATCTATAATCTGGGCTGTCCGTGATAACACACACCTATAATCTGGGCTGTCCGTGATAACACACACCTATAATCTGGGCTGTCCGTGATAACACGCCTAAAATCCGGACTGTCCGTGATAACACACACCTATAATCTGGGCTGTCCGTGATAACACACCTTAAATCTGGACTGTCCGTGATAACACACCTAAAATCTGGACTGTCCGTGATAACACACACCTATAATCTGGGCTGTCCGTGATAACACACACCTATTATCTGGACTGTTTGTAATAAAATGTCATTGGAAATGCTAATAGTCAGTAGTAGTAGTTATCATTAATATAGGTATCATCAATAAATTATATTAATCAGGAATGATAACCAGCGATTCACTTTTATACCAACTAGCCATCATTCGCCAATTTCACAACGACCTAACTTTCATGTACATGTGACCAATTTGCACGGGATTTTTTACCGCCACGTCACTTTCAAATTCGACTTCATTAGATGAACACGTTTTTGTAGGTCTTTAATTACATACCAGGATGGTGTCATCCGGTATATTACGTACCAGAATGGTGTCATCTAGTATTTTACATACCAGAATGGTATCATCTAGTATTTTACATACCAGAATGGTGTCATCCAGTATTTTACTACCAGGATGGTGTCATCTAGTATCTTACATACCAGAATGGTATCATCTAGTATCTTACATACCGGGATGGTGTCATCTAGTATCTTACATACCAGGATGGTGTCATCTAGTATTTTACATACCAGGATGGTGTCATCTAGTATCTTACATACCAGGATGGTGTCATCTAGTGTCTTGCATACCAGGATGGTGTCATCTAGTATCTTATATACCAGAATGGTATCATCTAGTATCTTACATACCAGAATGGTGTCATCTAGTATTTTACATACCAGGATGGTGTCATCTAGTATCTCATATACCAGAATGGTATCATCTAGTATATTACATACCGGGATGGTGTCATATAGTGTCTTATATACCAGGAACATGTCATCTAGTGTCTTACATACCAGGATGGTGTCATATAGTGTCTTACATACCAGGATGGTGTCATCTAGTATCTTATATACCAGGGTTATGTCATCTAGTGTCTTACATACCAGGATGGTGTCATCTAGTATCTTACATACCGGGATGGTGTCATCTAGTATTTTACATACCAGGATGGTGTCATCTAGTATCTTACATACCAGAATGGTGTCATCTAGTATTTTACATACCAGGATGGTGTCATCTAGTATCTTACATACCGGGGTGGTGTCATCTAGTATTTTACATACCGGGATGGTGTCATATAGTGTCTTACATACCAGGATGGTGTCATCTAGTATCTTATATACCAGGGTTATGTCATCTAGTATCTTACATACCAGGATGGTGTCATCTGGTATTTTACATACCAGGATGGTGTCATCTAGTATCTTACATACCAGGATGGTGTCATCTAGTATCTTACATACCAGGATGGTGTCATCTAGTATTTCATATACCAGGATGGTGTCATCTAGTATTTTACATACCAGGATGGTGTCATCTAGTATTTTACATACCAGGATGGTGTCATCTAGTATCTTACATACCAGAATGGTGTCATCTAGTATTTTACATACCAGGATGGTGTCATCTAGTATCTTACATACCGGGGTGGTGTCATCTAGTATTTTACATACCAGAATGGTGTCATCTAGTATCTTACATACCAGAATGGTGTCATCTAGTATTTTACATACCAGGATGGTGTCATCTAGTATCTTACATACCAGGATGGTGTCATCTAGTATCTTACATACCAGAATGGTGTCATCTAGTATTTTACATACCAGGATGGTGTCAACTAGTATCTTACATACCAGAATGGTGTCATCTAGTATCTTATATACCAGGATGGTGTCATGTAGTATCTTATATACCAGGATGGTGTCTTATATACTAGAATAGTGTCATCTAGTATCTTACATACCAGGATGGTGTCCATGGTGTCATCAAGTATCTTACATACTAGGATGGTGTCATCTATTACCTTGCATACTTGGATGGTGTCATATAGCGTCTTACATACCAGGATGGTTGAAACATTCGAAATGGAAATCATGGTTGTAAAAAATTGCATCTGAATATATTGTGGTTTTAGAACTTAAACAATGTTTCGAAATTTTATCTGACTGTACAGGTTCACTAGTATTACAAATATAAGAAACACAGCTCAAACCACGTTTCCCTAGCTCTAATAGCAAACACAGGCGACACAAAACACCTGTAATCTGGACTCTCAGTGATAAGACACATCTATGATCGGTACTTACCGTGATCAGGCACACCTATGATCCGGACTGTCCGTGATAAGACGCATCTATGATCCGTACTGTCCGCGATAAGACACATCTATGATCCGTACTGTCCGCGATAAGACACATCCATGATCCGTACTGTCCGTGGTAAGACACATCTATGATCCGTACTGTCCGTGATAAGACACATCTATGATCCGTACTGTCTGTGATAAGACACATCTATTATCCAGACATTCTGTGATAATACTCATGTATGATCTGAACTGTCCTTGATAAGACACATCTATGATCCGTACTGTCCGTGATAAGACACATCTATGATCCGTACTGTTCGTGGTAAGACACATCTATGATCCAGACATTCTGTGATAATACTCATGTATGATGTGAACTGTACTTGATAAGACAGACTATGAATTAAGATTTCCTGTAATCCGGACTGTCTGTGATAAGAAACACAATACCATCTAATTTCAATAAAAATGACAGTAATACGTTTTTTTCGTTCATTGTCCAGTGTCCCTGTAGTTAATGATTTACTGAGTGCTGTATCTACACCAATAATACCCCCATACAGCGCAAACGTATCAAATATTAATGCTTGCTTCAAAACCTTCAGCCAGTGATCAGATACGTATATTAAACTAAATATTTTATTACTTACATTTTGCATGACAAACCTGTTTAACCTTTCACATATCACCTAAACATAAACGTTTCTGTTAGTATTTGTGAGAGGTTTTTTACCAGTAAGTAAATTGAATAGTGATCTCGTGCATGACTTCTCAAAATAGAAACATTCAGGATGAATGTGATTGTTGTGACAAATAAATCAATCACATTTTAGCATTGATTCATTTGTAGTGTTACATAGTAATGGTTCTGTTAGTTATCTACTAAAAACGTCATTACCTAGCTGTATAAATATATTTTATCAAACTCAACGCCAGGGCTTATAATGACCTCAACTTATCCTCACAAAAACGACCCTCGTAAATCTGTTCTGAGGATGATATATCCTTCTAGATGGAGGTATATGTTAATTCACGCCCGTATGAACTAATTCATTGTCTTTCAGTAGAATTAAATACACTTTAACATAATTTTCTTTTAGTTGCACTGAAATTTCATGTGAAAGATAGAGCTAGGACGAGTACTCGGGTATCGGGTCGGGTAAGGCTACTACCTGGGTACAAATTTATTACCCGGTACCCGTGAAATTAAACACTACTTATCAAACTCATTTTGACTTTTCAGCAAACCCAAAATATACCTCGATCAGAACTAATTTAAAATCTTATTCCGTAGGACACTATATATGCCGATTTTTAATGTATAACTTACCAACAGATCTGAATTCCGGTCGTTTTTTATTCCTGCTGGTATAAATTTATTCCTCCAAAAGTTGAGATTGTCAAACAATTAACACAAAAGTTTTAAACTCATTTTATTTGAAAGTTAATCATGAATACTGCACGTGCATGAAGTACTGTCAAACTTGATTATACAAATTATACACGTCAGCAAAATATTTGCACACGTCACTCACTGTGTACCATTTAATCAAAGGCTTCGTTAGTAACAGTAGGCAGACTTGGAAGGGAAGGTTGTGAAGATTCAGCACTAGGTCCCGGTGTACTTTCAATTACTTCTGATTTGATTGACAGGAGTGTTGGCACACTGACCGTAGATGGCTTGTAAGTACGTAACCTGGTTTTGTTATGCTTGTTCATAAAAATTATTGCGTCGGCAACAGTTGGATCAAGACTCGCTCGTTGCTTTGTTATGGTCAACCCTGCAACACTGAAACTCGTTCTGAAGGAACAGAAGTTGCTGGAATACTAAGAAATTTTCTTGCTAGGTTTGATAACTTTGGGAATCGGACCTGATTCTCCTTCCACCATATAAGGGGATTAAGAGAAATCGGCCGGACCGGCTCAGAAATATACTGTTAAAATTCACAACATGGCTTTTTGATGCAGTTTGGTTTTATGCCATTTTATAAGCATTGAAGTACCAGGATGCAGGAATGACAACTCTTTCGGAAAAATACTGCGGGTACCCGTGGGTAACATGGCCTCGGGTACCCGGGTACAAAATTTCTACCCGTCCCAGCTCTAGTGAAAGACGGAATATTTTATTGACCATATTAACATTTATTCTGATAATATAATAATATTCTAGTGCAATAAAAAGGTAGCCGGTAATGGTTGACACAGGAGGCTGTCGGCTCTACATGGAAAGATGATAGATTTGTGTTGTATATTCTCTAATTTCAACACCAAAATCGATTCATAATGGAGAGAATGAAGATAGTGAATATGCTTTTAAATTTAAAAAATCTGTTTTTAAGCGAAAACGACAAAGTTATGGTATATGTTCTTTTGTAATATTTTTTCAGTGGTTAAATGAGCTTGTCAAAACGATCAATGGTGTTGGAGTTAAATGAATCGATTATGTTACTAAGTTTTTTTTTTGTTGATAATTAATGGTAAATAAATATACAGACTGAAATCTGATGGAGTGAAATCTCAACTAATATACAGGTAGCTGCACAACAGGACAACTCGCGTATAGATTGACATTTTTATATGTATTCATAATGTGGTTTTTATCTGAATAATTTCTCAATTTTAGTCCCTAATTCATTCGCCGTGGTCTAGTGGTTAGTGCGCTGGACTTGTAACACGGAGATCCAGGTTCGAATCCCGGTCGCGGCAGGTCATACCCTTTAGAAATGTCGATTTTCCTCCATATGTGGAGAAGTTCCAGGCTCCTTGTGGAAGGGTAAGTTAGTACTGGTTAGTATACAGTCCAGGAAAACTGGTTAGGTGAACCGGTCGCTGTATATACTGAAAAATTGTTGAAAAACGGCATTAAACCCCAGTGACAATAAGTCACATAAAAAACAAACTAATTCATTAATGTGTTATAAGCGATTTAAAGTACTTTACAAAAATCACTTTTGACAAAATGTACATGGATTAAACAAGGTTGACGCGTTCAAACCATAAAGTGTTATTTTTACATAGAAACATGTACGGACTGAATTGTTCATTTCAATGTGACAACTCTTACAAATACGTACATGTTTTCATCTATGAAGTACTATCATGGTACAAAGCACTTAATTCATTCATATTTCACTTCCACAATTTGCTGAAATCTAAAACAAACTTTTAACGAAGTATTCCTTCAGTTTTTACCATAGATGGCTTTTGTAAAGAAAAATGATTAGATCGGTAATTATATGTCACCTGGTGTACGCAATAATCCCACTTTATATGAATTTAGATTTGTTTCCGTCTGATACCGCTTCAGTTTAATACGGCCTTAGATTAAAACAAATTCATGCGTGGCTTAAGTCATAAGGAAGATAGTAATCGAGGCTCTGGTAATTGACTTCAAATAAATCAAATAAATAGTTCAGCTTTGATTGTCATTGACAAGTTAATTTCAGCGGCGCAATTTTAAAATCATGGTAATTATTGTGAGATGGTACTTTGCTACACACAATCTTGTTTAGGGACTTGGTCACGGAAGTATGCAAACTAGCTTTATACGAACATTTAAAAATGGAACTTGTCTGTTATGATTATGTTTGAATATAAACCGTTTATCTGTAAACTTTAAATGTAGCGTAAAAATAATCGATTTGTTCTTATAACTGTTTCACTACATGTTTGCGGTGTTTATGAATGTCGCTATTACAATGTTTTTGCTGTGATTTTAATTTTGTTTTGTACCGGATGTGAATGAAAACCTTCTACATGTAAAATAAAAATACGGGACCACTTAAACTAGACAAACATGATTGCAGAATTTTCAACTTATCTGAGCTGTATAATTAACACATTCATTGCATCATAAAAGGCCTATGTGTGCCGCTTAATTGTTATTGATGCCTGAAGAAAATAAACATAATTGAATTGATACAATGAATTTATTTATTTTTTGTTTATTTATTATTTCATTTCCGAACTATTTTTATTAATCTCAAATGCAACATAATAATAATAATTTCAATAATGCTACATTATTATCATATTGTTAAAAAAATGTTTACTTCAGTCTTCGAACTAACTGACTAAGTCCTCGCAAAAGATTCGACAGAAATGGAAGATAGGTAGATACACTGTATAAATGATAAACAATTAGTGTAATTGTAACAGTGTTGAATGTACATGTATAATATCATGTTTTTATAATAGTTTGTATAGGCGTCAGCCCGATTAGCTCAGTTGGTAGAGCAGATGACTTGCAAGCAGAAGGTCGCGAGTTCGAGCCCGGCATTGCGAACTTTATTTTCCACCTCCAATTACATAATATTAATAAGTTCTGGGCTGGTGGCCTAAATCATGAATAAACTTATTGTATTATTGTATTGTATTGGGTTGGATTGTAAAAATTTCATCAAAAATTAATTTCAGCTCTAACATTTAGTTTCAGTTAACAGTCATATTCGGTCAACTCAGGCATATTCGATTGACTCAGGCATATTCAGTTAACACTGTAATATTCGGTTAACTCAGGCATATTTGGTTAACTCAGACATATTCAGTTAACACTTTCATGTTCGGTTAACACTGTTGTATTCGGTTAACTCAGGCATATTTGGTTAACTCAGGCATATTCAGTTAACACTGTCATATCCAGTTAACTCAGGTATATTCGGTTAACACTGTAATATTCGGTTAACACTGTCATATTTGCTTAACACTGTCATATTCGGTTAACTCAGGCATATTCAGTTAACACTGTCATATTCGGTTAACACTGTCATGTTCAGCTAACACAGTTATATTCGGTTAACACTGTCATATTCGGTTAACACTGTCATGTTCGGTTAACACAGTCATATTCGGTTAACTCAGGCATATTCGGTTAGCACTGTTGTATTCGATTAACTCAGGTATATTCGGTTAACATTGTCATATTCGGCTAACTCGGGCATATTCATTTAACACTGTCATATTCGCTTAACTCAAGTATATTCGGTTAACACTGCTATATTCGGTTAACTCAGGCATATTCGGTTAACACTGTCATATTCGGTTAACATTGACATATTCGGTTAACTCAGGCATATTCGGTTAGCACTGTTGTATTAGATTAACTCAGGTATATTCGGTTAACATTGTCATATTCGGTTAACACTGTCATATTCGGTTAACACTGTAATATTCGGTTAACACTGTCATATTTGCTTAACACTGTCATATTCGGTTAACTCAGGCATATTCAGTTAACACTGTCATATTCGGTTAACACTGTCATGTTCAGCTAACACAGTTATATTCGGTTAACACTGTCATATTCGGTTAACACTGTCATGTTCGGTTAACACAGTCATATTCGGTTAACTCAGGCATATTCGGTTAGCACTGTTGTATTCGATTAACTCAGGTATATTCGGTTAACATTGTCATATTCGGCTAACTCGGGCATATTCATTTAACACTGTCATATTCGCTTAACTCAAGTATATTCGGTTAACACTGCTATATTCGGTTAACTCAGGCATATTCGGTTAACACTGTCATATTCGGTTAACATTGACATATTCGGTTAACTCAGGCATATTCGGTTAGCACTGTTGTATTCGATTAACTCAGGTATATTCGGTTAACATTGTCATATTCGGTTAACACTGTCATATTCGGTTAACACTGTCATATTCTGTTAACTCAGCTATATTCAGTTAACTCCGGCATATTCAGTTAACACTGTCATATTCGGTTAACTCAGGCATATTCGGTTAACACTGTCATATTCTGTTAACTCAGGCATATTCGGTTAACTCAGGCATATTCGGTTAACACTGTCATATTCTGTTAACTCAGGCATATTCGGTTAACTCAGGCATATTCGGTTAACACTGTCATATTCTGTTAACTCAGGCATATTCGGTTAACTCAGGCATGTTCGGTTAACTCAGTAATCGTAGACCACATATTAATGGAACACGAAGGTTATCAACATTAAAATCAAACTTCACGTTGAGAAATATGAGTAGCTAGCTTTGTGACTGTTTCCTATACCGGTAGATGTCCAAGATGGTTACAATACAAGGCCAACATTCATAACTGAATAACTGAATATAATTTCATACAAATAGCATTCATTGGAACATGATTGTTGTAATATTTGTTCAACATACAGCCCAAAATACATATTACTTATACGCACCCACTGAAAAATCTGAGGTATAAATACAAACGATATATCAGTAAGATTGTTTCTGAACAGGGCTTACTTAACATAGAGGACAATTCTAGTTGTCTTAACAAATAATACTCAAAGTTTGCTAAGGATCACTTTCTTGATATTGGATATTTCGTTTAGGGCACGTGTAGTGCAGTTATTGATTTGACATATGCACTTGGCAAGAAAAGCGCGGGGAAAGACATACCTCATGTACATTTGTACATGTAGCAAGCTTTCCCTTGTGCTATCGTCTAATTTGGATTCAATTTTACGTAAGCTATGGCTTACGTAAAAATTAGGCGTCATCTAAGCGAAGATGAGATGAATAGGAGCATTAGAATGCTTAAGGCTAGGCTGCCACCGCGGAAGGTTGTGCATGTTCTTGGGGTGCTCCAGAGCATTGTTTCAAGAATGTGGAATCGATTCCATTTGACAGGAAATGTATCACATCTGCACACAGGAGGTCGAGTACGCTCAACAATTCAGGTTCAAGACCGGATTATCGTCCTTCAAGCCAGATGCCACCGTTTCTGCAACACAACAACGAAAACGTTGAAAAGAATCAATTTCTCATGTTGCAAGACTTAATAAAAGTTGCGTACGCTATAAAATGTGATCCTTAGCCAATTTTGAGTAGTATATGTTCAAACTGATTGTTTATAAAAGAGACCCGCGCCACACTCCTTGAGAGAGAAAACGAAAAGAAAACTAAATGCTCTGTGTTTACCATGTAAATAATATTTATAATTTAGAGTTTAAACCACAAGAATTTGTTCAGTGATTTTAACTGTAAATTCTAAATAAAACATTGTTAATATTAGCCTTGAAGTTTACAGAACACGAAACACAACAACAAAAACGTCAGAGCTTCGTCTGATCATGTAAATATTTGATGATTTAGTTGAGAATTTCACTTCATGTGTCTTGAGTGAAATTGAATGCGTGTTATATAATACGTGTCTGGTATTAACAGAAACTAAAATGAACAGGCACAATGAACAAAGTTAAACCAATCATTGAAGCATTAAGCAATTTTCAAGACTTAAACAAATTGTTTTCCGCTGGTTTTCAAACAGAGTCAGCGAAGATTTGATACACACATTAAGTTATTCACACATCGCGGTCACGTGTACGTACAGGCATATTGCACGGACTGAAGAAGTATGGGCGTATTCTTTTTATTTGCCAAGTGGTTGGTCAACTCATTATTTTCCCGATCACACACGCACGCACGCAAAGGAAGTATGCTGCCACATCTGTCCAGTAAATATTCCTTATCTTTCGTGCAAAACGTGTATTTTCTTGAAGATGCAATTAGCTAGCATTTCATTCGAAGATACTACGATACCCTGTTAAAAATTGCTGGTATGGACAATTCATATTTGTGACATTTCGTTTTATACACTTTTCATTTATATAACGCGAACATTTTCCCAGTACTACACCTCTTTAAAAGATGCATAGATTAAAATCAACACGTTGTCCTGTAGTTTCATGTGAAAAAAGCTTAAATTTGTGGGCAATATTTAACTGATAAAAGAAGTAACTCAGGTGTAGAAACACATTTATTTCAGTTCAGTATTCGATACTGAAACAATCCAAACATAAAAACGGCTTCATGATAGTTTTGTACATACACGTCGCAACATTTGCATAAATATGAATCACATTACATAAGTTCCCTATTTCTTGCTATCATGTCTTTGCCGACATATATCTGATGTAAATTCCAGCATGAAATTAGTGAAGTCATAGTGGTTTAATAGTGTCGTCAGTAGAATCAAAATTCAGACGAGATAACTTGTCACCTAAATAGATCTTTCACAATGATGGATATATCTAATGCACCCTAATGTTAGTCTCAAATAATTAAAAAAATATTCCGACATGTATTTAGTAACACAACCTGGGCCCCATTGATCAGTGAGGTTTATACCTGAAGTATTCATGATTTAAAATATATAAAGCACCGAAAAAAGATTAGCCATGTCACTGCATTAGTTTAGTCATGTTAAATCTTACAACTTGTTAACAAACTTTTTCTAATATATTAGCAACGCTTGATATTTACGATAATACTTAGTTAAATAGTGAAATTGAGAGGTGAATATTTGTACACCGCGCACGACGATATTATAAAAACATGGGATCTTATACTATTTCCACGTGTTTATTTGTCTAAACTGAGTTGATATCAATATTTCATTGCCAGAAATATTTGAGCGTACATGTATATAAACTGATTGTTTTGATATAATACTAAGAATGTCTTAACGCGAATTTATTGTGGACCAGTGGCGGGGCTACCTGTCATGTGGACAGTATTCCAATTCCTGGCATCGGTTTAAATAATTGCACTTCATTTCAAATAGTCAATTAAAATATAACGCGTCACAAATTATTATATCATCCAGTTATTAGATTAATTTCATATCATTTAATTACGGCTAATATTTTCTCATGCTTTGCCCCCTTCCCCGTCACGCAGCTCAAAATATCTGTTTTGCTTTTTTCCATATCCTCTGAAAACAGTTTGTTGTCTTTTTCTTCTCTTCCTTCTGATTAGGCACATTTTCTCCAAAGTCCACTCTATTTCTTCTCTTAACCCTCTCATCCCGCTATTTTCACTTTCACCATCAATATCGATTTCAATTCCATTGTCTATCATTGGGGCTAAATCGACAGCATGTAAAGTCTTCTTCTTCTTTCACCATTTTCTTAAATAAGTCTTCAAGTATTACATTATATTCTATTGAATGTATTCTTACTGCCATTGAACCATCTTGAACAGCCGTCATCCGATTCACACATTGATGAATTTCATCTTTTATTTTATCAGGTCAAAGTGTTTGCATATTATCTTCTGTGACAACATTTTCTGCCTTGATTTCTTCAGACAAATCAGACAAATTCATCTTCTTCAGCGCAAATTACTTCAGTCGTTCATTCGTGGTGACGGTAAATAATTTATGTTTGTTTTCGGTGCTATTAGCCGTAGTATTTCCACGACGGTTGGATTCTAGATCTAAAGATTTGCCGTTTATTTTTATTTTTACACCTTTGAACATTTCATCAATGTCATGCAGGAGGACATATGCAAGTTTAAGTTCACCTTGAAGACTGAGTGAACTCGGTGAGAATCTGAAAACAAACAACTTTGTGAAAACAACTCAGTGTTGATACCGAACTCATATGACTTCTGGTCTGAAATTGTAATGAAAGTTAGAACATTTGTTCCATGGACTAAATGATTTATTTTGTCATGTAATAGAGTACCAAATATTTTTATGCTAAAACAATAGAATACAGAGACCCAAAACAACAATGAATGTATTAAAATAATTCACCGTCTTCCTCGTATGTAGTTCTTTCTTGAACTCGACAACGTCGACTCCATTATAGTTCTCCAAACCTCTCGACTTTACAAATTTCCCATTTGTATCCAGAATGAATGTCCCACCTGGTCGTTTGTTTCTATCTTTTGTTTGTGCAACAGAAAACAATCGACAAAAAGGAAGAAGAACAAGAAATAACATGAACTGTCAAAAAACCAGGTTTTCCTTCTCCAGATGCTTACCCATTTCCTACCTTCAGTCATAGGGTGGAAACATTTTGCTTATGACATGCGCAAGTTTGATTTTAATAGCTCATACAGGCAAATTAAACAAAGGGCCACAATTCCGCCAAGAATGATCAAACCATAAAACCCCAACAACATGCTTTGGATCACTTGATGACAATAGTTCTATGAAAGTTTGATTAAAATCCCTTGCGAAATAAAAAAGGGGTTGGGTCACTTGATGAAAATATTCTATGAAAGTTTGATTGAAATCCCTTGAGAACTGTCGGAGAAGTTGTGTGCAGAAGAGTATTTTTCTATATATTACCTGTGCGCAAAATGTACTAAAGGTCATAATTCCACCAACAAGGATCGAATCACCAAACCCCAACAGCATATGCTGGGATACTTAGTGATGATAGTTCTGTAAAAGTTTCGTTGAAATCCCTCGAGAAATGTAGGAGAAGTCGCGCACAGAATATTACTTTGACCTTTGACCTAGAACTACCAAATACAATCCCAAAGTAGGTCTTTATATAAGCATGTTAAACAAAAATTTTAGGCAGAATCTGTCAATTAAAACAAAAGTTATCGAGCTGAGTCCAATTGTTGACGCTTCTTTCCATTGGCCGATAACGTTGCATTGATCTATATTTAGTCACAACGAATACGAGAGATGACTTTATTCGACACTATTCAGCAACAGTTACCTTTATTAAAAAAAACCATATGTCCATGTAATATCAAAGTATGAAGCAATTGAACGTAAAGAAGTCACTATTTTATATTAGTCATTTAAAATTTAATCTCAGAGAGAATCCAGGAATCATTTGAAATCTAAAATATAGGAAATCCCTATACACTTGGGATTGGTTGTATACATAACTACATCATTGCCTGCTATAGGGAAGATAGAATTGAATTCTTTCCGCTCAAGTGTGAAATAAGAATCTCATCCTACAAGAAGATGAAGGTTGAAGCCGGTCTCTTTCAGGATAGAATTAAATAATTTTTATGGTTAGAATCTACCAAAATACACTTATGGTTGAGAATTAAGTGCTGAGATATACGTACGGAAAATTTATATGCCGATTTATGTGTTGAAAATTAAGTGCTGAGGCCGATGTACTGATATTTAAGTGCTGAGGTTTATGTACTGATATTTTAGTACTGAGGTTTATGTGCTGAGATTTAAGTGCTGAGGTTTATGTACTGATATTTAAGTGCTGAGGTTTATGTACTGATATTTAAGTGCTGAGATTTATGTGCTGATATTTAAGTGCTGAGGTTTATGTACTGATATTTAAGTGCTGAGATTTATGTACTGATATTTAAGTGCTGAGGTTTATGTACTGATATTTAAGTGCTGAGGTTTATGTGCTGATATTTAAGTGCTGAGGTTTATGTACTGATATTTAAGTGCTGAGATTTATGTACTGATATTTAAGTGCTGAGGTTTATGTACTGATATTTAAGTGCTGAGATTTATGTGCTGAGATTTAGGTGCTCAGATTTATGTGCTGAGATTTAAGTGCTGAGGTTTATGTACTGAAATTTAAGTACTGAGATTTATGTGCTGAGTGATATTAGCTGAGAATTAATAGCTGAGATTTATGTACTGAGATTTGTGTGCCGAGATTAATGTTCTAAGCTTTAAATCCTAAATATAAGTTGCGAGGAATTGTCATGTATTGCAGTTTTTGCTTTCTTTGGAATTGGTCACAGATGTGTTTCAATCCAAGATGTTGATCTTCACTAAAACAAACATTCCATGTATCTTGATTCAAACGTCCCAAGTTTGTGTCTGATTTTATATTAATGCATTTTATCATGCTATACATGATTAATCTCTATATTCACGATGTTTATTTATAATTTGTTACAATACCAGTTTCTCTATCGCAAGTTTCTTCGTTATTTAACAAGCTATCGGAGTTAATGCTAGCAAATGAATGAATCAAAGTGGATATGTGATGGCTTGATAATTCTAATGATGTTATTAGCAGACGACCTCATATCTCAATAACATTCCTTGCAAATATCTTCGAGGCCCCACAGTGACGACGATATATAATCGCTAAAACACGATATAGATTTCCCTCCCCGTTATGAGGCCATATCAATAGCTCCATGTAGAAAATCTAATTCAATCTACCTTCACTAAATCCCAGGGTGATGCCTTTCAATATCGTTTTTGTTGCAATGATTCTCTGAACTGATGTTAAGGAAACAATCAACAGGTCTCTTCCTTATTTAGTGCTTAATAATTACAGCGACATTGTCTGATTAATCATTCATGTTTAAATCTCGATTCCAGATCTCCCGTCACGTGACTCATTATAGTTTCCGAACATTGTCTGTATACACGCGTTATTTAACACTCAGACTAAAAATAGAAACTGTATTTTACACGAAAGCTCAAGGGAATGGTTACTATCAAGGGCTGTCTACAAATAGAAACATTCATGGTAAAAATTTCGTTTTTACTACTCTTCTTACACGATGACACAAACCTACAAATGTAGCCAGACTTATAAAATTATTTTAAACATGATGTGATGTTCATTATTTGGGGGTAAAAACTTAGTTGATATTAAGAACTCAATTGATAGTTTTGTTCGGCCAAATAAAGCTTACATGTAAGCTCTATTCGTAAGGAGACCTGTTCCGTGCGCCGAATAGCGCTTACGGTAAGCTCTGCTCGAAGATAATGTGCCAATGCTTCGAGTAGAGGTTACGTCAATTTTTCGTCGGATTTTCCAGATATGTGTGATAGATGTAACTTTGATCCCATTACGCTTTCTATTATTTTTGCCATATAGCACTGTACAAATGCTTTGCCATGTGATACTATTTAAATCACTTAAAGTAAAATTGATATTAGTACATTATTTTAGCATATAACCTATTCTATCTTAAAAAAGTTACCCGGAAAAATATCAGTTATTTTATCATTATGACCATTAGACATTCAGCATCAATTTAGTGAAAATGATATTAATGAATTCAACGACGAATCCTCACGTTTCAATGACAGCGTCAATGGCGAATAATACAGCGATAACACAATATTGACAATGTTATAGAATGAGGATGAAAATTCGATAATTATGAGGCTATAGCATGATGATGAAAATTCGAAAATATGATAATTATGACACCATAGACCGATGGTGAATATTACTATAGAAATGTTATAAAACCGCTTACCATTTTCGTAAGCTCTATTCGGCGCAACTTAGCCTTTCGGTTGCACAAATTGAAAAATATTAATTTACTGAATTAACGTTTGCTAAATGTTTGACGCGTTATTTTCTACATCATTTGTCCTTTATTAATCGTTTGTGGTATTTCCGTGTGGTAGCAGTGTCACCTCCCCCTATTTCCCATACCTATGTCACTCCCGTCCTTCCGTAAATATGCCAGAAAATACTGAAATTTCAACTTGCTCGATAATTGTTTTTGTTACTAAGTATTTTCTAATAGGTTTTCGCATGTAACTTTGTACTCCATAAACGCCTTGCATTATCTTCATGTCCTGTGTTGTAAGATAAATAATAATTTTGAAATGACAAAGTTCTCAACTTACAAAATTATGTGGTTTTAAATTTCAATACCTTTCGCCTTTATTTTTGAATAATCGTTATGTTCATAGTTCATTGTGTGTGTTTATTGCTCATAAATGGATGGACCGGCCTTTACAACGGAACTGAATTCTGTTGTAGTTCTGAATATAGATGTATCTTCGGGGATTTTCTCGTGTTAATAAAACATTTATCACCCGAGACGTGCTATGGTTGCCTTCTGACAACTAGTGTATGACAAATTACACTTTATATAAATTAGTTTTCTGGATATAAGAGTATTATTTGTCCATTACTGATGCAGCAAGTAGGAGCTACATATTGATTGCTGTAATATCATCTAAAAGCTGTAGAAAAATGATATATTCTTTATGGTGCCACATAACATTAAGCTGTAGATAAGTTATGTACTCTGTGTGCTACTTCTCTCATCATTCTGTAAGTCAGACTATACATATACGATTTCTGTATTTTTTTCATGTTAGTGCTGACTATAACTCC
Source organism: Lutraria rhynchaena (assembly GCA_008271625.1). Lineage (NCBI taxonomy): Eukaryota > Metazoa > Mollusca > Bivalvia > Venerida > Mactridae > Lutraria > Lutraria rhynchaena. The sequence goes on along the minus strand of VIBL01000088.1, from coordinate 1,603,057 downwards.
TATCGTGTATACGTGTATCGTGTAGAATTCAACAATAGATAAAACTTATTCTTGTTAATGACATACTGATAATAGTTCAGTCTTGTCATTGACCTGTATACACGGTATATCAATGATAATTCAGTTTTGTTGCTGACCTGTATACACGGAGTGTTGATGATAATTCTGTCTTGTTGTTGACCTGCATACACGGAGTGTTGATGATAATTCAGTCTTGTCGTTGACCTGTATACACGGAGTGTTGATGATAATTCTGTCTTGTCGTTGACCTGTATACACGGAGTGTTGATGATAATTCTGTCTTGTTGTTGACCTCTATACACGGAGTGTTGATGATAATTCAATCTTGTTGTTGACCTGTATGGACGGTATATTGATGATAATTCAGTCTTGTTGTTGACCTGTATGGACGGTATATTGATAATAATTCAGTCTTGTTGTTGACCTGTATACACGGAGTGTTGATGATAATTCAGTCATGTTGTTGACCTGTATACACGGAGTGTTGATGATAATTCTGTCTTGTCGTTGACCTGTATACACGGAGTGTTGATGATAATTCTGTCTTGTTGTTGACCTCTATACACGGAGTGTTGATGATAATTCAATCTTGTTGTTGACCTGTATGGACGGTATATTGATGATAATTCAGTCTTGTTGTTGACCTGTATGGACGGTATATTGATAATAATTCAGTCTTGTTGTTGACCTGTATACACGGAGTGTTGATGATAATTCAGTCATGTTGTTGACATGTATACACGGTATATTGATGATAATTCAGTCTTGTTGTTGACCAGTATACACGGAGTGTTGATGATAATTCAGTCTTGTTGTTGACCAGTATACACGGAGTGTTGATGATAATTCAGTCTTGTTGTTGACCAGTATACACGGAGTGTTGATGATAATTCAGTCTTGTTGTTGACCTGTATACACGGAGTGTTGATGATAATTCAGTCTTGTTGTTGACATGTATACACGGTATATTGATGATAATTCAGACTTGTTGTTGACATGTATACACGGTATATTGATGATAATTCAGTCTTGTTGTTGACCTGTATACACGGAGTGTTGATGATAATTCAGTCTTGTTGTTGACCTGTATACACGGAGTGTTGATGATAATTCTGTCTTGTTGTTGACATGTAATTGTATGACAAAATTAACCGGCAGATGTTCAGCTCAAATTAAAGTTGTTCCTGGAAAGAAATTGCTGCAATACAATTATTCCAATTTTCCTCAGGGTGTTCTTGTCGACATCCTAAGAGCCTTTGATGGATATTAATCAATTTGTAGATTTGATGATTTGACATTCAAATTAATATAAAATACAAATAACCTACTTGTTTTATTTCCACACAAATCAAAAATGACAGGTAGCATATTTTCAATTTCAGATTTTATTTCTATAAAATATGTTTCCCTATCGTCATCAACTATTATGATGTATGTAACATAATAGACATTGAAGACGCATTCACCTGTAGTATTAACATAGATAGAAAAAACGGACTTGTTGATGTGTGACGATATATTCAAGACATTACTTTCCTCCTTAATTGCTGGAATGTAGAACATAATTATCTCTTACCAAATTTATTAAATCGCAAGGTTCGCTAATCAGTCACAAGGTGGTGAATGATGAAGAAATTTTTTCTCGTAAATTATCCAGATTTTGGGAGATCTTGATAAAATTCGGCGAATACCCTTCAAACTGAAATAATGGAGAATTAATTAACGAGAAGCAACTTTGACTGTAAGCAAATGAGATGTTTGTATGAATACTTGTAGACTTCTTTGAGATTTCTGACGATAATGGCACCTAACGTATAATGAAGTAACACGTTGATAATCTCCTGGAAAATGTAAATGTGATAATAATTGTTATTATTGCAGTTACTGTAGCTATAGTATGCTCATTATTGATTTCCCATGTGTGATAAGACTTTTATAGTTCACTAAGGATGCATACTGAATATAAATATTTCTGATTCAGAATTCATGAAAGTAGAACATTTACCTGACCCTTATAACACAAGTCTTAACAATGGCGGGAAATCGATACTTGTAAAATGTATTAAAATACAACAGCGATGTAGGTCTACTTAGTGTAACGTTAGAAACAAAACGTAGGTAGGATATTTGGACCCCTAAAAGTCCTATACAAAAATGAATAGACGAGTTATTACTTTCGGTCGTATATTTCTTAGTTTTGGTATACCATTTCCATTTCAAAAATCTCTCTAATGAAGAGATAATTTTAAGTCTTATGAAATGGACAAAACTGTGGTTCACCGGTTCACTGACTAACTGTGACGAACGTTTGCGTTCTGACAAAACATATACAGTGTGTGTAACAATGATTTGCAAATTTAGGCCTGCAACCTGACAACCTGACAACTTGACAACACGACAATATGACAACATGACAACACGACAATATGACAACATGACAACACGACAACCTGACAACATGACAACACGACAATATGACAACATGACAACCTGACAACATGACAATATGACAACTTGACAACGCGACAATATGACAACATGACAATATGACAACATGTCAACATGACAACACGACAATATGACAATATGACAACACGACAATATGACACTTGCTGTATAGCTTCATATCTGGACTTCACTGATTTCAATGCTCAGGGATTAAAATTTCATCTGTGATTGTAATAAGAATAAGAATTGATTGTTACATTATAATCCACTGAGAAACATTAAGAACAAACATGAGATTTGGCAACAAGACCGATCTCAAGTTTTATAATCTCAGACCCAAGCTAAGATGACTTGGAACTGTGATGTCAAATATTTTCTTTTATTTATATTACGGCCGAATAAACTGAGCCAGACTTCACTTGAATAAAACATTGAGCTTCGCTATCTGTGTGAAACAAATTATGAGAGGATTTTCTCAACCTGTTCAAACTGAGCAAGTGAGAGATGAGTAGACTTGACTTAATGCTGACACGAGTACTTTCAGCACACTGGTAGATAAGCAACATAATGACCAGGAACATCTCGATCACTGATGGTCTTTCATACACATTACACCAAATAACCTTTTCAACATTATCAATGTTTGTACAAAAGATTCAAAAATATATTTATACAAGGAATTAAGAGTACAACGATGATCCGCACTGAAAGTCAGAAACTTTTGACCAATACTTCATTATATATGTTTTGTGCAAATAAATCACAAGTGTTGACACAAACTATTTCACAAATGGTGTAAGATTTCATCTACCAGTTTAGATTGAACTTTCAGTGATGTTGAACTAAATTATAATTGTAACCTATAAGCATATGATATTGTGAATCATTAATAGGGTCATTGAATGATAAGGCCGTCTGGTATTATAGACTTGTGGTACTGTTCTTACATATGGTGTATGTGATGACGATGTTTTCTACAATCCCAGGAAAACCTTGTCTTAATTAGTTTATATGATGAAAGGAGTGTCAAATATCAATATAAACTCGGTGAGAACAAGATATAAAACATGTTAGGATGTTCAGCATATGTTGCTAATTGTAAACAAACCAATATATACAGAACAATTCAAACATTTATGTCTGAGTATCAGACGTAATATTATACATTTACTTAGGGGCGGTTCTGTAAGCGTGAATAAAAATGTCTTCTTTTTACATCTTATTAATTAATCTTACGCATGCAAATGTGCATGACATGTGGTAAACATGAAATAGCATTGCCGTGAACAGAATTAAAAGAAAAAAATCGAATAAACGGAAAATGTCCGCGCGATGTTTTTGTTCTGTAGTCACGTGACGATAAATAGCAGATCGGTATTAATATCAGTTCACCGTACCATACATTTAGTGGTCAGTGACCGAAAACCAATATGCATATCAATGGAAATGCTTTTAAGTCCGGTATCAGTCAGACGTCGTGTATTGATTTCACACCACATCCTAATTACGTTACCAGTCATCTTACATGTATGCAGTACTTCTGATTTCTTAATTCCATTGTCAGAATTCGAGGGGCGTTCTTAATGATCTTGATCCTGTATATACGTGTGCGTGTGTGGGTATATAAATTTACTTTAGTTTGCATCTACATGCGCAAGCATTAGTAACGGACCTGTGATGGTAAAAATGCAATAAATTCTTTATAAAACATCATAATTTAACCCAAAATTACCTTGAATGAAAAAAAAACGATAAAACAACGGGGATGAATACTTTACCATCACAAGTCCGTTCCTAATGCCTGTGTGTACATGCAGTTGTGTTCAGCAATAACTATCGCAGCGGCCAACTACAGAAAAGGGGATTTATTTTATTCTGTAACATCATTATGCATATCTATACACATTAGACTCTATGAACTCTCTTACATGTAGGTCAAAACAAAATCTGCAGAAATCTGAGGATCTTAAAATGTGTTTTTACATGTTCATAACACCTTATCGCTCATAATTATTTTCTTTTCAAAGGATCGGTGTGAATTCGTATCAATGGCTTGTACGTATTTTGAAATATTTCAGATAACAAAGTATAAGTAAATATCGAGCAGATTTAATGACAACGAAGCAATGACTTGTTTAAATATTGTAATGCAGTGTTTTTAACAAGTCATTTTTTTACAAGTAACATAAATTGATAGCTGTCGTGTTATTAAAGCTAACTGTGTACAAACATTTATTCATTCAAACGATTCCAACCATTGATGATATCACCAAAACACGAAACGGTGCCAATCTGTTATAGTGCAAAAACATTGCCGATTTTCACGCAGTTCGTACTTTGTGGACGTTTGTGACATAATTTCAGGGTTGAATATTATGTCTGCGCCGGTTGTTGATATTTTGTTGTTAACAGTAATCGCATCTGCTGTAAACATCAACGGTGTTTGTATAGCGGCGAATTGACAAGCCTAACTTCAAACAGGATAGAAATGGTTCTGTATTAGTGACACGAATGTATCGACCATCAAGTCTCTGACAGGAAGTTCTAGAATTTGCAGCCTGTCTTAATGGACAAATAATACTCTCATTCTCCGATCTTCACATTTTTATTGATATATGAAGCAGGTCGTGAATACATTGGTTGCCAAGGAAAACAGCCAATAAAACTATGTAAAATACTGACATATTAATGCCACTACATGGGGACATTTGGTGATATATTAATGAGCGTACTTTAGTCGCTAGGGCCCGCTTCGAGATTCTCATATTTGTGCAAGCATGTGCCATTCGTCAAGTGAATTGTCTGCTCCATTAAGTCCGTAACAGCCCAGTATTCCTTCCTTTATTCTAAAATTCTTTATACAAGCTTATTTGTTGTCTAACATAATCATATCATTGATAAACTTGTGTAAGATGTCGGCTCCGTCACTAGAATTACTAAGTGTCTGGGCCAGAGATTTACTGTGATGGTTTCATTAAGAATTTTAAGCTGAACTTAAATTCAATCAACGAAGATAATATTTTAAGTCAGTTCAACAAATTGTATTCACCTTGTTCTGTTTTAATGTAGTAAAATATAAATTTCAAATTGAATTATGTAATGTATAAAATACATGTATACCATATGCATAGTTTGACAACCCTACTTTCGTCGGTCATACCTATGATAACTGGCAGTGACACTGGGGTATCATATCATCAATAAGCAAACATTAGCCGCAATAAATTATGTTTACCTAAATGATTAGCTATACAAAGAACACTATTTTGCTCAATGCATTAGTACGGTAACCACGCTGACTTGTACATAACAGTTTCACCATAGTTACACTGGGCTCAGAATAGAGTTGTAAGCAACGAATGTTAGTAAACAATACATGAAGACAGCGCGCGAAACATGTGGCTGGGAGACGGTCCAGTGTAATATAACCACTGTATAGAGTATACACAAGTCGGGTGTTATGTGGCTAATTGTACTAGTTTGTTTTGTTTGTATGGTGTTAGATACTACAATCAAAACTATTTCAGTTCTGTACGACAGACAGTTGGCCGTACCAATGACCCAAGTAATCTATCCTTTACTGACCTATTACCCCCAATCTTTATGTTAATGTCCGCTGTCCCAAGTAAACTGTGAAACAGAAAAGTAGAAGTGGTCATATTCACACATGAAGTCAAAATGTCTGGAGAGAAATATATTCATTGTCCGAGTCCCTGTGATCTCTAAGTCCTGAACCCACTTAATGAACATCCCATCACAGTAGTGTCTGGAACGTGTTTACACCCTATAAGATACTTCAATTATTTGATGATTGCTGCAAATTATCTGGATCAATACTGCTTTATAACTTTGTTGTAAATAACATTACTGATGTACAGATTTCTTTATTGCACTAACTGCACCAGCTTACACAAATATAAATGTTTACCGTATCAATCATTATACCTAACGCCGGTTAATGAATTCTGTTAATTTTTGGATGTTTTAATACCTTAGCTACCAATTATTCGTTTCCTTTCATTAAACAGAAGTCGCATAAAAGTGAACTGTTCACTCAAAATTTCCATTTTTCCCCATTTTTCCATTCTTGAAACATTTTTTACTTGGTAGCAGGAATCTAAACAACAAGTTTGAAACACACATATTTTGTACGTAAGACTTTCATATTGATAACATAACAACATCAATACATATTAAGAATTATGATATAAATACGAAGAAAAGTTACTTCATTTTCAACCCAAAAATCGACATGTACGCAATGGAGAAATTGAATCGTCCTTTCAAGCGAATGAATGGAAACAAAATGAATTGATTCAGCGAGAGTTTCATTTATAAAGCTTTGTACTTAAATACCATGGCTTATATTGGGTTTCATTTATAAAGCTTTGTACTTAAATACCATGGCTTATATTGGGTTTCAGTTTGCTTAAAATGCGCGCGCAGTCGGAAGTCCGGGTTATTTGCAACGCTTGTCACATCAACATAACAACATTAGGAAGAAATCAATCTTTCATAGAAACTATTATAACTTGCGATATCAATGTACAACGGAAGAACTGTGCTTATTTTCACACATGAATGTATTCCATATTCTGCCATACTAGAGATCTTTCTATTATCTTTCTATGTATATATTCTTATGTGTCCCGAATCGGAGACTTCAATTTTAAATCGATATTTGTGTTTTGTGGTTCGTCGTTTCCAGGATTTAAATTTATGGGTAAAAAGATGGAGTGATCCCGGAATAGATTAACGTCCCCATCACTAAACAAAACATCATTTTACAAGTACACAATGTTATTCTCAATGACACATATCTTATAATGCCAGCTGTTTAACATACTTCAGTCCATAAATACCACTGGAAAGTTGACACTTTTTCAAACTCACTCAGGATCAAAGTTGTATCTTAATCCATGTAATTGATAAATTGCTAGTTTTCACAGTTGTTGTATGGCAATGTTTGGACAAGGTTGGAGCATCAGATTCAACATTGATAGATGGTTAGATGTTATTTGATACAGAAGTATCGTTACCAACTGAGTGATGGATGGGACTAAGCGCCCCGGGGGTCTGTGTCACACTCTGTTGGCTTATGGGTTGTATAACAAAACTCAGGAATGCCTGGGACGACCGAGATTTGACGGATAAAATATTGACTGTGTCAATGATAAACCGCCACATTAAACTGGGATTATTCAACTAAAGTAATCTAACACAATAATGTCACTGTATTAACAGCCAGAACGTGACTTGAAGTACATGTAATGTATCCAAACTTTTACGCTTGTCAGAGAAAATACAACAATGAAATACGTATGCTGTTTGAACATCAGACTTGAAGATGTCCGTTACAGTATCCTACAGTTTAATATATACATAAGAGATAGCCTGTAAAGTTAGTGCCCTCTGTAGACACATTACAGAGCTACCGGTTTAGGGTTCAAGGTAGCGGATCAAAGTGTCAGGTCAATAAAGATTGAATTTGCAGGGTTTGTATTTTAGCGATCATGATGAAAGGTTGGATGTGAGGCATGAATTCTAACTGCACAAAACATACAGTATAGATTAGAGACGATTTCATGCATTTATCTCATAACTTAGTGATGGCACATTCCGTTCAAGTCGAGTCACCAGTGATATAATCTATCAAAGTGACATCTACTGATTTTACAATTATCATTGTTGAGATGATTATATCAGTAATTAGTCCCAAACCATGAAATGTTATATCTGCAATCCTGGAGTATCATGAAACAAAATGTTAAGAAAATGGTAGTTCTACAAAATACATCCAGATGCTCTGATTTATTTGTTGTGTTGCAGATAACAACTGAATCAAATAATGACATTTATGAATTAGACACAACGTTTACAATCTGTCATGAACAGATACAATTACATGGCATTGTCAGAGAAATGAAATAACTTTGAAATCGATTTATTGATAATGACAGGCAATGTCCCTGTTTTTTAATCACAACCATACCATACCACATATAACTAATTTATTTCTAGACACTATTTAATTTCATCATTTATTTGTCGAACATGCATTTTACCCCTCCGGTCTAGGTTGCATCAGTTCATTTGACTCACATACATAACACGATCTTGTACTGGACATGGTCCCTACTTTACCCGGCAACCGTCATGTTTATCTATCCCACTGACCAGAGGCATATTTCTAGTAAGACACGCGTCTAACATGTCCATCAAAGGAATGAAGACTTTCACGCCAACATGACTTAAACATAAGATATTGGTGGATGAGTTCCGGTCATTTATAGAACTGTTTTGTTCCGATATTTGCATTTATCAATGTGTTGAAACTTCTGGTGATTTCATATGGCTTAATATCTAATCATGACTCTTTATAGATTTATTTTTCTACAACTTCGGCGAAAACTTAATGAATCTGATAATCCTCATACATACAGAGTCCAAACTGTCCCTGCAGCTTGATATCCAGAAATGTTTTATTATGTAAATGAAGTGACTATCAGGACGCCAGCAATATATGAACAGTTCTCTTGCTACGGATGTTTGAAATTAGATTTCATTCATCCATGTCAACAGTATAAAATAATAGACACATATACCTTATGTATACATACAAGTATTTTACATTGATATCAATAAACGCTAGTACATGTATGCGTAGGGTGTGTAGAAGATTGACAAATTGAGTAGAGAAAAGGAAATTTTACGAAACATTAAACATACTCTGATGTTTTATTTGACAAACTACAAGCTAATCAAAGCTTTATTTTAAATAAGATTTACGTTTCCGCTAGATAAATCCCACACAATATCACACTGATTGTTTAAGCTGACAATTTAAAACAACGTTGTTAACATATTATCTCAATACAAACACTTCATGGATCGTAAAAATGTCAGCGGAAACCATGATACGAGAAGTGTCTGATAATATTGATAATATATGACATAATGAAAATAAAACATTTAATTGAACAAATGAAAATGCTGAACAAGTTCATGTGAGATCATAAATTAAAGTACGCACCGTAATATGTATCCATACATAAACTGTGCTCATGGGTCTTTCTTGCATTCGATGGAATTGAAGGAATTGTCAAATGTTTCATGCATGTGAACGATGTATTAGTTGCCACATAACACCTTCGATTTAAGATGTATAGTGATCAAATGGAATTATTAAACAAAACTAACTGCTCCAACAACACATCCCTATGGATTTCTATGGACTCGTTAATCTAATGATTGAATTAGTATGAATAGAAGTTTCCCCGTACAATCAGGTTAGTCTGTTAACAGTTCACCTCACATCATCAGCGGAACTAAACGACCTTAAATGACCCGGTTCCTCTTCTAGATGCATTATTCTTGTTTCGAACGTAGTGTCTGATTTTCTATTCCATTTCTGAAAGCATTGACAGCTGCTCGCTTTATCACTAGCACAAAAGCGCCGAATAGAAGAAAAAAAGAAGAAATGTATTCAGATGGCGACTAGACTGAAATGTGGGGTATTTTGCCGCCAATGATTTTTTCATATTTCTGATTATTAGTTTATCAGTTGATTTACTGGTCTAAAACACAGTACTTTTATAATCTAGTAACTGATCTAGATACTATTTAATATCACTTTTGGCATTTCATTTGTCAAACACATTAACTCGTGAAGTCTTTTGGTGCAAGAAGTGAGAGAGCGGGGCAATAAATACCCTTTATTTATCAAGTCGGTAATACAGTGATCGACAACCAATTTCTGAGTTGGATTCGAATCTTTAACAACCAGGCCATGAAGGCATATTCAAACATAGTTTCATCAGGCTAATCATTGTCTTGTTTCGTTTCTAAATACGTTAATTACACTCGTTACCATCAATAAATAAAGTGTGTGATTTACAATAAACTGTGATAATCATAAACGTGGTCGTAATCTTATTTTACAATAGAATCCACAGCATGCATGCTAACCTTGACCTGTCCCCAACACACATGGCACTTATAGGAATAAACCGTGCAAACCTTGACCTGTCCCCAACACACATGACACTTGTAGGAATAAACCGTGCAAACCTTGACCTGTCCCCAACACACATGACACTTATAGGAATAAACCGTGCTAACCTTGACCTGTCCCCAACACACATGACACTTATAGGAATAAACCGCGCTAACTTGACCTGTCCCCAACACACATGACACTTATAGGAATAAACCGTGCTAACCTTGACCTGTCCCCAACACACATGACACTTATAGGAATAAACCGTGCTAACCTTGACCTGTCCCCAACACACATGACACTTATAGGAATAAACCGTGCTAACCTTGACCTGTCCCCAACACACATGACACTTATAGGAATAAACCGAAAGATGAGAGAGGGCGTATTTTCATATGTACGGAATATTGGGATAGAATTCCATTCAGTTTATTGACTATGTACAGTTATGAAAGTTTATCAGTGTTTATATCCTTTAAGTTGATTAGTGTAACGTGACAACGTTAAGTAATGGTAGATATTTCAAACAGTTAAGTCCTGAGTGTGTAGGAGTATCAGCCGCATTTATGCCTCTCTACTTGCATCTATTTCAAAAATGTCGATATAGTGCAAACATCATTGTCTTTATGACTCTTTAGAGAATGAAGTGAAATCAAAATATCATCTAAAAAGAATGAAATATTAATGTACGTGACTTGAAACTTTGTCCTCATTAAATACACGTAATGCGTTTTAAACTACTTGTACGCTCTCAAAAAATTGTCAAGTCACAAACATCGATAAACGACTATCAAATGCATTATTAAATCCCAGGTTCGTTTTAATTCAATGAAAATTCGCTTTGTGTACTGTCAAAAACTTTGCAGTGGCTACCCATCCGCGGAGCTCCGCCCACTTCAGTTGTAAACTACGTATCGGAAAATCTCCTCATCAAACAAGAGAACTTCTCTCATGAACAAAAACGACTAACGCTGTGAATATTTGGAATTCACCCTCTTTACTGATGTGTTTTGGCAGTTGTCGACTATCGTTGATTAGTACAAACGTGTTTACTTTTCTTTAATAATATCCGCACTATTGTTTTGCCGCAGAATTTGTTAACCGTGCGAATGTGAGATATATCATTGAAGTATAGTACTTCAGTAAAATAGGATCGCGGAGAACGTGTTAGTTTGAAATAGGATTAAAATATTGACACTGTGGATTAAACTGAGCCGTTGGATAGTGAAGTCAAATCAATTTGAATATGATCTTCAAAGATTAAACAGGTTACTTCCGTGAGAAAATCGTTTATGCCCACGGAATGCTTCATTTTGCGGCGATATAAATGTAAAAGGCATATAATCATCATGGCCGGATTAACTCTCAGTGTATCTGGATTTTTGTATATGTTTGGGACCTTAATGTTTACTTCTATCACTCCGAGTGTTTCACTCGCACGGGTCCAAAATGTTCGCAATTTACAAAACACTATCGATATAGCTGACCATGATCTTTTATCGCAGGGATCCGATTTGAACTCAGGGTTCAAGGGGGCTGATGAACTCACACGCTTAAGCAATGAATGGTTAGCTCAAGAAACCGGTAGTCCTGTTTATTTGGACGATCATGATGATGGTGTTCAAAAGAAGCAAAAATCACGATCAAACCAAGTACACAATTCAACCAAACACAAAGCAAAGCGGTTGCCACAAGCTCTCATTATTGGAGTGAAGAAAGCGGGTACCAGAGCCCTACTTGAGTACCTGCGTCTACACCCGGATGTCAAGGCTCCAGGGCCCGAACCCCATTTCTTTGACAAAAACTATGACAAAGGATTTAACTGGTATAGGTATGTCTAAAGTTTTATCAATAATCAAAATATGAACCATAGTATACTTGTTTATACAGGACTATCGATTTCTTTCTAAATAGTGAATATTATACACGTGAAGGTTTCTGTCAATCAACAAAATTAAGCAGTTTTTGATCACACTTTTAACTGTGTCCATTCGTTTTAAGACGTGTTATAAAATATCTTCGGCGACATTATTTCATATTTTATTGATGTTGTAAACATAAAACACTGTAAGATAGATATGCACGTTGTGGTATGTTTACATGTCACCCTGATAGGCGTGAACATTCGACATCATTAACAACATAAATGGTTAAATAAATGCTTCGTTATTTTATCACATGTTAGTGTTGTGTTTGATATCTTAGGTATTATCAGAAAGATATAATGAATTAATTACATGTAGTATTAACTCGTTTGACGTGCATACACAAATAAATACCAATGAATAATTCAATATTGTCACTACATGTACTTACAAAATGACACAAAACGCAGACCATGAATTTTACCATTTGTCATGGAAATGCAAAATACCATTTTTAATAACTGCATGTATTAATATCTTAGACAGAAATATTGACTTATAATGAGTTTATGAACATTTGATGACTGGATCATTGCAATATTTTGTTTCAGAATTTGAAGTTTACACCGTTCATTTTAATACCGTGTCTCAGATATGACACTACTCCAATAAATTATTGGAAAACTCCAATGTACTTTAGAATGGCGTTTATAAGTTGCTATAATACTTTAACGATCATAATGTGTAGTTGCTGGTAAAAAGTACCTAGGATAAATCTGACGGAGGACAGACAGACGGGCAGGCAAACTACTGAATAAGTGGGTCATATTCTTTCATTGAATTATGAGGTTTTATTTTAGTATAAATCGATACTGTTAATCAAAAACTGAAAACAATACTCCACTAAAGAATACTAATATCACACGTGCGTCGTGATCAAATTCGTATTTACATGATCACAGATGAGAAGATACCTAGCTGTGCTTCAGTTTTTATGGAGCTTTGATTTGAACTACATTTGTTATCGAGAGTGGAATTTATTTTATTAAAAGTTTTATAAAATATTGTATCAGGTCGCAGTTTCTCTTTTTGAACATCATTCATGCGAAAATTATTGCGCGAATGCTTATTTAACAAAGCTCACGTTAAAACGAAGTAATAGACTATCTTCAGACTACTCGCTGAACAATCCGACTGAGCAAAGATATTGTGTAGAACCTGACACCACTTCAAAATGAAATTAACTGTATATATACTTGTTACATCAACAAATTACAGACCACGTTATATTTAATGAAGTCACTATAATTAACCAATTAATATTTAATTATATTCAACTAATACATTATTAGCAACACGCTGCCGTTATATTGTGCATCAACAAACAATTGTTGCTGATGAAAATAGAATTACTTAACAATTACGTTTCTATTAACATCATTCACATTTAAGTAGCACCCACATAAAACATTTTTTATTGGGACACTTATGTTAGTGGACCACACAGGTTATCTCTTGACGTAGACTCGAGCACGGGACCCCCAGTGAGGAGATGTCACCGCAGTACAGACAAGCGACATCATAGTTAACTGATAAAAAGTCGTGTCCTGTCACTGAACGAAAAAAATACGAATTCAAGAATAATTTTATCTGTGTGTGTTGTTATTTTCTGTTGTTTTTTCTCCGTCCATGAAGAGATATTTTTCATATTCACAAATATTGATTTTAACAAAATACATGTACTTCAATTATTTTGTTACTGACGCTATTACTGGTATTCTTATTTTTTGACAACTTTGAATACATATTCGATATTATACAGTTATGCTCCAGCTCTTGAAAATTTGATTAATAAAATGTATTGTCTATATGATATAGTTTTGTCACTACTTCTATGTACGGATTGTTTTTATGTGTGCCATGTTAATGTCCCGAACAATACTTCCTTGTTTCATATTTAAGTATTGATACTGATATAGATTTGATAACAAACTAAATTGGCATTTTATAACTTATTCATTCGAAATGAATTTGGGGGATTATGGGGATTTCTCTTTCCGCCAAATTACTTTAAACCCCCTTTTTATTCAGTTCTGTTATTATTCCAGGTCCCTTGGGATCAATACTCGTGCTTCAGTTAAAAGAATTGTCTAAACTTGTGTTTGATGACTGGGCTGGTTTCCTTTGATTCATTGATTTATTCAAACCGAAGAAAGCAAAGTAGTAAATCTACAAGTTTTTTTCTAACTTATTATCGATGCTCATCATAAATTTGTAAAACTTTTCGCATAAAAATTAGGCGCACTAAAATCACCGGTTTCTTTATTAATATCGTAAGACTTTTTTAATCTGCGGATCTCTCTAATAGAACACCCGCAATATTTCTTCATTACTTACAATTAAAATGAATATAAATCTCGAGTGGAGATTGTGAAATCTCTCATTAAATAATGTACAAAGTATAAAACTTCCCTGCAAATATCAGCGACCATAACTTACACCAGTCAACAGGCGGATTGTGGTATTTATCACGGTGCATTCTGGTCTAATTTAATATTTCTTCATGAGAGAACAGTTAACTCTAAACTCATCATTATCAATTTTCTGATGTTTTCTACAATTGTTCGTTTAATATGAGGTGTGCTTTATTTTTTCTTTTGTGTCAGTATAATGTACATGTAGTTATCCTTTATGATGTTATACATGTGCATGTGGTGTGAAGTACTTCCATAGTTGCAAAAAATATTCTTTAAATATTATTACTTGTGCTTAAAGATGACATCTAGCTGGCCTGAATGCTTTCAATATAGTTTCAATCCGAAATCAAAATAAAGAACTTAGTTACAAATATGTATCAATTGGTGGCTATACATTGAACCTAACGAAGTATGTAAATATTATCCTTTCGTTTTTTTAATTTCAAATTTCATTCGTCATGTGACACATTTTCATAAGATTTTTTTGCAGTATTTTTTTCTGACTGCTAAAGATAAATAAAATATTATCATATAAAAT
Organism: Lutraria rhynchaena; assembly: GCA_008271625.1. Classification (NCBI taxonomy): domain Eukaryota; kingdom Metazoa; phylum Mollusca; class Bivalvia; order Venerida; family Mactridae; genus Lutraria; species Lutraria rhynchaena. The sequence continues at coordinate 1,587,709 of VIBL01000088.1, read as the reverse complement.
GATTGCAGTAAAATCTATAAATGTTTGACTTATTTGAATATTTTGTCATTACAACATTGTTTCCATACTTTGGAAGAATATTCGTCTTGATATATAACTACCCGACGACAGTGAAACTTGAGAACTTTTGATTTGTATAAACCATTTAATGCATGTTAGGATGGACAAAAGTTGAGTTTATCACAGTATGGATCTTATTTCAGGTAAAACATTGAAAGAGGATCTTGTTACACAACATAAGAGAGAATGTGTTGGCTATCGTTAGTTGGCATGTGTTCAAAGTTTCAGTGCAGTAATCTAAAACCAGTAAACTTACTCTGTGAAATTTATCCCAACATATAGCACAGACACCTTTCCTCCCTCTTAAATAACATTTCAAGTTTGTTAACCTCTACCCCATCTCCACTCGTTTAAATCTGTGAAATGTTACAACAGACGTTATGTAAAATACTTCAAGTTATAAATTTGATGATATATATGCAATATGCCAGTTAGCTGGGACTTTATTCTGTATCAACGAATGTAGTTTCAATTAAATTAATTATAAATTAAAAGGGGTTCTAAGGCTTTGATCGAGTAGTTTTAATTTTGTTCAGTAATTTGACTGAATACACGTAACTGTCAAGCATTTTCTACAGAAAAATGATTAACTACAAAATATTTCATTCCATTGATAAAATGTTCCGCCAATTTATTGACGTAATGCTTTTAACTTTAAGTTATTTCAAAGGAAGGAGGGCCGTTTCTATGAGTTTACATATGTATTGTTAATATCATCTTTCAAATAAATATTTTTCTGACATAATGACATTTTATAAGTGATTTAATGAAGTATATCGCGCTATGAACCAATATCTGTATGAGGAGTAATAAATCACCGATATTCTATGTTTTTGTTATATGGTTAATCAAAGTTAAAATCTCATAGCACTGACTTTTTGTAATTGGTTTAACAAAGTCTCTGTATTTATGTTGACAAACGAACAAGATTTCAAACACAAATGTGAATGATTTTTATATAAGTTTAGCGATACTTGAGTCTCACCGGTATTGTATTTGTCAGTCAATAATTTCACAAACTGTCGTTATAATTGTTAGATACGGTTGGCTTTGATCTGCGTGGTGTGTTACAGTTTTAAATTCACCTATAAGTCATGTAGTTTATATATATGTATAAGTGCGTGTGCAGGTTTGAAATATCACTGATATATCATTCTTACTTATTGTATTTTATTTCCCTGACATTTAGTGACACATTGACACACGTTCGATATTCACATATATACAAAAATACTTGTATTCTCACGTAGGTTTAGTTATTGATTATAAGCTACACGGTGAAATTTATTACAATATTCTCGTGTTTATTAGGAATGAAACGCATCCGGGTAAATCAACATTGTATGTTATGTTTTATGTTGATAAAGTATCAAGTAGGAATTAATGATGATGTTAACAGATACTCCATTTTTTTGGCGTGTTTTCAGATGCCCACGTCCCGGAAATCTTTTCATTTCTACTTTGCAGTTTTCTAGCATTTTGTTTATATTTCTATAATTTCCAACTCATGCAGAAACATAATTAATGTATACAAGAATGGATTAGAGGCTTTTTTTCTTCCCATATTCTCAATATTATGTAGACGATATTTAACAGCAGCTTGGACACAGACATTGAGGTACAATCTGAGTGAAAAACTAACATAATTTAAGTAAAGCTATCTGGTGAAGCTTACATAAAATCATCGTATGATATAAGTTAGTTCTACATGTAAACTTCACGCAAGTCTCGCTTCTCTTGTAATGTGTATATTGTATCATTCTGTGTGTCAATAGCAGACTTATTCTGATAAATACTTTATGAATGATTTAATAAATACAGACACGTGTTTCAGCCGGATGACATTCTATAGAGCGTCTGTATGAAAAAGAAATAAATTCAAATACTTTGTTAAGAATCTTTCATCTTCATCCAGACTGTTTCATTGTATTGTGTGGTGAAAATTTAAATACTTCTGTAAAATTGTTTAAGTTACGTCTGTTTCATTCGATCATTTGAAGAAGCGAGTTACACAAAATATTCTCAGCACAAAATATAGTGTTTATACTAAATCAGTGCCGCTACAAACAAAAATAATATCTGGTTTTATTTTAGCAATAACGATGTTTAACACCAATTTTCTTATTCAATGAACGCAATATAGCCTCATGCAGAGAAATTAAAATTTGATATCACATGATCTCACAGGAATCGTGGATACATTCAAACACCTCAGCTGGGGTGGTTACCATACTTCCAATGAATTCTATTCAACTATGGAATAAGACAGTGAAGACATGAAAACTACAATGTATAAGTTAAAATATCTGTAATATATCAATAAAAATTCGTTGTGTGATGCATACTTGTATTTACCAGCAATACTAGTATATACTGTATACATGTATATAATAATATTATACATTATACATTAGAATGTATATATTGATTATTTTCATCCTGATTACGTTTTGTTATATTTTTATTTACCAGGTATACGCATTATATAACACTATATGGTGTTTTCTACCTAACTGGCGTTATCAGATATTTGAATCAGTTTTTTGTCATCATTATGATTATCCTATGTAAATGTTTAGACTAAATCTACATTTGGCGCTGAGCTTAACATCTCAAAGATCAGAAAAAGTATGGATTCCCTTCATCTTTTCCTAATTGCGAGCACTTCAAACGAGATTGTATAACCGATTTCCTGATGATTATGTCGAGAAAATTAAGATAAATTCTAATAAATGCGAACACACCAGCTAATCACGATCGCACAAGCGCTTGCTTGTAGGAAAGCGTCTAGCTTATTAGCCAGACATGCTTCGTCGATATTGTATATTTTCTAATGCTTCTAACAGGCAATTTTCCTATATTTTATACATGCAACTCCAGGTGTTGACTGTTAAATAATGAAGTAAGAGATGATAAAAAGTGCATTTTGCAATCTTATATTTTTCTCACGTTTGACTCATTTTAACGTTACACCCTATCCTAGCTGATTGTTGTTTTCGCATTTTCTTTTTCTCATTTATTTTGCGTTAAAGCGATTTTTTGCTAAGTCATATATCTTCTGTGTTATTCCTTCAAGTTTGGTACAACGTAATGCTTACAGATCACGTGATCAATCCACCTACAGGCATCGTATCAAAGGGGCGTGAATTGTAACCAACACAGTCCCTCCCAAAAATAATCAGATGTGTTATTGGTACACTGTCTTACACCATTGTATGACTTCAATCATTGACAAGTATTTTCGTATTTAGATTACAAGAAAATAGCGCATGTTATCTAACAAATACACCACTGCGTAATAATCTGCATCATTATGACAGAGTATTATCTGTCTGGATCATCTGTGTCCCTGTTTTTCGTCTGTAAATAATCTTCCATTGTTGTATAAAACGTAAAATGTCACAAGGTTGTATCCGACAGCAGACGATTTAGCGCCATGTATAACAATACATGATATTTTGTTACACTGTTTACACAGTATCAACTATATAACACTTTTATTGTATTACATTGATGGGACTAAAATTTGATGCAGTTAGAATACAAACAATCGGCTGTATCAAGACATAACATGTATTATAGGGTATAATTTCAACAGGCCCGAATAATGATACTTTTGCATCGTCACTTTATATATATACTGAACCAAAAAAGAAACTTTCACGAAGTAGGTCTTAAACCTGTAAGGTTAAACACATAATGTAGAAAAATGTGTATATGCAGTAGTCAACACTGATATTCTAGTTTGGAAAACCGGTCAGATAATAACTTCATGTCGAACGATATCATGTGATATCAGGCGATATCCTTTACCACGTGCACGCACTGGATGGACGTATCTGGTTTACATGTATAAACTTTTTCAATGCAAATTATTGCACTTGACGGCTACAATAATAAAATACCTAAACAACTTTATATCGATTCAATTTGGGCAAAATCTCGATGCCTCGAATTGCGAAACATTTAAGAGAGAGAGAGCCGTTTGGATGCTGGAGGCAGGAGCTTTAACGGAATAGGCTGCTGCGCACGTTGGATCATCTGTGCAGTCAGTTAAAAGTCTGGGACGCTGGTTTGTGCAGACGGAAGCATTAAAGATCTTCCACGTAGCGGTAGACCACGTGTGACCACGCCGGCGCAAGACAGCTATATTTTAAACCAACACTAACGAAATCGTTTTTTAACTGCCACAGCTACAGCGTCTGTCACCCCAGGTACTCATAATCCCAGGATTTCCGCTCAAACGGTACGAAATCGTTTGGCTGAGAACAATTTACGTGCACGTCGTCCCTACGTCGGAACAGTATTAACGAATCGTCATCACCGTGACGGGCTTCAATGGGCACATCAACTGGACAAGGCAAGACTGTAAATGAACTTTGATGAATTGATTTTGAATGATTTTGCAATAACAAATATGAACAAAAACTGTTTATAGGCCTATACACCTACGTGGAAACAGTCCCATTAAAGTCTCGCGAAAGTTTCTTTTTTGGTTAAGTATACATGAAAGAACACGCCGCCGTTTTCTTTTCACACTTCCATCATCTGGGCAGAACACTAGACTTCACGCCATTGATAACACAATATGAATTTGATATCCGAGAAACAGTGTTGCAGAATAAACTTACACACACACACACACACACACACACACACACACACACACACACACACACACACACACACACACACACACACACACATGTAACTGGGTTATGTGGAATTAGTCACACAAAATACACAATATCATTTTTAACGCCGCATAGGCGATTATGAAACACGATTTCTTCACATAGCGTTCCATGCATGAATAAATGTGTTTACTTCAATCACCTCCTGTCCCACTGATTTCTGTAATATGTAATTTAGTTTTAATTTTTCAACCCTTTATCATTATGTAGATTTTTATGTAGATTTTTAGTGTAAATTATATTCTTCATCCAAACATTGAATTAACTCATGAACCACATAAGTTATTCGATCATTTAATAGATAGGTAGTAACTTAAGATATGCTGAGATTTGACTACATTATAAATTCATTAAAGTCGACGTTACCTCGTAAATGCAGCATTTTGGACGCCAGTTTCTAACATTTCATGACAAAAAGTTTTATTGACATTATGTTTATGTTCTTACACACTTGAAAACTAGAGATTTGAAAGCAGCTGTAGGCCCTCACCCAAAATTATAATCATCACATTTTAAATCAGACACCCTCACTCTGTTTCTATTGACAAAAAGAGATATGTCTCATTAAATAGTTGATGTAATGTTTGTCTTTGTCATATCTTATCATGGAAAACAGTTTTTCCTTTCCTACTATTTTATAGTTGTATATGTAATATGAATTTTTAAATATTTTATTAAACCAATGCATTGTAATTATCACCACGATTTTGTATGAGTTGTATCACTTTATTGTATTTTATTGTATAAACGTTAAGCACCTAACTGCCGAAAACTGTGAACTGTAAAATAATACATTATACACGTTGATGGTATTCACATATACGTGGACTATATACACGTACACGTGGATTCATTACATACACGTGGATTGTATATACATACACGTGGATTGTATACACGTACACGTACATCGTGAACACATAGATCATGCACATTCTCGTAGATTATAGTTTGGTCTTTTCACAATTATGAACAAATAACAATCATGCTAAAAATATGAAAGTTTGAAGTCCGATAAGTTGATAATTTCCAGCTTTTTTTGTTTCTGGCGTATAGACCCGTGTATGCTCAGTTTGACTAGTTACGAAAACATTTGAAATATTTAACGTACAATAGCCATCACATGTGATATCAAACAGCTGTTAGACGAGTATTTCATCGTGCGAAAACTTAATGACTTCTCAGCACGGTGATTTTTAAAAAGAGGCAGACTAAATAAATGTTATAATGAAAGTTGTAACTAATGAGGCAGAAAATAGCAGAAAAATAATTGAAACTCTTCAGGAACCATGCTATCAATTGAGAAAACGATTTAGTTATTTACTGGAAACTTAGTCGAGAAAAAGAAGGGAGTAAGGGAATAAATCAGACTGAAATCCTGTTAACAATATGGTGTTCATTTTCAAAATTGCCTGAGAACTTATAATACATATAATTCATAAAGTTTCAAAATATTTCTGATATTTATCGCATATTTCTAACTTACGTTTATTATTCATTTATTTTATTCACTTGTGGCTTTAACAAAAGTTTTGTTAATGTTTCCCTGTACCAGCAGACAGCGGAGGCTGTATCCCTCTGTTTGTACTTACAGATGATTTGTGCAACCACATAGATTTTGTATTTTACGCGAAATGCGAAAGTTTTAATTGGAAAACAATTGAATAAAAACTTCTGAAAATAGTTTTCTTGGTTTTTGCAGGTCATTTTTCAAACTCACCTTAAAATAATTTACAAGCATGTTGTTATTTGTCAAACTTGATATATACATGTAAACAAGAATCCATCAAGCACTAGATCAGACTTCACAACATGGGGCAATTTACTGTATATTTGTTTATATTTACTGATAAAGATTAATTTGGAACTAAATATCGGAATACAAAAATTAAATTGAGTTCTTTAACGAGAAAGTCGATATTGCTGTTTTATTATAATAATGTTGATATCGCTACCTCGAACTTCAAACTCATTGACCAATTTACAGATTATCTTTTCACTTCTTCACAGATACAAACTAATTTTCTGTCCGTGTATGATACATGGGATACAATTATCTAATTGTCACCCGTCGACAATTTTAAATGAAAATTCTCACGGACGCCTCTTTACTAATTAATCCTACCAAAAGATGCTTCGATCTCAGATGTACTATGGGGAAACCATGAGTTGTATGACGTCACATAACTTGTATGACATCACATCAGGGATGTATAATTAATTATATCTCACCAAGGTAATGCTTTATTTTAACTGTCAGTTAGAACCTTGTCGCTGAATATTTATTTAATACATTTTAACAACGGCTTATTGAACTCACTTAACACTTATTTCTCCAAGAAATGTAGTCAGGTTATCTGATTTTAAATCTCAACATTTGACAGCTAGAAATACTTTGTACAAACATGCTATTTGATATTAAAACAAACTAAGAAGTGGGCTTTTCAATCGTATTAACATGACCTAATTCTATTATACAATTTTAATATACCCATAGATTACCGCGTGTGTTCATGTTTGGAGTAGATGATCATACATAGTCTATATATTCAAATATAGATTGTAGTCTGACAGGCTTTATGTTTGGTACATTTATATGTGGTGTTTTTAAGCATAATACATCATCTAATTAACATCATCGGTTTAGTCAATATAAGTAATCCACCGACCGAGACGTCTCCCCCTTCAGCTTAACAAACTCGCCTTCAGCTTATTTCGTTGAATACTCAATTTTCATGTTGTTATCATGATACTTTTTAGACGCTCTGGAGTTGAACACGATTGTAAATTTAGTATAACCAGTTCAATTGTTTTTCATAAACTATTATCTTTATCTATCTTTGTACAATCTGTAGACATATGTAACATTGATGTCACAATGCCAATATGGATTTTTATAGAGTTCTTAAAAGCTATTTCAGTCATCAAGTTTAAAGCGAATTAATTGACGTCACGTTGTGAGGGATGCACAGATTTTAAAAACATCACGCCTTAAGCTAGGAAACCTTCACAGATTACGTCATTAATTTTCATTAATGCAGAGGAAATCTATGTTTTATCAGAGATTCTGATCAGGCCTGTTTGATAAAATTCTGTTCAATCGTGTAATGAAACCAAGTGTATAATGAGTTGACAGTAATTGGTTGAAAACTCGGATGGGAAAATGTGTAGAAAATAAACACAGAAGACTTTATAGTAAGCTTTATTAGTCAGTTAATGGTACACTTTTAATCGAAAATTAACGGTGAAAATAATAAAATGTCAAATAAAGTTGTTATGATTGAGCTATAAAAAGTGAAGCTCTTATTATGTGTGTATATGAATAGTTTGGTATATTGTTTGATAATTTCCGGTCATTGAGTCTGTATATAAATGAATGGATTGTGTTGATAGAACATTACTGGCAAACAGCAATATGTACCTTTGTTTCACGAACAACATCTGGTACTGGCATAATTCTATTATGACATATGTTTAGCTTTAACAATGACATATTTACGAACGACAGAAAGAGTCCAAATTGTGAATGGTCGTGGTAATTTATCGATGAAAACTACGCTTGTCTTGAGAGTTATTTCAGTTTACAAGTGTTATTTATAATGCAAAAGAAAACAAATTAATCTGACTAAATTCATACTACACGATCAGACAAATGATGAATTCTGTGACGAGCACTTCGTTTGAGACCGTGTCTTATTGCAAGTATCTGATTTCAAGACAGTCAAATATTCGTCACAGGAGACCGTGTCTTATTGCAAGTACAAATCTGATTTCAAGACAGTCAAATATTCGTCACAGCAGACCATGTCCTATTGCAAGTACTTTTTACTAAAGCTGAACACGAGAATCAGGTGGTAACTTAACGATTTGACCGATCTATCCCTGAACCATTTCACACATTTCTTCGCTTTGTTACCCATTATATCTGACTACTGAGTAATTTTAACATAAGTACATTTTTTTCTAATTTAGCTATGATTTAACGACTTTTTCTAAAATTGTCCTTTTACACTAAATGCAGATAAAATTCGGTTGTTGCTGTCTAATGACATATCTGTGTTATGGTAGGTATTCGACAGATTTTATTTGATAAGTTTTGATTTAAAAAGGCAGTACTTGTTTATATTTGAGCAAAATACGGATGTACAATGGACAAGACTATATAGATTATACACATTTTATATTGGCTTATATTAGAATCACAGGACTTAATTAGAGACAATCTTATTAAGTTTAGTAACATTGATGATAGAAGAGATCTTCAGAAAAACACATATCGAAATAAGACAGACTTTAAAATACCACCAGTTGTGAACTGACAAGAAGATTCTGTTATTTTATCTACAATTTATTGCAAAAACATTAAGTTGTGAAGATATTAAACAACATATAGACAGGGTAGAGATTCTAGCAGACCTCACCAGCATCGTTTGTTTATCACCGACCGCAATTAAAAGTCATTAATATTTACGATGCCGTACGGTCGTAAATCGACGGGACGGACAATAAACAGCTTCTGAACTAACAATCTGTTATTAGTGAAAAATGGAGGATTTAGCCGTCCTGTAAGACATTTAGAGACCATTACATCTAGATACATGATGCTTCTTGTACTAAGCTCACCCAAGGTGCTAGATACCAATGCTATATGTGATTACTCATTGCGCGTTTGTTGGGTTAAAAAAGTTAAAGGTTTTGTTGTGAATAATTTGTTCAACACGTGTGCTGCACGTTCAATGTTCAACATAAACACGCCCAAACGATGTACATTTCAGATTTATGGCTTACATACGGCATAAAGAATTTGGACAAAATTATATAAATATGAAAGAAATGAGTATTCACACACGGATATTCTCATTGGGCATTCAATTTTAATGGAAACAAAGTTGTAATACAATTTCTTAAGGAAATTTGAGATACCGACGATTCTAGACATAATTGCAAGCATGTCATTATTTAGTCTGTTCATGTACTGACTGTATCCATTTTTCTGTGCGTTCGTAGTTCGTTAACACATTACAAATACATGTATTAGCATTTCCAAAAATGCTTGGAATCGCCGTTCAGCCAAGTAAAAGAGCTAAGAACAGAATATTGAATAAAGATTTCCTAGAAATTTCATTTCTTATTGAGAATTTGCAACACATTCTATATTTACGACGATATTAACTGGTTCCCGTTGACTCTGTTTGTACAGAGACAACGTTCCTTTGATGCACAGCAACATGGAACCAGTTAACGACGATAAAATGCCCCAATAGAGCATATGTAAAACATTACGATATATAAATGCCACAAAAGAGCATATGTAAAACACACAACTGAAATATCGAGGTATCGCATTCAGAGGAAACAAAGAAATTCACGATGAATTAAACTAGCATTCATACCTTAATATTCATCAAATAAAATCCTCCTTTTTGTAGAAATAGACTCGTTTCTGAACAATGGAAGCTAATGTTTTTGAGTGCAATATTCGAAATATTGTTTACCCCGCAGGAGCCTACAAACTGGTTTCGAGGTTCATACATTAAAAAGGTATGTCAATTATACAAACGGATAACCCGACAAAACATGGCGGATAATGTCCCCCGTAGGAGACCCTTTTGGGCTTTTTTGACCGCCATGTTTTGATCATTCTCCTTTTTGACTGGCTTAGAGAAGGCGGTGTAAGGGAAGGAATGGTCAAATCTGGTTAATTGTATATGTCGCCGTCCGTGAACGGCAACAAGTATGTATTTGTTTTTATTCTGGTTAGACTGTGATTGAGATCCGAGGTTTTAGTGTCTATGAACTTCTCAGAACTTACACCTAGACGTAATGCTCACAATTCCCCGACCGTTGGGATTTTGATAAATAAGCTGCTCAATGGAATTGATTTAAGACTTTCATTTTTCTGCAATTTTGTCGATTCTTCTAGGTAACCTGATGTACGAACACTGACATTTTGTGTTGTTAACTTCATCCACAAGCACGTCCTTATTCCATCAGCATTCTTGGCACTTGACAGAAAAGTAAACATTTATTAGGCATAATCATCGCCGTTAGAAAATAATCATTATTCGGCAGAATAAATGTTTTATCACTCTGACTTTCGTCTTAGTTTGCACACTTAAGTAAAACCAAATTCGTATCAGGTCAGTTCAGCTGATATATTAAACCAGGTAAACCAGACATGTAGAGCAGTTCTGGTGTAAGATGGTTGTTATATTTCCGATAAGACAATCATTTAATATTGGTTTAAGTTCCAGAGAAATCGGATCAAAATGTTAGAAATTTTACACGTGGCCACATGTTTTCTATGACTCGAGTGTCCTATTCGGCCATCAAACACCTAATTGTGTCACCTGATGGAAAATTAAATGAAAACATTTCAGAATGAATTGAACATACCATGGCTTGAAATGAATGAAACCACAAAGAAAACAACAAGAAAAACAAAAGTCCGTTATCAAAAGATACTATTTTGCAAGTCGGCAATGTATGCCTCAAATTGTATAGTAATGCATATAAAGTCCTTGAATTCAAGGTATAGCTGTAAATATTGAAACAATCACTGTGCTCAATTACATTTATGAATAATGAATAAGAATCGTGTGCGCTGTGTTCCTGAATATTATAAAATATTATAAGTTATTTCCTGTTCAAGGATTATAAAATATTTAAATTATTTCCAGTTCAAAGTGATTTTAAAATGTCAAAACTAGGCTCTGATGTATAATGACTCAGTTCCATAGAGAACAGTCAGACATATTATTGTGGCTTGACACAAAGACCTTTTGTTGTAGAATGGTACGTGTTTCATGTTCTTATTTGCCTCTTGTTTGAAGATTCACTCATTTGAATCATTGTCTATTTTATACCTCTATGAGCGGAATTTAAATATACATGTTGATTGGCAAGTGAATAAAACCCTTCTGATTTGAGAGAATATATTTTTCCTCGAAGGAACTAATCATGAATTCTATATCTTTTTATATTTACTGACGTTTGGAAATCTAAAAAAAAGCTATTATTCCCTATTTTTGTACAAAAATGTTATACCCCGTGACACAAGCACGTGTTCATTCTTTTCATGAACAGCTCAATGTTACTGTCCACTAATCTATCCTGATGATTGTCTGTCTTGTTCTAATCCTGTAAAGTTACCGTTGATTTGTACTAAGCTCTTATAGCCTGAATGAGCTTCAACTGACCGAAGACTTTTACGAAACATTACGACCAGTTAATAAAATGATTCTCTGGACAAAGAGCACAATCTTTCGTGAAAAAATTTATAATTACATTTTATTAAGTTAGTGTCACGTATGAGTTTGTATACTTTCAGGAACGCGATGCCAGAAACGAGAAAAGGTGAGCTGACGATGGAGAAAACGCCATCCTACTTTGTCACTAAAGGAATACCTGAACGGGTTTATAAAATGTCGAAGAAGACAAAACTCATAATTGTGTTTCGAGATCCTGTGACCCGTGCTATATCAGACTATGCACAACTAGTCAGCCGAAATCCTGACGCCAAACCATTCGAGGAATTAGTTTATGTAAACAATAGAACACGCATCATAGATACCTCGTGGACTATTGTAAAGATTGGTGTATATGCGCAACATTTAACACGGTGGTTGGAATATTTTCCGTTGCGTCAAATTCACTTTGTTAGCGGTGAAAATTTAATAAAAAATCCAGCGAATGAAATGAAATTGATTCAGGAATTTCTAGGATTGGAACAATACATCACAGCTGATAATTTTACATATAACCATACCAAAGGTTTTCCATGTTACCGTCGGGATGTGTCGACGAGCAAATGGCACTGTTTGAATGAAGAGAAGGGACGTCAGCACCCGGATATTAGTAGTTCGGTTAAAAGACACCTTGAAGACTTTTATCGTCCTTTTAATATAAAACTGTACAGTATGATTGGTCAGGACTTCGGCTGGTCGTAGCTGAAGTACATTATATGGCTGGGATTCAATCTTCCGTGATATTTAGTTAGGATTTATTCAATTATTAAAATTATGTTAATTATTCAGAGAAACATTTTTGTGCCTAGATTGTTGTTTCCATGGGAACCAATATCTTGTACATTTCCGTCGTCATCACATTAAGTTTAATAATCCATTTTTGTACGTGCCTAGTGCTCAGACAATATTTGGCAGAGTAACTCATTACTCATAATTCATAGCGGATGGTCACTCAATGATTCAAATTTACAACTAAATGTCAATCTGTAATTGACGAAGTTCTAAACAGACGTTATAACGATCCGTCATGGTCTTAGAAACTCAGATACAAAACATGAAATTACACACTGGCTTATATAGGTGCATAATTACTTTCTAACTAAGAAATGGTAAATGAATTATTCACTTTATTGGTTACAGTTAATCAGTAAGTGTTTACACCATTTCTCTGTGCTTGACGTCAGCAGCTGATACAGGTCACACACATATACTAGTGCTCGAACCTGAAATCAAAGTAGCATTTTTTTTTAGCTCACCAGAACCGAAGGTTCAGGGTTAGCTGTTAGGATGGGTAGATGGATGCTACGGTGTCCGTCGTTTGGCGTCAACAACGGTCTTCTCCTCAGAAACTAAGAGCTGAGACGTTCTAATTGCAATTTGCTCATATCATACCAGTTGACCCCTTTTAGGGGTCACTAGAGCTAAAATTGGAAAACCTTTAATCATCTTCTTCTCATGAACCAATGGATGGATGATCACCAAACTCGGTCTGTAGCATCCTTAGATGGAGTTTGCTCAAATAAATATGGTCGGTCCCTTTTAGGGGCCGCTAGAACTAAAAATAGAAATACCTTAAAATGACTTTTTCTCATGTTTCTATGGATGGATTATTACCAAACTTGATTTTTAGCATCTTTAGATAGTGTTCTATCAGATTTGCTCAAATAAGAATGGTTGGCCCCTATTAGGGGCCTCTAGAGCTAAAAATAAAAATACCTTTAAACGTCTTCTACTCATGAACCATTGGATGGATGATTACCAAACTTGGTCTATAGCATCCTTAGATGGTCCTTTCTCAAGTTTGCTCAAATAAATATGGTCGGCCCCTATTAGGGGCCACTAGAGCTAAAAATAGAAATACCTTAAAATGACTTTTTCTCATGATTCTATTGATGGATTGTTACCAAACTTGGTTTTTAGCATCTTTAGGTAGCGTTCTATCAGATTTGCTGAAATAAAAATGGTTGGCCCCAATTAGGGGCCGCTAGAGCTAAACATAGGAATACCTTAAAATGACTTCTTTTCATAAACCAGTGGTTGGATCAGTCATCACGAATGTTCTTTTGCAGTATCCTTTGATGGTCCTTTATCAAGTTTATTATTGTTCCCCATTATTTGCCCACAAGTGTACCTTTATTACCTTTTTAGTAACAAGTTAATTAATATTTTTTCTTGTGAGCGATGCAGGGCCATCATGGCCCTCTTGTTTTGTTTTACATTGCTCGAACGTTTGTGCACGTAAGAAAGTGTTGATGGTGGTGGTGGCTTATTTCCTGGCAAACAAACTTGTACTGTATTGGTCAAAAACATAATTGTATAAATAAAATATGGAACACGTCAGCAACATGAAAGAATTTACTCCACAATAGATTTCGCATAAATGAGTTTATTAAATACCAAAGATTGTTTTATTTCAGAGATTTGTTTGAAAGCTGTATGTCAATATTTTGTGGAGAAATTTCTGTATTCTAATGTGAAATCATGGTGATGTATAATTAATTACAGTCTATCACAAACAACATAATGGGCGTTTCTTTACGCATTGAACTTTCTATAAGTAGCTTATTACCCAACATGTTCTCTTTACAACCTTTTATCCAAAATTTCTTTTCATGTTAATATGGTTTGCAAGAATACACACACAAATGTATCCAAGAATTAATAAAATAAGTGTTCTACATAAGGCTAACCAGACATCTGTGACACATGGATACAGTTCGCTTGTATTATGTGGCTTCATCAAAGTAGTAAAGGGGTAATACTCAAAATAATTGCAAGTTGTTTGTCCTTTGATGAAATTATATTTAGTTCAGTTTATGTTAGTGTTCGCAGTAAAACAAAGAAATGCCGACTGGAGGCCAGTGTGGATAAGGTGTAATAAGATACGGGAGGAGAGAGGTGGCGAGTTAATGATCTGGGAGGGAGAAATGTAGGGTGGAGATAATGAATGGACGGGTTATCAGAATATAGGTTAAATCATGGGTTGAAATATATAACAAGGAGGTGAATTTTATTTTTTTTTGTTTGTTTTATTTTCTGCTTTTCAAACAAACCTGTTTCCCAACGTAGGCTTCGTGTTTGCACACTCCAGATAAAGATACAGTGTGGATAGTACTACATGTAGAGTTGGTGTTTATTAGATCCATCTATTCTCGGTATTCACGGGGAGGGATATCCATATTACTACATGTTAATGCATTTGTATTGATATTTTATCTTTTATTCTCGTATTGTTGTTTTATTTTTATGTTTTGTATGATAATGGTCTTTGGATAGATATAGGACTCGCTTAGTCGTTCATTTCTCATATGCTTGGTGTATCAGCCTTACTTAGTCATTCTATAATTGATTCCAAATACAGACAGTTTATTTAAAATGTAAACATTACAGTGATAACAGAGCGACCATGTACTTTCATAATTTGTTTTATGAATTTCATTGATGTTTCAAATGTTTATAATAATATTGTACCACAAAATTGTCTAATATTTCACGTCTGTTGCATTGTATACTTCTATCATGTATTGACATATGTTTACTGTTTGTATACATGTTGTTATTATGTTGAAAAGATAAGATAAATAAAATATATTATATATATAATAAATGACGTAACTTTCAGTGTTATATTTGCATCTGAGTCTATTATCGAACATTATTCCTTTTTCCATAAATTGCGCTTAAAACAACAAAAACAGTTGCCTTGGTTACCATGTGGTCAAATTTTCAACAAGAGCATAACGCCATTCAATTTATAAGGAGATGAAGATTGATTGAACACACAGTTCCTTGTTAGAAGTTAACATTAAAATCGTAGAAATGTAAGCAGTTTATAAGATTTTGTGTAAATGGATCTAGGACTAAAGCCGATACCTTTAACTCTGTATTGGAATGAAAATGGTATGACTACAGTGTTTTATCACTGTTACATTCTTTATTTGGACAGATTGTTTTCTAAATAATGCTAAAAACAAAAATAGAAAAACTGCCTGCCATGTCTTGGCATGATGTCGGAGTGTAAACGACCCACCTGTCAACGTACTGAACAATCGTAATCAATGAAACATTTAACATATCATATAACCATACTTTAGTATAAACTTAACTTCGTTAACCAAACGGAATGTGGCTTATCGGTAAACCAATCTTGTACAACTGTGTGTAAACTATACAACGGTATAATTTGTACGTCATTATTGTCATGTGTTATAATATTATCAACTCAAATCATAAGGTTGTTAGTTTCCGACCATTGAGCAGAAACATAGATAACATACCCCACGGTAAATGTGATCTCTGTCAAGAGAATATTATATACAAAATTGTATTTGGTTGAAATCATTCATTTTAAGGGTTTTCGAGGGCTGAACATATCTTTTCAATAATAACGCGTAATTCTGAACAAATGCCAACATTTTAAATATGTAATAATTGTTTATTGTCATTCTTACAAAGTCATGATTGTAAATGAGAATTCCTGACGGAAACGTACTAACATCAAGACTAGTTTTATTATTATAGGAATATTTCTGATATGATAGTTATGGTTTATCCCTCGGTATTAGCTTCATCTGCAGATTTTCGTCTTCGATAAAACGATTTGTTTGCAGTAGTAAAAAAGCTGAACGGATCCGTTGAGTCCATGTATTTGTGTGTATGCCTGTACATCTGTCCAACTTTAGGCTCACGACTTTAAAAGTAGTAGCTTTTTAGCGTCCTTATATTCTTCGTCTCCATTTTCGTGAAATTATTAGAATGCAAACTTATAAAGACATTATAGTTGGTCAACTTTGTTTATATTTCATTAACATGAAAATAGTAAGGTTGATTGCAGTACTCTTAAATCAGTTGAGTCTATAAAACCTGTTTCAGTAGTCTAAAAATTCTACATCTGTAGTCTATAAAATCTACTTCTGGAATCTATAAAACCTACATCTGTAGTCTATTAAACTTACATCTGTAGTATAATAAACCTAAATCTGTAGTCTATAAAACCTACAAATGTAGTCTATAAAATCTACATAAGTAGTCTATTAAACATACATCTGCAGTTTATAAACTTACATCTATAGTCTGTAAAACCTACATCTTTAGTCTATAAAGCCTACAACTGTAGTACATAAAACCTACACCTGCAGTCTATAAAACCTAAATCTGCAGTCTATAAACTTACATCTATAGTCTATAAAACTTACATCTGTAATCTATAAAACCTACATGTGAAATCTATGAAACCTTCATCTGGAATCTATAAATCCTACATCTGTAGTCTATAAAACCCAAATCTGCAGTCCATTAACTCACATCTATAGTCTTTAAAACCTACATCTGAAATATATAAAACCTACATCTGGAATCTATAAAACCTACATCTGTACTCTATAAAACCTAAATCTGCAGTCTATTTACTTACATCTATAGTCTTTAAAACCTACATATGTAATCTATAAAACCTAAATCTGTAGTCTATAAAATCTACATCTGGAATCTATGAAACCTGCATGTGTAATCTATAAAACCTACATCTGTAGCCTATAAAACCTACATCTGGAATCTATCAAACCTATATCTGTAGTCTATAAAACCTTCATCTGTGGTCTATAAAACCTTCATCTCGAATCTATAAAACTTGCATCTGTAGTCTACAAAACTTACATCTGTAGTCTATAAAACGTACACCTGGAATCTATAAAACCTACATCTAAAATCTATAAAACCTTCATCTGTAGTCTATAAAACGTACACCTGGAATCTATTAAACCTACACCTGGAATCTATAAAGCTTACATCTGCCGTCTATAAAACCGACACCTTGAATCTATAAAACCGACACCTGGAACTAATAAACTGAATTCTGTACTCTATTAGACCTAAACTGATGTCCAGAAAACCTGAAGCTGAAGTTAAGTCCATTACCCGTATTATTATCTGCTTTCCATTATATCTCATATCCACTCAAAGTTTATCCTTTAGTATGACATCTACGTTCAATAGCAACAGTTCTGGGCATTGTGTGAGAAGATATGCATGCAAACAGAATTGAAGCAAATGTTGAACAGATATCCAGTTATCTGTCATATTTTATACTCCACCTGTATTTTTTCTGGTCTTAAAATGTTTGCAATTTCGTAAATTTGTTTACAATCGTTAGTTTGGAAGCATTGGTGCAATGAATATTGTACGAATATAAATAGGCGTAATGCATTGTAGGATTTTATGAATATACACTTTTAAGAAATTGTCAAGGCAAAATTAAAGTAAAATACACAATATAATTACAGTTGTATTGCATTTTTTCAGTCAAAAATATGTTTAAATGTAATCAGTGCATATATTGAGACACAAACAGAGAAAACTGGATATTAGAATTTGAAATACATTCAAGCAGCGTATGTTACAACCACTGGGTACTGTTACATCCAACAATTTATCATTTATTCAACACAATAAGAATGCATCCCACAGGTTAACGGCATTGAAATAAATCTTAAATCAATTAAAGTAATCCAAGATAAATTCCTCACCACAACATGTAAACAAGGTAATGTTAACCTGTAGCCTCCTAACATGTAAACAAAGTAACGTTAACATGTCGCCTCCTAACATGAAACAAGGCAATGTTAACCTGTCGCCTCCTAACATGAAACAAGGTAATGTTAAAGCCTCCTAATATGAAACAAGGTAATGTTAACCTGTCGCCTCCTAACATGAAACAAGGTAATGTTAACCTGTCGCCTCCTAACATGAAACAAGGTAATGTTAACCTGTCGCCTCCTAACATGAAACAAGGTAATGTTAACCTGTCGCCTCCTAACATGAAACAAGGTAATGTTAACCTGTCGCCTCCTAACATGAAACAAGGTAATGTTAACCTGTCGCCTCCTAACATGAAACAAGGTAATGTTAACCTGTCGCCTCCTAACATGAAACAAGGTAATGTTAACTTGTAGCCTCCTAACATGAAACAAGGTAATGTTAACCTGTCGCCTCCTAACATGAAACAAGGTAATGTTAACTTGTAGCCTCCTAACATGAAACAAGGTAATGTTAACCTGTCGCCTCCTAACATGAAACAAGGTAATGTTAACCTGTCGCCTCCTAATATGAAACAAGGTAATGTTAACCTGTCGCCTCCTAACATGAAACAAGGTAATGTTAACTTGTAGCCTCCTAACATGAAACAAGGTAATGTTAACCTGTCGCCTCCTAACATGAAACAAGGTAATGTTAACTTGTAGCCTCCTAACATGAAACAAGGTAATGTTAACCTGTCGCCTCCTAACATGAAACAAGGTAATGTTAACCTGTCGCCTCCTAATATGAAACAAGGTAATGTTAACCTGTCGCCTCCTAACATGTAAACAAGGTAATGTTAACCTGTCGCCTCCCAATATGTAAACAATGTAATGTTAACTTGTCGCCTCCTAACATGAAACAAGGTAATGTTAACCTGTCGCCTCCTAACATGTAAACAAGGTAATGTTAACCTGTCGCCTCCTAACATGTAAACAAGGTAATGTTAACTTGTAGCCTCCCAACATGTAAACAAGGTAATGTTAACTTGTAGCCTCCCAATATGTAAACAAGGTAATGTTAACTTGTAGCCTCCTAACATGTAAACAAGGTAATGTTAACTTGTAGCCTCCCAATATGTAAACAAGGTAATGTTAACCTGTCGCCTCCTAACATGAAACAAGGTAATGTTAACCTGTCGCCTCCTAACATGTAAACAAGGTAATGTTAACCTGTCGCCTCCCAACATGTAAACAAGGTAATGTTAACTTGTAGCCTCCTAATATGAAACAAGGTAATGTTAACCTGTCGCCTCCTAACATGAAACAAGGTAATGTTAACCTGTCGCCTCCTAACATGAAACAAGGTAATGTTAACCTGTCGCCTCCTAACATGAAACAAGGTAATGTTAACCTGTCGCCTCCCAACATGTAAACAAGGTAATGTTAACCTGTCGCCTCCCAATATGTAAACAAGGTAATGTTAACCTGTCGCCTCCAATATGTAAACAAGGTAATGTTAACCAGCACCAAGACTTGATAAAGTTCAATCAAACATGAAATTTGTAAGCAATGAGCAAGTATCGTGAATTTCAAAACCGTTTGCGATGTTTGTAGAAGTGATATAAACGTATACTTTAATATCTGAATGAATTAAGATGTGAAAGGTAAAAGTGATATAAACGTATACTTTAATATCTGAATGAATTAAGATGTGAAAGGTAAAAAGTGATATAAACGTATACTTTAATATCTGAATGAATTAAGATGTGAAAGGTAAAAAGTGATATAAACGTATACTTTAATATCTGAATGAATTAAGATGTGAAAGGTAAAAAGTGATATAAACGTATACTTTAATATCTGAATGAATTAAGATGTGAAAGGTAAAAAGTGATATAAACGTATACTTTGATATCTGAATGAATTAAGATGTGAAAGGTAAAAAGTGATATAAACGTATACTTTGATATCTGAATGAATTAAGATGTGAAAGGTAAAAAGATCTTCTAAAAAGCAATATTCAATAATTTTATGATAATTTTGGAACATTTATCTATTTCATGGGACGGCATTAAGCAATATCATATACACGTGGTGAGTTATCGCTGTATTTTCTTCTAAGACATTCACAGAAAACCAAACAATTAGTTTAGATACATTAAGACATATCACAGGCGATTTACTTGTTAAGAAAATTCCATTACTGAAAGTTACAATAAAACCAGCTATTGATTACATGAAATTGCCGGCTCAATCTGTCCATAGTTAAGGCACTTTCTGTATGATTTACGTATCTCATATATAGCATGACGAGAGTTGGATACCTTAATATAGCAACAAGTAATTCCAGAGTGCAACGTTCAATGTTAAAATTAATCTTCGCCAACAATGGCTGGTCATAAAATCATGAGAGAAAACGTGTTCTAAACGAGGGTTTCATGCGTCAATGTAGCATAAATATCGTGCAGTTTTAAGGTGATTTCTCTGATACTCAAGACACACTATAAAAAGACGGGTTTATCAGGAGTATAAACGGTTTCATTGAATCCCCTAAAATGATGTTAACTTCAACCCCTGTCAACCATCCAATGTGTTAGAATACATATTGTATTTTGGTCAGAACGTACAAGACGCTTGCAAGATACAACATAAACTGACATTGTCAACGAAAATTTGAGGATCAAAATTCAGTATAAATCTAATATACTTTTAAAAATTACACAACACACGTCTAATGTCTTTATTTCTTTGAATTCATTTTCCCAATGGTGAAATATTGTGATATAAATATGATGATAAACTGATCGTTGAAAGTTTGTTTGCAAAAAAGTTGTATGGCAGTATACTCCAGCTGTAAACTGTGCGGTCTCTTGTTATTTGTTTTCGTTAATTTTAGCGCGGTTGTTTTTATATAAACCGGAATCTTTCCGAATGATTTGATTCAACGACTCCTATTTGGTGTGCAGAAAATGTGCTACTCGATGTTGTATCATATGATAGGCAGGGTTGGAGAGAGAGAGAAAAAATGTTAGTATAAAGGGAGATAACTCAGTTGACGTGTTTGTTACGGCTTCAAGAGTCACTTTCCCAAGCTGATGACTTATGTCAAATATTTTGTTTCATCATTGTATACATTAGGGTCGATGTAGTGAGTATTTAACTAATCTCTATATTTCATTCAAAGTACGGCACAAACGGAGCTCGAGTTAAAAGCGGAAACTTTGGATTACTTTAAATGGATTAGAGCAACCTCAGTGGTCACCCGTTCTTCACAAAATCCAGCTCAAGTTAGATTAAGAACTTACACTGATTGTGATAAAAAATATTTCGTGTACTGAAAAGGGGGAACATACTGATAAACAATTCTTAGTTTTGTAAATTAAAGTAGAGCGCGTTGCTAATCAAAGAGTTTTATGAAAGAAGAACCGTGTTACTTACAGTGTGACTAAATTTGTCAGCACTTCCAATTCTTTTACGACAATCAGACTAGTGTCAGTTTGCCAAAGTAGTATTTTTTATTCAGGTTAATCGAGTAAATTGATTTAATATTCCTATAATTTGCAGTTGTGTGAGTGGGAAAAAACTGATAATCCTCAGGAGGAACATTACAAGCATTCTACTACTATTGTACATTTCTCAAAATTGATGGATATTCTAAATTCATTTCTATGGACATGGTCGAGTTTTCGATATTACGAGCATTATTTGACCAAGTACATGTCACTCACAATTCAGCACATTATCACCAACATGAATGAACCAGCAGTTAATGCTACAAGAATGAATTCCTCTTTTGACTTTGTACGAATGCCCCGACAATATTGTTAAACAACAAAGTTTTGGCTGTGAAGCCGGACACCCGACGCAGATACATCGTCGTCCTTGTATCGTGTATGATGATAAAGAGCACATCGATAAGTATTTTGATCAGCTATAACCAATGTTCATTGGCAATGTAAGGTTACCTATTTCATCGACAATGAACAAGACTAAAAGAAAATGAGCTGATAAAACATGAAAATAATCAATAGATCGAACAAAAGCGGACAAAACGTCGAAAAATCCGACAAAAAGCATGAATTTTCTAAACAAACATCGGAACGTTTCGTGAGGGAATTTCTAATGCGTTATAAATACTGATCTACCAAAAACACAAGTTGCAGGGTCAGTTGCCTCAAAATCCGAGCGTCTGATGGAAACCCGTTAGAATTCAGAGCTAATTTCAATAATATTAACTGAATTATTTACAAATCTGCAAAAAGTTCCAAACAGCATTCAAAGCGAATGAATAGCTGGTCCTGAAAAAATGTCTTTGCAATCCTTATTCTCAGTATCTTTGTACAACATCAACGCAGACTACATCACAACAGTTCATCCACGAGGATTTCGACATCCGTGAAGACTACAGCCATGGTCGTAGCAACGGACTTTTCTAAGATTATAGTTTATTGCTGGCTCTAAGGTATTACACTTACAAGGACCATCGTATTCCCAATTTTCAGTTGCCCTACTTTATACCAAACCAGATTGACGTAAAATGAAAAAGTAAAAGTATACCAATCGTCTGCAACATTCTGTATTCTTCCGACAAAGGGATGTAAGACATTTATATTGACATACATAATATGTATCTGTTTGCAAGAAAAGTGAAAGTTGGCCCAACAGTGATTTGTGGACACAATGAATTGTTTACTAGCACCAACGCTATAGTTTTATCCGAAAACAGAAATCCATGTAAAGAGCTTTCTACACCGAATCGAATTTCTGAACGTCCACCTATAAAACTCAATTCTGGGAAGACCCAAATAATTGTCGTTTTTACAATACTTACAATCGATTTACACTAAGAAATTGAGTATTCAATGTAAATGTAGGACTGAATAAATTAAAATCTTCCAGTGCTATAA
Organism: Lutraria rhynchaena; assembly: GCA_008271625.1. Lineage (NCBI taxonomy): Eukaryota > Metazoa > Mollusca > Bivalvia > Venerida > Mactridae > Lutraria > Lutraria rhynchaena. The sequence continues at coordinate 1,564,286 of VIBL01000088.1, read as the reverse complement.
AATACAAGGTTGGCATTTAGAAACTTGACTCAGAGTTTAACACAGCTATAGTATGTGATAAAATCATTATGAAGACCAATCGGCAATTAAGATCTCCAATTACTAGACTAACCTTCAACCCAAATATATGCACCACAAATGTAAATAACTCGTTGAATAATAAAAAATGTTTGATCTAATTTGAGCCAAACAATAGTATCATGAAAGTATTTAACAAGCTCAATGCCGTCCTGTAAAGAGCCATTGTAATACAAAACAATGCCGTCCTGTAAAGAGCCATTGTAATACAAAACAATGCCGTCCTGTAAAGAGCCATTGTAATACAAAACAATGCCATCACTTCAGCCTTTGCCGTTACGAAACCTAAATTTTCTGTAAAAGTTGTGACTAAAATAATCATTGAAAGAAACATCCCGATTTGTCCAAGATTCATAAAGAAAAGAGTATTATAAGAATTTACAGAAGTGAATTCATCTCTGTCCATTTTATTACCGGTCAGTCCTTGTACATTCCACGACAGAATTATAGTTCGACCGCACAAAAACGTTAGTCTCTTATTGGCTTACCGCAGCCCGCAAGGCGTCCTTGAACTTCGGCATCAGTTTCCTACGTCTCTCATCTACTTATTTTAGGAATTGTTCATTAATGCAGGATCTTGTTCCCCGAAGTTCTCTCCCTTCTCTTTGGATCAGTCATGTTACTAGAACAATGTAAACTTAGTAATAATACTCCTAGGTCTCCTATCCGTCCTCTGACTGGAGATATAAAATATCTCTGGTTCATTTGATCGTTTACTGACCCAGCCACCTTATTACCATCTGTTCTTGACTCAAAGTCTAAAGTCTCGTGCCTCTCGTCTAAGAACTAGTCCATTTTCAGGCTTTATATCTCTGTCTTCCTCATCTTCAGGCTTTATATCTCTGTCCTCCTCATCTTCAGGCTTTATATCTCTGTCCTCCTCATCTTCAGGCTTTATATCTCTGTCCTCCTCAGCAAGCCCAAGTTTCTTAGGCTCAGTATCAAATTGCAAAGAAGATTTTTTACTTCATCTAATTTCTCAAGGTTTTCTCTACGTCTCTTCTAGTAATATACGTGTAGCAGTAGAGTGTTTGTGACAGGCTCATTCTGAGAATCCGTGTACCTGTTTCAATATTACTGTCCATCTTGTCCAATCTGATGTTTGTGGTCAACATATTAGCTACTTCACTAAAAGACTCAGCATACTATGTCTGACATATAAAAACAGAATCTGCATCATTTAAAATATCATATACTGAAATATTCGCATCCTCTTACGGGCCTCTTGTTTTTATTTTTTGCATTTATTTGATTGTTCAATATCTGTACCACTACTTCCTCTACTTTTACGTTTCTTCCGATTCGCCATTTAGCATAGATCCTCTGTGAACTGACAGATAAACACTTTAGAATCAATTTACATTCCAAAATATTTAGTTTAATGTCAACAATATCATTTTATCTAAAATTTTCATTTTATTTAAAAATCTTTCGAGCTCAGGAGGCGAATCCATGTCATACGAATTTCAAGGTTTATTGGTTTCATAAAATCATTCCAAATTTGCAAACATATATGACTGCTAAAACTCTTTTTACTGAACGATTCAATAAAATCACAGTTCACTAAATAAATTTATTTGGACAAATATTGTAATATAAATTAGTACAATGGACATGTGCGCTGACGATACACCTAAAAATCTGATAAAAAGTACAGTACATATATAAATAATGACTGACCAAAAGTACAGTACATATATAAATAATGACTGATCAAGAGTACAGTACAATTATAAATAATGACTGATCAAGAGTACAGTACAATTATAAATAATGACTGATCGAGAGTACAGTACATATATAAATAATGACTGATCAAGAGTACAGTACAATTATAAATAATGACTGATCAAGAGTACAGTACATATATAAATAATGACTGATCGAGAGTACAGTACATATATAAATAATGACTGATCGAGATTACAGTACAATTATAAATAATGACTGATCGAGATTACAGTACAATTATAAATAATGACTGATCGAGATTACAGTACATACATAAATAATGACTGATCGAGATTATACTACATTTATACAGTACTGTCCATTATTATTGTACGTGTTATGCGCAAGTGTGACCGGCATTTGTGCTCCCGCCGGGAGAAAAGACGAAAATAGCCAACTAGCCAAATCTATCCTCTCAATGATTGTCATAAGAACACTTCTGCAGAACGACTTTGATGAATGACCACAAGTTCAAGTGAAGATAATCTGACCTACTCTGACCTACTGACCTACATCTCAGCAAAACACACGGTACTTAAAATGAACATTTTTTGTAACCGATACAGACAGTGCTTACTCTTTGCATGCAATGGATTGTAATTCAAATTATTGATGATTTTCTCCTTCAACTATTTGGCTTACTTTTTCTGCGACTTGTCCATGCTAATGTCTGCAGAGTATACGTTGAATTTGTACAATAATATCACAGATGAACTTGGTCGTATCACATTTCTAGATACATGTTTTTTTCATTATAGTACAACAGCATTTAATTAGCTCCTGATGAAACGATCGAGACAAATTACGTGGTGAGATAATTTAAATTAAATTCTCATCCCAAACAGCGTTGTAAGACTTAATCCTGATTTTACGAGATTTATTGTCATGTACAACAAAGACCATGAGTGCATATATACTTTATTTGGAATACTTCCGTTGTTTAGTTGTTCGCGAAAATTTAATTTATCCGTATTTATGCATTTGTTCGGTAGGTAGTTTTAACACATGTTCCTTATACTTGTTCCAGAATAATATTTCTTTGTTTTGTTAGTTTTACTTATGATTGTTAACAATAGTTCATTAATGTACCTTGGAAAAATGGTCAAACATTCTCACTTAGTCCCTGCCAAAACTTACCTTTCACTTTCATCCTGTAAAAATGAAAGGACAATAGTCTTGATACACTTAAATCCATTTAGTTTTTAACGATAATAACGTTAACTATTTGTTTAAACTTTACCTGATACAACATCACTCATCAAGGACAAATTACCTTCAGGATTAAACGATTCTCTTTTTATCTCCCCACTTTGAAACTTCTGCGCAGAAATCACTTTTTCACATGTTTTTAAATAAATAACTCTGTTCATTTTACATGCTGCTACAACAATCTTGGCCTTTGTAATAAAACAGTTATTTTAAGGCCCTCGTTAGCCGTTGAATATGATATGTTATGATACTCTAAATGTCTTCTATCATTTTTCGATAAGGTTTAAATTGACACACAGAGGGTGAAAAATAATTTTATAGCTGCCAGTTCTGTGTATTTCTTGTTTAACAACTTATTATAGAGAAAATATTCTGTAACTATAAATATGCAACAAACGCAAAATCAAGATGGACGAACGTTCATTATACGATAGATCTAAAATTACATGTACTATATACTTGTAATATATTATGTTATCCGGTTGCAACAGAATTAAACAAGTTATCATGCTAAATTCCAATCTATCCTGGGTTGAATCAATCTAAGTTTGCCTCACTCAGTTGTAACCTTATTATGTTTTTTTGGATTTACTCTGGTATAATTCCACTGTGTCACGCTCTGCTACACTGGTCAGTGTCTCTTATACTTTGTTGATTTTCCGCCAGTGTGGCAGTTCATCTAATAAAGTTGTAATAAAAACACACTTGTGTTCTTAGCTTCTTTATCCCCACATTTGTGGAACATGGATTCAAAATACATATAATGTTAGAATAATATACAAACACAAATACATTACACCAGTGACAATACAACATCAAAATGAAGCTGATTTTTGGTAGCATAAACATAGAAAATTAAAAACCCGGCTTCCACACGCCATGCAAATTAGTGCGCGTGCATGTGATGACGTCATTCCCGACGGGCTGCATTCAAACTCTACTGCAGTTTATTAAAGCAACATGAGAAATGAACGATGCAGTTGTATTATTTAAGTTTCGATTGATTTTCACTTGTAGGCGATAAATATGTTGTTATCAATTAAATATGAATTACAGAAAAATAAACAACCCATGGAATTTCTAAATTCATAAGGTACATAACTATAGATACACAGCAGGGGCGGATTCAGGATTTGACATTGGGGACTTAGAAGGGGTACTTTCTTAGTACTTTCCGGCCCAACTAAGGATGCTCCAGCTATCCTCTTAAATATGCTAATATTGTACGATGACGGGGTTGTTGGCACCCAATGACATTTTTGAAATTGTGTTCTTATGTAAATTAACGATGGGAAAGTCACCCAAATTGGACTCCAATAACTCTTATTTGGAATTCAAAAGTTGTGAGGTTTTCCAGGATTCCCGTCACACACTTTGGAAACAGACACTGAGCTCGATGTCGCATTGAAAGGTGCAATATCTAAACCCGTTTTGGATATTTCCATTCAAAAATATATTATCTCCTAGACACTATGGCACTGTTCAAACAAAAAGACTTTAATGTAAAGTAACATAGGTTGTTCGATATGAAATGTGTATTGAACTACAGCTCAATAACGCTTTGTACGATTTCATGGATTTTGCTACGCCTGAATAGTTCTATTCAATACCTTTCCAACGGATTTAGGCATGTTCGTCTACTTCATGATAATGCTCCATCACATACATAACTATGAGCTTGTGAAGCAATTTTTGAAGTCGGAGAAGGTTACCGTCTTGCCACACCCACCATACTCTCCAGATCTAGCCAAATGCGACTTTTTTCCTTTTTCCAAAACTTAAAAAGTTCTTATCTGTCCCGACATGCCCTTGACTCAGCCATCAGTCAGTGTCTCAGATGTATACTCAAATCAGCGTACCGTGACGCATTTCAGAAATGGAATCAGCGAAATTTTGTTTTTCAAACCGAGGAGAATGCTTTGAAGGGATGTAATGTTCATTTCACTATTTGAGTCTTATGCATTTGAAATATCATAGATTTGTCAGCTTTGCCCCGGAATTATCTGCATGTTCACTGCTTGTAATCAGTGTTCCAGTTGACTTCTGCTGCTGCTGCTGCTGCTGCTGCTGCTGCTGCTGCTGCTGCTGCTGCTGCTGCTCATGCTACTACTACTACTACTACTACTACTACTACTACTACTACTACAGAATTACTACAGGGATACTGCAGAATGACAAGACGTGGAAGAGGATGCCAGTAAGTCTGTCAGTAGGGAGGGAAAGCCTTCACTATGCGATGGATCCAGGTCCTCCTCTCCAGCCTCGGTGACATTCTTCTTTTATTGAATATATTACATTTTGGTGTTAGAGGGCTCCTATCAGCCGCTGCCTCTGTTCCGTTAGGAGGTTTGACAAATCTATTGATTAACTTGTAGTTATTACTAATTTTAAGTTCAAAGTTTATTGTAGATACCTATCAATTTGTACAGCCCAGCATCTGCGAATGACACAAGTAATAAAGTAGGTAAACCCCGTTGGAAAGTTGGGCAAAGGTAATGTCGCTCAGCAGTCGCGGAAGACACGGTACGGAGTCGATTTAAACGTCCGGCCATCGTGCTCAAGTTGTCATTTTCGGAGTAGCATCTTTCTGGATTGGCGCGATTCGTTGGCAGTTCGTTGGCCTTTTCAGCCAGTTCGGTATGTTACCGCACCTTCATCGGAATGAAAGCGGTAGTAATTCGTTATGAACACGACGAATAGTCCGAACAAGAATTCATCGCGATTTATTACCGATACCAGAACCACAGGACCGAAAGTCAAATGCACGCCTACCGACCCTTCTGTGTCAATGTCTAAGTCTTCTTCTGCTTCTGGAATGTTTCTCTTGGTGGTGGTTGATTGAGAACTTCATGGAAGTGTTCAGCCCATCTTTCTTCCTGTTCTTTTTCTGTTGTCAGCAGTTTTCCTTGTTTGTCCGTGATTGCCCCCCCTGCACTTCCTTTGAACTTGCCGCAAACTTGTTTGGTGATTTTGTAGAGCCTTTCCTGTTCCACCTTTGCTGCCACTTCCTGTGCCTCATTTGCCAGTTGCTCCATGACTATAACAATAAGTAGGTCGTTGCGCGGGTTTTCTCTACTTCAGCCTGTAGTTGGTTGTAACAATTATCTTTGTGTTCATCACTATTGTCATTAGTGGGAGCATAGCACTGTATGATGGTGATGTTAACATGCCTGCCCTTCATTCTCACACTCGTCAGTCTGTTGTTGACCGGCTTCCATTCCAGTTGACATTTCTCCAGGCCTTTCTTGAGGATGATGGCAACTCCTTCATAGTGCTGGTCGTTGTCTCTCCCAGAATAAAGGACAATTTCCCCTGTGGTGGTTTTCATCCGCCCGGATCCAGTCCATCTACTCTCACTTACTCCTAGAACATGGAGGTTGAATCTTCTCATCTCTGATGTTACCTGTGTCAGTTTGCCCATCTCATACATAGGTCTCACATTCGAATGTCCTAGTCTGATTTTGGTTTTGGTGGTGTTCAAGTCCTCCTTCATCCTACTGGTAGCGTCCTCTTGGCTTGAACCATCAGCGTTCATAGGTGTCATGCATGACCCAGTAGTCCCTTCGCACTCAGGTGTAGAATTTTCTTTTGTTGCTGTTTCTGTAACAGTTTGTTTTTCGGGACGGAATTGTTAGCCTGTGCCCAACCCCCAACCTGGAGGACCAGTGAGTGCTCTTAGTCTGGCCTTTACCCTTTGACCTGCCCGGCTCGGGTGGCCCTACCAGAAGGCAAAACTCCCGCCGGTATAGCTCTCGGGATCTTAGAGACACGCAAGCCTCTCCGCCACGCCAAGGCTGCACTCTTGGGAAAGGAGTCGTAGTAATTAGTAAATATGAATGAAACTATCGTTTGGGCCGTGCACATATTCTAGTCACTATATTATCCGGTATGTCACAAAGACTTCATCAACGTCATGTTCATGTATACAAGTGATCTAATTATCAAATAAACAAGCGTTATATCAGAATCACTCAAGAGTTTGCATCTTCTTATATATGTTGTAAAAGAAAATGCAAACCACATTTTGTAAAGTACTTATTCATAGTTTTATCAAAGTGGCAAAATTCTTTAATCACTGTATCAAATCCCAATCAAATGAATATCAGACTGGTGGCTAAGTTACATTTACAACATTGATGTAGTTATCTATCTATATCACCATATGATAGGAATTTTACTTTAAAAAAGCTATGAACGACTACACAAAGCCTTACATTCTCGATCTTTCAAATTTTAACACAGAAGTAATCAAAAATGTTTGATATTAATAGAAATATATTCCAAATTTAGTCATTAATAAAATAAATTATTTCTTTATAAGTCGAATAAAAGTCGATTGTCATAAAATTAGTGATAATATAGACACACTTACAAACGTCCATTAACATAGTCGAACATCATGGCAGTTAGTGAATTTTTCATTTGTTCAAAATGGCTGCGTCTTAAAACAGTTATATTGTTAAAGACATTAGAGGTATCATTGATAAGGATTTTTGTATCGATATATCGGTAGAGAATTATCGACGATACAGCGATATATCGATTGACAGGCATATATGGCAAAACTTTTACATTTACCCACAGAATTTCAGGATAAATAATCAGTCGAAACTGAATAACTTGTTTCATATTATTAGTGGAACTGTAAATGAGTTAACGACTAGAAACTTATCTATAAACTTTAAACAGCTTAACAACTACTGGCATCACTTTCAGATAACAAAACAGTACTGTTAATTCAAACTCGATATTTTAAAATTGGAATCGATATCGAATCGGATTACAAATATCGTTGATATATCGATATCGGCGGAATCGATTACACCCCTAATTAGATAGTGAATGCTCGCCTATATATGAGACAATCCTTTAGGTAAGGATAAACAAACACAATACATGTACTCTATTCACTTAAATTCATCTCTTTCTCTTTGTGCATGTATCAGAAAGATATATACTACAGTGTAGATACTAATAGATGTGAAGTGATAAATTTTGTACATGTTTACATGTTGGAATAAATACCAGTGACATACTCCACGCTAAAGTCGCACGTACACGACGTAATATGTGCGCTACATCAGAAATCGAAAGTAGTTATATCCGATTTCATAATTTTCAATATGTAACATATGTACATAGTGCTTCCTCTAGAACGGTTCAATTTGCAATCATCGCACTTTAATAAGCATCATTTAATCACGAAATCAGTCGCGTGTGTTCATGAAATAAATCTTGAATTTAATTTCTCACAAATCCGCGCTTTTTACTTTCGCTGCCTCCGGAGGATTTTGAAATAGCGGGTTATCTAGCACGCAATGAATTTTATCATGAGTGTGTTAGATTGAGTACTTGAAAAGTTTAGCCCTATGGGAAATTATACGACAACAGATTACTGCAACAAAGTAAGCATCGCACACATGTTCATAACAATGGTCAATTCATGTCACTGAAGGAATAATTCACATAATTCAGCAACAAAGTATAACTTTACAAGACTAGAAGAAATTAATAGTGTTATTTTCTGAAAATCCTTCTAAACGCTGTCCTGAACTCTGGACTGCTGAAATTGTACAAAAATGGGTTCACTGTAGAATTCAAATAAGTCAACCAAAACGCTAGTTCCCATACTTGTTCGGGAACCAGGAATGGTTCAGAGATACTGATGTCAAATATAATATGAAAAGGGAGCCAAAGAATGGCGTACGCTACTACTATGTACGTCATTGTAACAAACACTTTCCTCTCTTTACTAGCTCGGGATACATCTGTATTCTTGTCGCTACGAACATGTGATTTGACTCCCGTATTTGGAACTGTGAGGATGTTGGAAGTGTTAGTTATTGGTTTACATGATGTCTCCTGATTTGTCATTGTTTGATCTGGTTGTACTTTTGTCGCCAGTATGTGAGATGAAACCGTTGGTTCCTCGTTGGAAATAATCATGCTGGTTGGCTGGCTCACGCTTTTAGCTGCTGTCGTCCGTGCTTTCGCAAAGTTCGATACTTTCGCGCGCTTGCGCATGAATACAAAGACGTATGTATAACAAAATACCAGTAATGTGTACGGCAAGTGATGTCCTATAGTAGCCACGATGTACACTAATTCTTGATTTAAAGAAGGATCCCAGAAACAAACACCCGGTTCACTGTGACGCATACGATCCAATATACACGGAGGAACCCAAAGCATGAGCATGAACAACCTGAAAAGAATATCAACAAATATTTGATGAACTAACTGGTCAATTTGGATTTGGCTGAAAACTAATATGTCGTGTGTTAAAAAGCTTTGTCCGTTTCATGTTTTAACACGGGCCACAACATTGCCAATATATAAACATGAGTGTGCAGTCATTGGCTGAGAATCATCAAATCACTCGTGCAACAACTCCTGATTCCTTATTTCATGAACCTTTATGATAGGTTCCCGAATTCATCGCTTTTTAAATTATCTCACCTGTCTAGTGCAATATGTTTATTAGAAAGTTAAGTCCAATAATTGTAAACTGATCGAGTGCTATTTATGTAAAGAAGTGTAAGAAATAATCAAGAACTTCCCTGTAATTAACAATATTGACTTTAGATGTCAAATGTACGCTGAATAAATACATCAGGAAAGAGCGAATTAGAAAAGTACAGTAGTCATTGACCGTTGTTATAATTGTTTCAATACAATCAGATTCTACCAAACTATACAATAAAAATTTAGTGGAACTCATTATGGAGACGTTAATATAACCATAAAATTAAAATAAGTGCTGTTATCACGTAATATCATGTACTTGTATGAAAAAAGTGTTGCTTATCATTAGAATTGAAAACTGTCTTGAAGTAATCATGAAAACTAACAAAAATAGGTGGTTTGGAAAACAAAAACTAGAATTTATCTTCAAAAGTATGCTTCAAGAACATTTTATTGTATTCCATTGCTCACATAAAAGTATTGTCTCTCACATCAGAACTTGGTTACAAAGAGGACATAGTCTGTTCTCCAACGATCATCCAAAAATCGACCATTTTCAGTACATGTACTAATTAGGGCTACCCAAAACCTTAACTTGCGATACTTATGTCTAAGTGGAAAATTATTTTTGGATTTACAAGCTTATTACCATCTCAACCAGAGGTATCAATATCACTATTCACTCTAATATAAAGCATTTGTTAACACACTCATTAAATATTTTACTTCTGACAACATGGACAAATGCAACAGGAAAATGTTGTTCATTATCGTTATGAGTGAGTGAGTGAGTGAGTGAGTGAGTGAGTGAGTGAGTGAGTGTGTGAGTGAGTGAGTGATCGAGTGAGCGAGTGAGTGAGTGAGTATCATCATAAATATGCATACCTTCGTCTTAGACGCAGCCCAAAGTCCTACAAGACTATTAACCAAGGTCATTTACCCCAAAATGAAATTGTTGCACGATTTGTATCATCAATTTAGAACATACTCGTTCGTTTATTTTATCAAACAGACTGATGGATGTACCCAATTATTTTGTAGAATCAAATTCTCACCAATATAAGAGGCCTTGTATGATACAGTATGTTTCTTACCATATGCTTAATATTGACATCAAACATCGCTTCTTTGTATGATGATGTCTGTAACTAATACTCCAAGCTACACACCAAAATCTGTCTATAGATATCAGTATTAGTGTAAACACAGACACAAATGTCATACCTGAAAACATAGGTAATTAAACGGGTTCATTTTGAAAATACATATTCAAGTACATGACAAACCTATTATCCGATTTTAGGCATAATCCGATGCAGTTTAGTGCGCGTAAAGCGTTCAGCTGGAAGGCGACGATCATCGTTAAATTCACCTACCGCAGTTAATTTTAGTCAAAAGTAGAATACCGTCAATCTTGTATTCAGCGATAGCTCAATGGAAAAGACAAAAGTGGTCTCTTAATAAACGGTCTCTTGATACAAAACCTGAAGTCTCAGATAATTTAATCGTTACATAATTATATTTAACTGAAAATTGCATTGTTTTATTCCCTTCATGTATATGTATGCTATTTTTTCCTGGACCTTTTATTTGCGAATAGGTGTTCAAATATGCTACGGATAACAGTAATAATCATTATTCAATGAAAAAATGCAGATTGATTAAAATCAAGTATTTTTCATGTTACTTTTTAACGTTGATCACATTCCATGTGATACCCATCCTGCTTTGTGTTCAGCAATAAATGAAATTAATTGTATCGTACCTGTTAAATATTTGATAAATCAACTCATATTGATTGGTAACCTTAAAATAACGATTTGGTTTTAACAGACCTCAATATAGTCACTCATCCCCACATGTCATACAACTGTGTGCATAAACAGGCACAATATGTTCACGATTTACAAAATGGAATTCATGGTTGATGACGTATCACATGTATTTGATGACGCGTTTCTTGGTTACATGACTACTTTATTTCCTTGCGCTCCCCTTCGCGTGATTTATATTTAGGAACGACTCCCAGATTTAACAATCCATTCGGACTACACTCTATGGAAATTCTAATTCGCGAAGGATTGTTTTATGATAAAATATAGGCCCGAAAAAATATCAAAATTGACTCTATTACATTTTCACTGTCTTTCAATTATTTCGATTTGTCAGATGTAGTCAATTTAAAGCAATGTTCGGTTGTTTTAATTAATTCGCTATAAAAGTCCTCCTGATTCCATCCACTCATCGGCAAATACATTTTATTGCAGACGGTCCATTTCTTGCATTCCAAATAATTTTTCTTTGTCATGACATGGATCTGTTCTTATATGTTCTTTATTTTATTCGTGCTTATATTCGTAAACTATCATTTATTGTCACCCTATATTTGTAATGAAGCAAACGTCATCTATTGATTGTTCAAAGACCATTTTTGATCATAACAAATTGTGTATATGTATTAAAACATTATTCCGAATAAACTGAAACTGAATCTATTGATTGTTCTGGAATTACATTTTGTATTTCCAATTGGAAATGATCTAGATGAATATTAAATGTTACATGGCTACAAACAATTTTATGACTAAGAAAATGATACAATATTCAGATCTGAACAAGAACAAAATAGAACAATTATAAATATTCCTTATGTTTCATATTTCTATCGAAAAATTTCTGTCTAAAAAGGATGTTGAGTGGATACAATGGATAATTTTATTTTAATCTGATGGAAAAATAATCACTCAAGTGTAGCCATAGCGACGCGCCCTTACATGACGTATGGTATATTGCATGTCGATTTGATCAGTTTGAACAATCCCTGATGTTGATCATATCACTAGAACCATTCATCCTATTTTCTCGAACATGAAAGAAATACAAATCTTGAGCCTGGATTGGTACAGTGCATGAAGCCTTTGTAATGACTAATTACTAAATGAATACTAAATCTAGAAAAAGATTAATCGGTGAAAATCATAGTTATGAACACAAACGGGAAAATTTGTCCAAATTATAACGTCTTGGCCATTTAAATCAACTTTCCATCAGCATGCCCTGAATGATATACACTCCCATTGGTTATTTGGAATTCACCTTAAATATCAGTATCAATTCATTGTTGAGAAACCCTGGTTAATACTATTTGTTATGCTATACAAGGTTTCAATTTATAACTGACGTATTTAAAACAAATATTTTCATCAAATAGTCGGAACTAATATAAATAATTATTGTTTACATATTTGTTTGTGTACAGTATAAACTATATGCACATGTACGTTCCTTAAGTCATGTGACATAAGTCTATGATATGTCGAGAGTTCATGGTAAGACAAACAATTCTATCTTTACCAGATCAAAAACTTACCGTAGTCAAAGAAAATCCAAATGCCACAAAGAATTTCTCCAAATGGCCAGTGTCCCAGAACAGTATGAGTAGCTTTAAAGCTCATAGCTGTCACCGCCACAGCGACATCTGTGACAGCAAGATTCACGATGTAGTAATTAAATGTTGTTTGTAATTTCTTCTCTACTTTTACAGCAATTAAAACCAATATATTACCAATTATGGTAATCAATGTCACAAAGTACAGTGTCACACCGATAGCGATTTTATCCCAAGTTAAAGAATTATCGCTCGTCTGTACGTCAGATGACAAATTTGATACATTCATCTTTGGATATAATGCAAATCCTCACTTTCTCTGTAAAATATGGATTTAGATCTTTTTGTTACAATAAAGAACTATTAGCAATTATTTTAAACACGGGAAATAACGGTTCGTAACGGTTTTAAAGAAAAAGCATTTTTTTGTCAGTATACGTTCTATTCCATATAAACACCGAAAGTCACGTTCATATTAAATCACACAAAGATCGAAACATAAGAAAGTGAATAAAAATCATTTGTGTCAGTTATATACCTTAATAAACTAACACTGCATGAAGTTCAGCTAGTTGCAGCAAGCACCTGTTACAGTATTGGTATCATAATATGCTGACGTTGACCAATACTTTAACATCAGCCGCCATCGAAAGAAAATCTCGTTCAAAATATGTTCACGATTTTAACATAATTATTGGCTATTTTTTTCATGTTTATAAATGCATCATTTCTTTGGTAACGAGTTAAAGAATGTTAAAAGGTCGAGTCGACCCTTTTGCCCTTGTGTTTATTCTTATTGTACGATTAGTATCGTCTCTGTATACTTAAGACCATTACGAGAGCTTTTGACAAAAATACTAAGACGTATACAGAAACGCACTGTCCCGACCTCTTCGTAAGTTAATTATTAATGGATCCATTTAGCCTAAAAAGCTTTCATTTGATTATAAATAAAAAAGTTTTCGCCAACCTATATTTACCATCTTCACAAGTGCACGACAGTATTACTGATCCACTAATTTACGGTCGTAGCGTCAATTTGAAATAATTGTAATATTTGTAACCCATTTTATATTATATCGTGTGGTTTATATGGTAATTTTGCTATTACCCACCATTTAATCATTAAGTGTGAAATCATAATGCTTCTCAGTCTATAGACTTAGTCTCATTATTGTACGTTAATAAACAAACGTCAATCCGTACATATTGATGCTCACTATTTAGACGCCGAAGTAAAACGTAGTACATGTACCCTAAATATGAGACACAGTTTTACTTCTCCAGGGAGATGAACTGACGCTTGGTAAAGGATCGAGTCACATTAAAAATATATAACTGCCTCTGTGTTTTTTACAAAGGAGATGGTGTCATTAGGTTCACAAATGATAAGTGGTCTTATAAACGCATTACCACCAACTTTACAATGTATTAACTTCGTGTTGGTAATGTTTGAAATTAAGCTTTGAACAGTATACTACTGGTCGACAGGTAAATAATGTTCAATTTTGTGAACGCATGCATGTAGTTATATCAACTACCAAAAGTGCATGTAATATGGAATGGGGAGCGTCTTTAAAAAAATAAGAGATATCAATGACCCCTAATACGTATACAGCCATTTTTTGATTACTTGGTTAATGTCGTTGTTGTTTCCAACTTGAATACTGAATTCATTTTGAACAAAAAGGAGCAGATACAATGTACTTGTATGTTCATTTTGAGAAATGTGAACTAAATTTTAATTGGCTTTGATAGTTCAAACAAACACATTAATGTGTTTGTCTTGATTATAAGTGTTACTTTCCATAGCAAGAAATCGTGAAGAAACTCAACGCTAACACTGCAGCACGCCAATATCTGTGTAAAGATTGCATCCACTTATTTCAGTCATTAGTTGACGGGAAGATTAGAAGGAAGTAGGTTTTATCAAGTTATATCACCACTACTTCATTACTGACATGTCAATAGGTCTAGGACACAAATAATCACGATTCTCTGTGACCAAAAGGATAATGCTACAAATCTTTGGTGAAATTATTCGGTTTCGCCCGTAGACAGTTATTTGAAGATATATGAAAATATCATCAAGTAGCCTTTGTCAACAAGTTGTTCCATCATGGAATGTTATCTTGGAACGTTATCATAGAATGTCTTCTAGTTATTTATTATTACAAATATACCATAATGGTCTGAAGCAAGTCATTTCACAGTCAACTGTTTCCTTCTCTCCGTTTGTTTACCTTGACCCTCAGTATCTGTTCGCCTGGTGTATTGGTGCAAAAATACCTTTGTCATATTTTGCTCTGTTTTTATTTAAAGTAAAACCAGTGAACAAAGATTCATCAAAATGAGAGCATAACTTTGACCTTTATGTACTGTTTGTCTTTATTCGGATGATTATTTGACTGTATGAAGGACTTAAAGGGATTTTTACAGATTTACTTGTAGTGATTTTTCGCTATTTAACACAATGCTACCGTTAGATGAATCTGTTTTATTTACCTAGTCATGCAATTTAGTTTAAGTTTCCCCCGGCGGTAAGAGTGAAGTAGTCCAACAATGTATTGGTTGGGTTTTGGCCCCCGGTTTCGAGTTTGATAATAGTTTGAAAAAATATAACGGAAACGGCTTATCGTATAATGACTTTTATTGCAGAAATATCATAATGCATTCAAGTTAAATTTATACGACTTTATAATACCAGTTCATGTTAACCGAGAAACAACGAAATCGCCGTCTTAGTTGTTAACACTACATAAGTAAGCAAACTAGGCGGACTTCACAGGAATAATTAACTTTAACTAGAACAGATCCTAGATAAATAGTACAGTCGTAATTTTATGACAGGGCCTTTAAATATATGTATTTAACATGACATTAACCAGACACAAATTTCTCTAGTACAGATAATATCTCAAACACAAATTTCTCTAGTACAGATAATATCTCAAACACAAATTTCTAGTACAGATTTTATCTCAGACACTAGTGTCTCAAGTTCAGATTTTATCTCAAACACAAATTTCTAGTACAGATTTTATCTCAGACACTAGTTTCTCAAGTACAGATTTTATCTCAGACACAATTTTTTCTAGTACAGATAGTATCTCAAACACAAATTTCTCTAGTACAGATAATATCTCAGACACTAGTTTCTCTAGTACAGATAATATCTCAAACACAAATTTCTAGTACCGATTTTATCTCAGACACTGGTTTCTCAAGTACAGATTTTATCTCAGACACAAATTTCTCTAGTACAGATAGTATCTCAAACACAAATTTCTCTAGTACAGATTTTATCTCAGACACTAGTTTCTCTAGTAAAGATTGTATCTCAGAAACAAATTTCTCTAGTAAAGTTTGTATCTCAGAAACAAATTTCTCTAGTGTATCTCAGAAACAAATTTCTCTAGTAAAGATTGTATCTCAGACACCAGTTTCTTTAGTACAGATTGTATCTCAGACACTAGTCTCTCTAGTAAAGATTGTATCTCAGACACTAGTTTCTCTAGTACAGATTGTATCTCAGACACTAGTTTCTCTTGTAAAGATTGGATCTCAGACATTAGTTTCTCTTGTAAAGATTGGATCTCAGACACTAGTTTCTCTAGTACAGATTGGATCTCAGACACTAGTTTCTCTAGTAGAGATTGGATCTCAGACATTAGTTTCTCTTGTACAGATTGTATCTCAGACACTTGTTTCCACTGTAAGGATTTTATCTCACACACAAGTTTCTCTAGTCCGTATTGTATGTCAGACACTATTTGCTCAGGTACAAATTGCATTGCCTTATATTAATCTGAAGAGAATATAATACTCCAGGCATTTCAAGGGATCAAACAATATTTTTCTCAAACAAAAACACTGACCTCCCTGATAGAAAGCATATGTGCATCAAGAAGACTGGCGAGTTTGGTAATTACTGTCATAGAGATGTTGTAGCATCTGATGGAAGCCTCGAGGGAGTGGCAAGAAAGCCAAGAATTTTTAAACAATGTCACATCTGTGCAGTTGCCTTGCAATATCCTTGCAGCAATAGTTCAAAAGCTTAGCAGCTGACTCATGCATTGTGCACAGACAAGTGCTGGGATAACTCACTAACCCCTTTAAGTTAGCGTGAGTGTCTACAAACGTAAAAAAATGCGAAAAAGACATTTTAAGTTACTAATATTAATTAAATATCATACTATCATACCATGCAACAAAAAAATCGATCCGAATATGCAAAAATTGTGTTTTATCGCGATAAAAACTGCACCCCCATATCGACTCCACTTTATCAGCTAGAACGATCTAGGATGCGGCGTTGTAAGGGGCTTAAGGGCAAATTTGTATCAATCGTTATTCGGGTCCGAAGTCTGGGGAATTTTTCGATATAAAGAAATCGATAAACTACATTATAAATTCTGTAAGCAATTACTTGGTGTTCGTGCAAGTACTCCAAACCTAGCTGTTCTTGGTGAATTAGGTAGGCTACCAATCTATGTCAAAGCTCTTGAAAGATCCATCAAATTCTGGATTAAAATAATGTCTAATCAAAATTCTATTACTTATCTGTTATATAATGAACAATGCTAATCAAGTAATTCTAGCACATGGGCTTATAAAAGAAAACGTTATTTGATGAACTTGGATATAGTAATATATTTTTAAATTTCAACCAAAATTCCAGTTATCTCCCTCCCCTTAAAACGTAGATTACATGATCAATTTATCCAAGAGTGGAACGCAACTAGAAGTAACATGCCAAGACTAAATGCTTATAACAAAATTAAAAGTGATTTCAGTTTCTCAAGTTATCTGCGTACGATTGAAAATAACTCGTTAAGAAAACAAATTTCCTGCATCAGATTATCGTCTCATTCACTTAATATAGAAGTAGGTAGGACCCAGAATATATTACGAAGTGAGAGAATTTGCTAAGTATGTACATTAAACCAATTAGAATCTGAATTTCATTTCTTGTTATGCTGTCCTCTGTATAATGATATTAGAAAAAAGTATTTAGGTAAAATTTCCTGGCCATCTATAGAGAAATTTTCCAAAATCATGTCATCCGAAAATAAAAATTCTTTATACAAATTAGCATTATTTATTAAAGAAGCGCTCAAATTAAGAACAACTCATTTAAGCAGCAGTAACTAAGTATCTACTCAAAATATATTAACAGTCTATATTGGAATAATTTTGATATTATTAAAATGCTGTTCTCGCTTGTTGTATATTTGTTTATTTGTAATGTAGTTGTATGTATGTTTGAATGTATATGTATGTTAGTTATGTTCAACTTGTTTCTTTTTCTGTTTCTTTTTCCACATTATCTTGTAGTGATGTATTTCGCATGTATGTAATGCCATGTTCTTTTTGTATGTTTTGTGTCATAGACATGTATATGTCGATTCACACAATAAACTGTAAACTGTTATTAAATTTGGTATCGCTTGCCGTATGTCAACATAAGTATTTAAAATTCGACAGATTATCAACATCAAGCGGATTAAAATGGGAAATAAGAAAAATAAGGCTAAGCAAGGTGTTAGAGTGTTCTCAAAAAGTGAAAATGTAGTTAGAAATCTCTTTCTCACGGAAGTTGGTTTACGAATGCTAAAGATACCGAACTGCATAAATCTACATCCAGTGAAAAACTTGACCATAGTGACGTGACAGATTGCGAAAATGGAAACTTTATGGTGGAAAATTACGTAATAAATATATAACTGCAACAATCATTTGATGTGCAATAAACGTGTGAATTCATTAACACCTTGGTCGATTGGGCTACTAGCATCTAATTAACTTTTAATATAAAATATATGATGAAATAACTGATCCGAAACAGTGGTCTTATTGAAGTATGATATCGATATCATACTCTAACGCCTTGCTAATTATGGGTCAATTTAGACCTTATATATGTCGCATCACACATTCCTTTATGTTTTGGCGGGAGATATAATAAACAGCAATATGGTATGCAGACATCTTTCAATAAAACGCACACGATAAGAAAACGAGCGGCCAAAGATTGTAACCCCGTTAATGTTATGACGTACCATTTTTACAAGTTTTAATTAAATTTATATATTCCAGAGTCAGTTAGGTTTCAAATACAATTAAACAGGAGTTATAAAACTACAATATATCTAAAGTGCCAGTAAATAAAAGTAGTAAGGGACTTGTGCTTGTCTGGCTCACTTTGGGGAAGTGTCAAATACACCCACTTCACCTGAAAAAATTTTTGTATCCAGAATACAAAATTCAAAAACACCCAAACCCCCTATTTTTACTTCAGCCATCCTACCCGAGATATGGTATTTCGAAGATTTTTCAATTTTGTTTTTCCTCCCAGATCGAGAATGCGGTAATTCGAAGATTTTTCAATTTTGTCTTCCCCCCTATCCCAGATCGAGAATACGGTAATTCGAAGAGTTTTCAATCGTGTCATTCCCCCACCCCACACAAAATACATGAAAAATAGGATAATATGGAATTGTCCCTATTGGATCTGGCTCACTTATTTTTCTACCTTAAAAATGGAGTCGCAAGATAAGGGTATTAAAATTCAGTAATCTGTAATTCTTGTTCATAAAAACTTCCTTTGATTTCTTCGCCTTCTAAATCATTTATTTTATAAGTAACAGGATCAGTATTTAAAACTTCTTCAATTACAAATATTTCTCTAGTCCAACGAGTGGTATACCCCTTTTCAAATTTGTCTTTCTTTTTTGTTATTCTTACCCTATCTCCAACTTTAAATTTAGGTTTTTTGGTTTCCTTTTCTTTTTCTGGATATAAATTTTCATACACTGTTGATTCATTTTCCTTCTCACTCGCTTCAACAGGTGTCATTTTAATTGAAGAATGTACTGTATTGTTATAATCTTTAACTAAATTATCTAATATATTATAATATTTTGTAGTTTCATGAGCAGTAAAATATTTAAACATACGTTGTTTCATTGTTCCTATCCAGCGTTCTACTACACTTGATTTTTCTTCATTCTCAGTTGAATATAATTTTATGTTATTATCTTTAACAATTCTTTCACTTGTCGATTATAAAATTCGGCTCCTTTATCCGACCAAATAAACATTGGTTTTCTTTTTTTGAATAATGTTTTAAATGCTTCACTTACTGTTGCTCCTGTTTTATTTTTTAAAGGAATCAACCAACCATATTTACTAAAAACATCTATAACAGCTAATAAATATTTATAGTGTTTATTTTGTTTTGAATATTGTTGCATATCTACCAAATCAACTGCCCATGTTTGATCTATTGAATGAACATAAACACGTCTTTTGGGGAAAGATTTTACAACTCTATGGTGTAATTCATCTGCTAATTTATTTGTAAATCTTTTACAACGTAAACAATATATTTTTGGATTCTCCATTTTTTAGAGGTTAATTTTTTTTCTTTAAAAATGAGTGAAAGAAAAATTTGTACAAAGTGTAATGAATATAAATATTTGTATGAATATGACAAAGCAACCGGTAGATTCATGAATGTTAAATCTTCATGCAAGCAATGTAACAAACCAATAAAACAAAAACATTATCAAAATAACAAAGAAAAATATAAACAAGCATATCAAGAATTTTTACTTAGAAATCCCGATTATCAACATGATTATTATTTTGAAAATAAAAATTGGTACCTAATTTAAAATTGTTTTTTTTTTTTCAGTTTCCGATCCGGTTTTGATCTGGTTTGGCCTGGTTCAGTGCAGTCTGACCTGGTTTAACTGAAAAAAAAAAAAAAACGCCAAAAACCGGAAAAAAAAAAATAAAAAATAGTCTAGAAAGAAAGGGGCTCTCCCCGCGCACCACCACACCGGATAATTGAAAATTATTCTTTAAAAATGGCAACAAAAAATTCGAAGATCTTATTACCGAAACTATAATTGATGATATCGATGAAGAAAACTATAGGGACTATATCACTATTCTTAAAGATAAAATTGAGATACCATACACTCCTATTGGAATATTGATTACATTTAAATGTGAATTTAATACACCTGTGGCATTTGATGTGGTTGAAGCTTACTATTCCTCAGCCAGACAAACAATACGATCAAATAATGATATCAATAGATATTTTGAAAAATTAACTAATGCTTTTGATAAATGGATTGATGAATTTCAAGAAAGAGGAAGTGGGTTTGTATTTAAACGAATAATACAATCGGAAATTAAACTATATAAAGTTAATTATCTTAGAGCGCGTTCTTATATTAAGACACCATTTAAATCAAATAATATTATTAATGTTAAAAATATAAATGATAATAAATGTTTCTTGTGGAGTTTAATAGCTAAATTACACCCCGCCTCTGATAATAAAGATCGAGTATCAAAGTATAAACCATATGAAAATAAATTTATTATGAATGGTATTGAATACCCCGTATCATTAAAAGATATACCAAAAGAGGAAAAACTAAATAGAATATCCATAAATGTTTTCTATTTGAAAAATCCTAAGCATAAATCTTCTCTATGCCCCTTGTATACTTCTAGTATTGACCAGGATAAATCTAGAACTGTTGATTTACTCTACTTAGAAGAAGATGGGAATACACACTATTGTTTAATTAAAGATTTAAATAGTTTTCTTTACGATAGGAATAATCATAAACCTTTTGTATGTAGAAATTGTTTACACGGTTTTTCAAGAAAAGAAGCATTAGAAGATCATAAAGTTATATGTTCCAATCATAAACATTGTAAAGTTAAAATGCCAGAAGAAGGTAAAAATATTCTTAAGTTTATAAATTATCATTATAAATCAAGATTGCCAATTGCAATTTATTCTGATTTCGAATCTAATAATATTCCCATATCAACATCTCAACCAAATCCTAATGAATCTTATACAAAGAAAATATTTAAACAAGAAATAAATAGTTTTGGTATATATGTTAAATCTGATTATCCAAATATATATAAACCGGAATACATTTCTTACGTTGGTGATGATGCCAAAGAGAAATATATTGAAACAATTATTATAATATATAATGATATTATCCGTAATTTATATCGTTATGAAAAAGCTAAACATAAATTAACTTTCGAACAAGAAAAAGAATTTCAGGAAGCAATCAATTGTTATATATGTGGAGTTGAGTTTTCCGAATCTCCCGAGTTGGAAATAAGAAAACATAAAAAAATAAATGTGAAGAAGTTTAAATCTGTGAATGAAAGACATATAAGATTACGAGAAAAAATAGATAAACCCAAACTAAAATATATTGTTGATAATCCAGATAAATTTAATTTGGGAAGTAGATATATTAAAGGAAATCAAATAGATCATGATTCACAATTACAATTATTAAAAGATTATCTAGATGAAACTAATGAATTTGGAGAATGTATCATGTCTTATCACCAACGTAATAAATTTGGAAGATATTGGACTAGTGAAAAAATGGGATTACAAAATATGAGTAGAAGAATTAGACATACACTATGTAAAGATAATATGATTGATATTGACATGAAGAATGCCCACCCTACTTTACTATCATCTTATTGTCATAAAAATAATATTAAATGTGGTGCACTAGATCATTATATTAATAACAGAGAAGAATTATTAGTCCAATATGGTAAATTGAAAAATTTATCTAGAGAAGATTCAAAAAAAGATTTATTAGCTATTCTCAATGGAAGAGAAATAAATATGAATTGTAAATACCCCGATTGGTTTGTTGATTATTACAAAGGGATGAGAGATATAATAGATAAAGTTTGTGAATTTAATCCACCTTTGGTTGAACTTGCAACCAAACAAAAAAAAGAAAGAGGGTCAGATTATAATATCAAAGGTTCCGCAATTAATCTATTGTTATGTGATATGGAAAACAAATCATTGATGACGGCATTTGATTATCTAATAGAACAAGGTGTTGAAGTTGGTGCATTGGTGTTCGATGGTTTGATGATTTATAAAAATGAAAGAGATATTGAAGAATTGTTGAAGGGATGTTCAAAAGCTGTAAAAGAAAAAACAGGAAATGATATAATATTTACAGAAAAAATAATGGATGAAGGATATAATATAGACGCACCCCACGAAATGTTAATTCCCCAGTCGCAAATGAAAATACGAGAACATTGTCATTATACTGGAAAATATCGAGGTGCAGCATGCCAATCTTGTAATACCAAAGAAGGTAAAGCAACAAAATTAATTCCTGTATTTTTTCACAATGGTTCCAATTACGATTTCCATTTTATAATTGAGGAACTGACGAAATACGAAGATAAATATAATAAGGTTGAAGTGTTATCAAAAACATCAGAAGAATATATAGCAATTGATTATGGTTCAACATATAGAAAATTAAGATTCTTAGATTCCTACAGATTTATGTCGAAGGGTTTGGCGGATGTTGCTAAATCGATAGATGATTTTCCTATTTTGGAAAGTGAATTTAAAACAGGTATAGGGTTTTTGAAACAAAAAGGATATTACCCCTATGAATATGTTGATAGTTTGGAAAAATTAAAAGAAACAAAATTACCCCCAATAGAAAAGTTTTATTCTACTTTAAAACAAGAAGGTATAACAGAAAAAGAATATGAACATGCACAGAGGGTATGGGAAACATTCAAATGTAAAACATTACAAGATTACCATGAATTGTATTTAAAAACTGATGTGTTAATATTAGCAGATGCATTTGAGAAATTTAGAAACTTCTTTTTAAAACATCATGAAATTGATCCTTGTTATTGTTTCTCAGCCCCAGGTTTAACTTGGCAATGTGGTTTAAAGTATACAGGAGTTGAATTAGAATTATTAACAGATTATGATATGCTTTTGATGTTTGAGGAAGGTATAAGAGGGGGATTTTCGGGGGTTTTGGGACCACGACATGTAAAAGCTTTTAATAAATATACACCAAACTATTATGGTGATGGAAATAGAATATTGGATGAAAATGAAATGAAAGAATGTTTGGAAATATTGAAGAATGGTGGTGATCTAAATGATTTTCTTATGGAAAAATTTATGTTATATCTTGATGCAAATAATTTGTACGGTTGGGCGATGTCACAACTTTTACCAACTAAAGATTTCAAATGGGAAGATGATCCAAACTACTACTTGGATATCCCAAAAGGAAGGGGTTGTATAATAGAATGTGATTTGGAATATACCGAGGAATGTAAAAAGAAAACATTTAAATATCCGCTAGCACCAGAAAAGAGAAAAGTAACCAAGGAAGAACTTTCGCCGTATCAGTTAGAATTATTGGAAAAGGAAAATAGAACATTGGGTAAAGAAGAAAAACTATTCTTAACACTATATGATAAAAAGAAATATATTGTTCATCACAGCATTTTAAAGGATTATATTAAACGTGGTATGAAAGTAACTAAAGTTTATAGAACCATTTCATTCGAAGAATCAAAATGGTTGGCGAAGTACATTAATTTTAATACCGAGCAGAGAACAAAATCAAAATCTGCTTTTGAAAAGGATTAATGGAAGTTAATGAATAATGCTTTCTATGGAAAGACATTGGAAAATATTAGAGGAAGAAATGAAGTTAAATTATCAACAGATTATAATGAAATAAAGAAAGCTATAAATAAACCAAATTTTAAAGACTCAATAATATTTAATGATAATTTAGTTGCTATAATTAATAATATTACATCCGTTAAATTTAATAAACCTATTTATTTGGGACAGGCTATATTGGATTATTCTAAATTATTAATGTATCAATTTTACTATAACGTTGTAAATGAATTGTGGCCAAGGAATAAACTTGTTGCTTCCGATTCAGTTTTAGGAGATACGCCATTGATACTAAGATATAATAATAAAATATATATTGATAAGATAGTAAATATCGCCGATGAATATGAATATTCAAATGGTAAATTTTATCATAAACCAAATGATGGTATTGAAGTTTGGACAAGTAGAGGATTTTCTAAAATAAAAACTGTAATTAAACATGAAACGAATAAAGAAATATTTAGGGTTGTCACACCATTGGGATTTGTTGATGTAACCGAAGACCATTCATTGATTAAAGATAATAATGAAATTATTAAACCTAAAGATTTAACATTAAATACTAATCTTCTATTTAACGATAGGTATAAAGAAAATTTAAACCCACCTTTAAAAAGAGATTTCTTAAAATTAGAACCAAAAACTTTGGAAGAGAAAAAAGCTTTTATCGAAGGTTTCTTTTTGGCGGATGGAAGTAGTGGAATTTATGAATACGAACGTGGAATAAAATATTCTTGGAATTTAAATAATCAAGATTTAGATCTTTCGGATAAATGCTTAGAATATTGTAGAGAAATTTATCCAACCGATTTTAAAATAATAGATTGTATGAGATCGTCCCGTGTATATAGAATTATTCCGAAGGGGAGAGGAAGTCATGAAGCAATGGCAGAAGAATTTAAAAGATTTTATACCAACGAACGTGAAAAGTACATTCCGTACGAAATTCTTAATGAAGATTACAATTACAGATTATTTTTCTTCAGAGGATTTTACCAAGGAGATGGTTTTAAGAAGGGGAAGGATAGTTACTTTGGTTTTTCACAAAAATCTAAAATTACATTTTCATGTTTGCATTATCTTGTAACATCTCTAGGTTATAATAGTAATATTAATACTTGTAATAAAAGATCGAAAATATTCAACTTATATATAACTAAAAAAGAACAAGTCGCTAAAGTAAAAAAGATAATACCATTGGGAAAACAAAAAAGGGTGGTTTATGATTTATCTACAAAAAGTGAAAATTTTAATTGTGGATTTCCATTGATCGTTCACAATACCGACAGTGTTTTCATATCAATTAAAACTAAAGATGTTTACGAGGATATGAAAAATATAAAAGATTGTTTAGATACATCTGAATACCCCAAAGATCATCCCTTATATTCTGAAAAAAATAAAAAAGTAATTGGAAAATTTAAAGATGAATTAAACGGAAAAATTATGAATGAAATAGTTTACTTAAGAAGCAAGGCATATTCTTTTACGTCAAGTCAACCGGAGGGAGTGAAAGAAGAAAAAAAATTAAAAGGAATAGGGAAAACAACAATTAAAAAAGATATAAAATTTGATGACTATAAAGATTGTCTATTTAATAATAAAACTAAAATAAATAGAATGTATACAATGAATTCTGAAAAGCACAATATGTACATTAATGAAGTAAATAAAATAAGCATGACACCATTTGACGATAAAAGATATATATGTGAAAATGGAATAGATACTTTACCATTTGGTTTTATTTAATTCCCCCCATACCAAATCTCATTTTCGTTCCAATAACTTTATTAACAATCGATCTATCCATTTTTTCCCTTAGGGTGGGATTATAAATACCTTCCATCTCAGCTAACATATTTTTGTCACATACTTTATTTCTAGTTTCCGTATCTTTATTTTTTAAATAACACACATCATGATGGTAGGCAGCTTTATCAACCCTGTTTACTGGTTTACTCCAACTTTTAGGAGTAAGATCGGGGTTTAATCTTTTATTTAGATTAGTGCCCGGCCCCGTAAAATTATGCCCCGGTAAATGCATTTCAAAAGGTAGATTATTTATAGCCTTGTTCATCAAACCTTTTCCGCTAGAGACGAATTGATATTTCATTATTCCACACACTTCGCATCTACCCCGTTTCATTGGTCTACCATTTTTTGAAACAACATCCTCGACATTGAGAGTATTGGTGTGTTTTTTACATTTTACGCAATACATTTTTTAAACGAAAAAAAAACAGGTTCAAAAACAGGTTCAAAAACAGGTTCAAAAACAGGTTCAAAAACTCGTTACATTTTAACACGTTACATGTTACATTTTAATATGTTATATTTTAAGTTTAAAAATGGAGATAAAAGATTTATCGTGGAACGCGACGACGACCAAGCGCAACAATCATCCCCTTTTACCAAAAAGTATTAGAGGTGTGATTATTGGGAAATCCGGATGCGGCAAAACTACATTATTACTTAATCTCTTACTCGAACCGGGGTGGTTGGATTATACCCACCTCCAAGTTTTTGGAAAGAGTTTATTCCAACCGGAATATTGTATTTTAAATGAAGCTTTTGAAAAAAAATTAACCAAAGACGAAATACTTCAACTTTTCAACAACCGTGAAGAAATATCCAATGGTGAAATTTCTACATCGGATATCATAAATGAAATATCTAAAAGCCGAGTACCTAAAAATGGAATAGAAAGTAAATTTTATGAATCTGCCGAAGATGTTCCAGATCCCAGGGATTTAAATCCTAAGAACAAAAATTTAATGATATTCGATGATTTAATTTTAGAAAAGCAAAATAAATGCGAGGCCTATTATATTCGTGGTAGACATAGTAACGTGGATTGTTTTTATCTTTCACAAAACTATTTCAAATTACCAAGGCAAACTATAAGGGAAAATGCTAATTTTATTTGTCTGTTCCCACAAGACTTAAAAAATATAAATCATATTTATAATGATCACGTAAGTCATGATATGGAGAAGGAAGAATTTAGAAAATTGTGTAGAACTGCTTGGGTGAGACCATTTAGTTTTGTTGTAATCGATTTATCGTCTAAAAAAGATAATGGAAAATATAGAATCGGATTGGATGAATTTTATTTACCCTTGCGAAAAGAATAATTTTTCGGATAAAAAATGGATAAAGAATTATTAGAAACTATTGCTAGAAATACAGAACCAAAAAGTTCATTTCAGATTATAGTATCTGATAATAAAACAAATTTTAAAACTATGTTCAATCCCCCAATACAACTTGATAAAACGAGAAAGTATGAAATAGCACTCGTTAACCTTGAAACGTATTATTCTTTTCCAAATATCACCGATGAGAATAATCATTTTAAATATTCCAAAGATAATGGGGCAAATTGGGAAACAACTAGAATACCTACAGGAAGTTATGATATAGTTGATATAAATGATTTTATACAAGATGTAACTATTACTGCAAATCCAAATACTTTAAAATCCAGAATAGAGATAAGAAATAATTTCATTGTTGATTTTAATCATCCAAAATCTATAGGTAGAGTATTAGGTTTTAATCGTAAAAAATATAAATCTGGAATTCACGAATCTGAAAACGTTGTTGATATTCTCAGTATTAATAGTATACTCGTTAATATAGATATTATTTCTGGTAGTTATGTAAATGGTTCTTCACAAAATACGATCTACAGTTTTTTCCCTAACGTAAGTCCTGGATATAAAATAATTGAAACACCTCATAATTTGGTTTATCTACCAATTACATTGGATACAATACGTAGTCTCAAAACAGAACTTACAGATCAACATGGCAAATTGTTAGATCTAAGAAATGAAAATATTACAATTAGATTTCATATACGTCAAATATAATCTTAAAAAATGAGTTACATAAATACAAAAGTTAATATTTCCGATGGACAAAAAAATAAAATTAAACGTGCTATAAAAAATGGCACTGCTACGAGTATACGTTTAGATAAAGAGGATTTCGAAGGTGATGATATTATAGCTATCACCGAGACGCAAATGAATAAAATGGAACGTGCTTGTGAAAATGGTGTAGGAGTAACGATTAAATTAAGTAAAAAACAATCGGAGCATAACGCAAAAATTGAAGGTGGTTTTCTTCCCATGTTGGCAGGTTTGGCCGCAAGTGCCCTACCTGTATTGGCGAGGACTGTATTACCAGCTATTGGAGTGGGGGCCTTATCGGGTTTGGCTAGTACCGCTGCACAAAAAGCTATTGGTTCCGGTTTGTATCTTAAAAAAGGTGGATGTGTTTGTCAAGTGGAAACCGACGGGGAAGGTTTATATTTGAAACCAGCCTCAGGTTCTGGTTTTAAGTCTCTCGGTGATGGTTTATATTTGAAAAAAGAAGGTGGAAAATTGTACGATGGAACGGGTCTCCTTTTTGGAGAAAACAGTCCTTTTAAAAATATTCCACTTTTGGGATTCTTACTCTAAAAAAATGGAAAACATAAAAGTTGAAAATATTTTACTTCCGTATAAACCATTAACTAATTTTGAATTGATAGATGCAGTTGAAAAATTAAATATTCCTAATTTCAGGGGAGTGTTGATGAGAGATCAACTCCCTGAATTTCCTTTCCCCGAAGAATGTGGGGTAATGAATTTAGATGATACAAATCCAAATGATGAATTTGGTTCTTCGGATTCCAAAGGTACCCACTGGGTATGTTGGTATGTTTCCGAAGGGACCCCTATTTATTTTGATAGCTATGGAATACAACCACCTTTGGAAATAATGAAATACTTTGATCGTGATGTGGTGTATAATACAGAACAAATACAACCAAGGGGGACAGTAATATGTGGGCATATATGTTTATTTTTTTTATTTCATTCGCTAAGCGGAAAAAAATAATTTTTCCGAAGAAAAATGCCTGTAGATAAATTTGGAAGAATGCCCAAAACTAAGGTTTCAAAATCGGATGTATCTTTAAATTATATAAACAATAACTTTTTGAAAAGAGGGGAAATCGATATGTTTGGAAACAAGATCACGAACCTCGGAACTCCTACGGATGCCGGCGACGCAGCACCTAAATCATTTGTGATAAGGAGAATAAACAAGATAGCAAAGGATTACGATTTAGAAAATTTAAAACAAGTAAAAACAGATATCATAGAAAGGATGAGAAAAAATTTAGAAAAATATATCGACAAAGAAAAATTGGAAGCCGAACTAAATAAACTTAAAAAGGAATGGGCCTTGGATGATAAAACCAGTGAAGATGAAATTACTCAGAAAATAATGAAGGATATTGAAAAAGGTGTGAACATTCTCAAAAATGATTTAAAAGATCTGGTGGATGAAAAAAATGAAGAGACATTACAGTTGGTTGTAGATAGGATGCAAACCGATATTGGTGAAGTTATTTCGGGAAGAAATAAGAAAATCAGACAACTGGAAAAGACTATACATGATTTTAAAAACATTCAACCATCCTTTCTCATGTTTTCATTGGAAATTAGTAAAGATACTGTAATAAAAGTATACCAAGACTTGACAGGTCGGATTCATATTGCAGATAAAAAAAATAAACATTATGAGTATTTAACAAAGGTGTTTGTTATGTTACCGAACGAGCATATTAAATATGATGAAATAGTTGAATATCCCCTTCTTCATAGTATGGAGGTTGGTCGTCAACATAGGATGGAAGATTGGCTACTTAAAAAGCCGGGTGTTTACACGCTCGACATTGATTTGAAATTTAAATCCAGTGTTCCGGATCACTCAAAACAAATGTTTGCTATAGTCCTTGATGACGGAAGGGAACAAACATGTTCGGAAGAACAAGGAGGGTGTAAGAAAGTATGGGCATTTAATATTGATAAGCCGAAAACTCGTATGACAATCAGCCCTTTGGCATTTAAGGAATATGCTTTTACCGAAAAGGGATATATAAAATTATATTATAAACCAAGTTAATCAACTTCACTCTATTTTAAATTGACTAAATTCCGATTCCAGCTTTTTATCAAAAGCCGGATTATTGGGATGTTTAATTCCTTTATATTTCGACAAGCCTTTCGTCGTATTTTCTTTTTCCTTTTCCGGCTTTTTTTGTTTCTTTTCTTCTTCCATTTTATAAAAAAATAAAAGGTTCTTTTAACCATAAACAACACTCATCTTATTTCCATCTGATTGAAATTTTATCATTTTATCGCTGATAACAACTGCAAAAGCTTCCGTTTCTGCTTGAACGTTTGCACCGAATTGTGCTTTCACTTGAATGTCAGTAACCGAATTCTTTAATCTTTCACTTTGTTTACTTACATCAATCACGAAGATTGGAAAAAGATTTTTGTAATCAGGCGGATTTATATTTGGGTTGGAAATTAATTCATCCATATGGTAAAATTTCGATCTGAATGCAGCTGCATCGCCATAAGCTCTACTAAACTGGTTCTTACCAAAATCCAATTGATAATCAACTTCGGGGTATCTATTAGAATTAAGCATTACATACATATTTTTTAGTGCCTCATGATCGAAAAGAGCGGGGTTCAGTTCCTGATTACCATCTCTTCCGGTTTGAAAACCTATAATAATCCAACGAGGTTTTTCTGGACTTGATTTAACCGAAAGTCTCCAAGAGAAATTGGTTGATCGTGGTACTGTTATAGTATCACATTGTCGCATTCTATATCCCACGGGAAGACTGGCTTTATCTTCTATCGTTTTGTATAGTTGAAACTTTTCAGCATCGGCAGGAAGAACGTGTGGAATATACCATGATAATTTTACGAGAGATACTTTACCTGCATCAACACCACCAGCTCTAAAAATTGCATCATTATCATTCTTTCTGGTTAGAGCCAATGTTTGCTTCATACCGTATAAAATTTTATTATAATCTTCGCAAAAACCAAAAATATGTTTTAACGGAACTCTAAAACTAAACGTTCCCCTGGGGTTCGGCTGCTGAATTAAATAATTTTGGCGAATCCTAAATCCAGAATTATTACCCTTGTTTGCTCCGCCGGCTACATCTTTGTACCAGAGTTGATTTAAACCTTGAGATTTTGAGAAATCATCCGGATACTTTAATAGTCCCAGTATAGTTGTAGCCTGTCCAGGGTGAAAAATAGATTCGATCTCTTGTCCAGAAAGTTGATATTTAATATTATTGAATAAAAACATAGGGGCATTATTTATTAGTGCAACGTCGTCATCATTTCCATAAGCTGTTCCATCGGCTTTTGTTAATCTTCCTTCAAACAACAAATAACTTTCGCTCGGATGGGTAAATAAATCTTGTGTTTCAATATTAATTCTAATTTCACCTGGATTATTTAAATTAGTTCCAGTAATAGGTTCGTATTCATGATATTCATATTTTTCAATACTTTCATCTGTTGTGGGAACTTCAGTAATTTTTAAAATATCCTCCATTTTATAATAAAAAAATTTAGGTCTTTTTCAATTTACGAACCACATCTTGAATACTCATAACCTTTGATCCCCCGGCATCGATAATTGAAGAAAGACTCGGTTCGTCTTTAGGTTGCGCGTCGGTATATTTTTGTATAATTGATTTGGATTTCGGGGTTAAAAGTTTACTAGCGTGGGCCACCGCTTTACTAGCGATCTTTTTCCCCGCCTCATCCAACGCTTTCTTTCCGGCAGATTTACCAGCATCGAGTGCTAACTTTGCTACATTCGTTGCAGCTGTTTTAGAAAATAAACCGCTAAATAAATTTGCCATAGTTTCAAATATTCCACTTCCTCCATACCTGTACCGTCTTTTAAATCCATAATTTTTTATTATTAACATTTTGTTAGTATTTTTTTATGTTCTTCGGAATTTAAAATATTTTGTTTTTTAAGATTATCACAAATAGAAACTATTTCGTTTTGTACCCCCGTGTTACCAGCTTTTTTACTTTCCATCAATAAGTCTAGTCTTTCAATTAATTTATTTGGATCCGAGAGACCCTCACCTTTTTTTTTCGACGGCCCACGCTTCTCATACAGTTTATCCAAGTTGTTAAGTTCAGGCAGATCCTCTAGGCGACTCCACATATAATCCCAAATTGGTTTAATATAATATTTATATTTATGACTTTTGCTGGATTTTGGTTTATTTTTAGTCGGATTATTATCTTGATAAATAGCGTTCGTTCTATACATCAATTTACGATATTTTTTATAATCTTCATCTGTGATTATTTCTTTATCTGGATCCTTGGCTGTAATAAGTTCCCATAATCCTTTGGTTCCTTTATATCCTTTTTTATCCACAACTATATAGTCTTCTATAAATTCAACAGGTTTATCTCCAATATATAATTTTTCTTCTTCCTCGTTGTAATATATTCCAAACGTTGTATCAGTTCCCGATTTACTACCAAAATTTTTTAGATATTCGAGATAAATTTCACCTACATTCCCTCTATCAATACCGGGGGTAGGTTCTGGTAAAGCCGGTAAAACCACAGGTCCTGGGATGGCTGCGATAGCTGGAGCAATTTCTTTCAACGGTCGAAGTTCTTCTTTTATTTCTTCGACCGTTTCCTTCTGTGCATCTGTAACGGGTTTGAAAAATTTCCCGATATCTTTTTTTAATTCTCGTTTACCGGCACGCTCGCGAAGTTGACTTTCTTGAATATTTTTCTTTGTTTCAAGAAACTCTTTTACTATTTTATCTCTTCTCTCGGGATCTTTAATTTTTAGAAATGACATTCTTTTTTTAAAGGACAATTTAAGGTTTTAGTTCTCTGAATTCAATATCTGATTTTTCAATATTTTTTCTTATTAACATTCTTACTTCATCTTTCAATTTATAATATTTATCCAATTCTGAAGATATAAGTTGAAATTCTTCATCACTTATTTTTCCATCATTTAAAGCTTGTGAAATATATGAATTTATAGTATTAAGTTTTGTAGTTGCGAGAGTTCTTATTTTTTCATGTTTTTCTACTTTGGATGAAAAACGTTTATTTAGATATTTCCCCGGAATACCTATTGCTCCACAACCCGCTGATATAGACATAAATATTTCTGAGTAAGGAAGTATAGGGGAAAGTGCCCCGAGTAAAATTGTTGAAACATTAAGTATCACCTCAATAAAATATATAATATTTCTTGCTCTTCTATATTTTTTAACAAGGGAAATTCTTGTATTCTCTTCGGTTTCAAGAATGCCCTGAACTCTTGTAATCTCATTCAGCCTAAATTCTTGCGACTCCATTTTTAAGGTAGAAAAATAAGTGAGCCAGATCCAATAGGGACAATTCCATATTATCCTATTTTTCATGTATTTTGTGTGGGGTGGGGGAATGACACGATTGAAAACTCTTCGAATTACCGTATTCTCGATCTGGGATAGGGGGGAAGACAAAATTGAAAAATCT
Organism: Lutraria rhynchaena; assembly: GCA_008271625.1. Lineage (NCBI taxonomy): Eukaryota > Metazoa > Mollusca > Bivalvia > Venerida > Mactridae > Lutraria > Lutraria rhynchaena. Next base: position 1,530,463 of record VIBL01000088.1, on the reverse strand, counting down.
TCGAATTACCGCATTCTCGATCTGGGAGGAAAAACAAAATTGAAAAATCTTCGAAATACCATATCTCGGGTAGGATGGCTGAAGTAAAAATAGGGGGTTTGGGTGTTTTTGAATTTTGTATTCTGGATACAAAAATTTTTTCAGGTGAAGTGGGTGTATTTGACACTTCCCCAAAGTGAGCCAGACAAGCACAAGTCCCTTACTACTAATAAATACAGGGAGACTGGGTCAACGAAAGTTATTATTTTCGCTATTTTATCGATGTAATCAATAAAATAAAGTTATTTCATCATGAACTTTTATTAAGCAACTCTGTACACTTTGGTAAAATATTGAAAGCTATCAAACAAACAATAGGATGAAAAACAGTAACTTCTTATGGACATCGGACGTGCATGTTTTTCGAGAATCTTATTTTATTCTGTTATATATCCAATTACCTTTATATATTAGTATGTTTTTAAATGATTACATTAATAGACATAAAACATAAACACTTCTACAAATCAATCACATCTTTAAGTTCTTATTTTTACACTAAATGCATGGCTACCTTTCATTTAACTTCCACAGCCATCTTCAACTTGATTTCCCTATCAGCCGTTTTCCCCGTTGAGAGCCTCTCGGTGGACGAGAAATCTGATGTACTGTGTATTGCATCGGTACGATATGATACTAATTTTGACAAATAATTCGTAATTAAGCTCTTTAGAGTCATCTAAAATGGTGGGCGGTTCCACTAATTGATCCGCTAACGATGAACGAATTTGATTGGTTATCAAATTTTAATAGGCTCTATTAATATATAGAATAATAGTTGATTACACGAGGTGATAATGATCTGACACTTTTATTGTTAATTTCTCGCTTAGAAAAAAACGCAGTGGGTGCTATTTTTGAACAAAGATTGCCGCCTTTTTTGAAGATGGATTTCAAAGCGGTTTTCGGTATATTGTAGCGGAAATGCTTATCTAGAGAACCGTGTCTCAGAATTTTGATATTTATTTTCGTTTTTATCTATGACGTATTACGTAATTGTCAGCGGGGTTCAGGCGACAAAATTTCTTTAAAGTCAAATATCTGTTGAATGGAGGACGTTATCAAAAATCTGAGACACGGTTCCCTGCATGATACCATGATTGTTATTTTAAGGCTAATTATTGTAATATATCCTTATATACAGAGTAGTGATCGTTATTCAAAAATATGAAAATTACGTGCGATTTTGGTTTATAGAAGACAGACCAAGTACAATATTTATTTCAAATGACTTGCAATAGACTCTGTATAGTGGGTTTATTAATGTATACAATTATGGTTGACTTTTTAAAACTATAAATTGGTAAAACTTGATATCACCATACAGCCACTCACGCTACATTAAATATGTGACCACAAGGTGTCTGAAATGAAAAAATTTTGCAGTGTCTAAAAACCACCCACTCGCCGCAGGGATGACCAGTCATGCGTTTGTGTTGCAACAATAGGGAGTTAGAACGTTGAAGGGATGGTGTATAATGGTGTATTAGGCTTAAAATGGCCACACGGACCAAAAACACCTATATTACATATATACATATACACGGGCTACAACTTCCGAAATATGTTTCTATACCAAGTCTGTTTAACACTACGTAACTTTTCAAGAAATCACTCAAATTTCTAATAACTGGTGTCTACAGATATACATATGTATTATTGTAACCGTTGTATGTGTATATATATGATATACGTGTTTTTGGCCTGTGTGGCCATTTTAGGCCTAATACGCCATCATACTCCATTCCTTCAACATGCTAGCCCCCTGTGGTTGCAACTGTAGCATATTCATGCAAAACAGAACCAAGTAACATTATTAATTCATATAAATATTTATTAATGCAAGTCAAAATGTACAGATTATTTATTTATGAGAGCACACTTGCATACATTGAAAACAATATACAAATATAGCTTAAAGTATGTGTAGGTAAAATTCCACACTTTTCATATTTTGTAAATTTTAAACACAGCTAGCATGGATTATTCTTGAAACAGAAAAAGGCAGCAAATTACAGGACTAACTGCAACAAATTTGAACTGATGAACATAATATTTTATGTCAAAGTACAGATAATATTGTAAGAGATGCTGGTTCGGGTAAAATTTTATCCTGGCAGGTCAGCAAACTTTAGTGATTCATTTCACCACAACTTTGTAAGTTTATACATATATTTCATGCTGGTTTTTATATAGTGAAAGAAGCTAACAGAACCTGGTGAACAGAATAGTCTATACACTCAAATCAAGAATAACCATTAGCCTTACATTCCTGGGAATGAATTAAATGCAAACATTTCATTTGTGAAGACTTCTATTTATTAGTTCAGATAAATTAAATTGTCTGAATTATTGTACTCTCCATGAGAACAATAAAGTAGACATTGATATAATTGCGGTCTGCCAATTGAGTACTTTTAATGTACAAGACTTTCACACAGAACATTTATGGAGGCATTATAAACATATTTCTCCGCTCAAGTGAAATATGAAATCATTTATATACCAAGTCAACATGTGATATGGTTCAACATTGGATAAAAGTATGTTTTATAACAAACACTCCAGTTTCAAATGAAATGTTCTACATCTGTAAAACAACTGACATAGTCAAATGACAGAACATTATTCCAATTATTACACTAATTTATGCACCATTTCTTCCTTTGTAATCAGATGATTTGTTTTGTTAACCAATGACATGAGAGTGTTAATGTTAAATGACCAATCATTAAGAATATCATTTGGATCTTTTTGCTGCGTGAAGTTAACGATTCCAGCCAATCTATCTATCTTAGCTTGAATTGTTTTGCTGACAACAAGATTGGAGAGAAATTCCTCAATTTCCTGAAACATACAAAATAGAGAATTATTAATACCATTAAAACTATGTCAATACACAAACACAAAAGCAATACATGGAGCTAATTTGAATGGAAAATAAATTCAAGTTTTATAACCGCAAATGAGGAGATTAGCAAACTTACAGCTTCAGTGAGATCCAGTAACTCTCCCATTCTCTTCATACGAATCCTTGTGTAGTATTTAGCCATCACACGAATATTCTGAAAGTAAACAATTTAAATCATCATTGTGAACTTACAAAATTCTTAAAATTTATTTCTTAAATCATTAAAATAAAATTGCAATGTAACAAATAAAGCTTAGCATTCTCAGCTTTTGTAAAAAAAAACTTTTCTAGCCCATCTATCAATTAAAGTCCAGGTTTCTAGCCATACCAGGGGAGTTACACCCCTTTTTACACACAACATGCAAGCAATGGAGTCAGTGAAGTATAAAATTGCTTCACTGAATTGTCTTTAAAGACCAAGGTTAAATCTCATTTCTTGGTAGGGAAAATTAAACATCAGTAATACAATTGCACAAATTAAAAGAGATTAAAAGTCACGCAGTTAAGATTTAACCAGAATTATCACTGAAGGTGATTAAATACCCCCGAGCCTTCTTTTTAAAAAGCTTAATAACTTAGAACAAGCTATTTAGGAGAAGAAGTGCACACAACTTTTTTCGTATAGACAAATAAAAAAGGGGCATAACTCTGTGCAAATAATATTAATAAATATTAATTAACTTGTTACTAAAAAGGTAACAAAGGTACACTAGTGGGCAAATAATGGGGAACAATAATAAACTCGATAAAGGACCATCAAAGGATACTACAAAAGAATATTCGTGATGACTGAAGGATGCCACAGACCAAATTTGGTGATGATCCAACCACCCGTTCATGAAAAGAAGTCATTTTAAGGTATTTCTATGTTTAGCTCTAGCGGCCCCTAATTGGGGCCAACCATTTTTATTTCAGCAAATCTGATAGAACACTATCTAAAGATGCTTAAACCCAAGTTTGGTAATAATCCATCAATAGAATCATGAGAAAAAGTCATTTTAAGGTATTTCTATTTTTAGCTCTAGTGGCCCATAATTTGAGTAAACTTGAGAGTAAATTTATTTGAGTAAACTTGAGAGAGGACCATCTAAGGATGCTACAGACCAAGTTTGGTGATAATCCATCCATTGGTTCATGAGAAGAAGACGTTTAAAGGTATTTCTATTTTTAGCTCTAGCGGCCCCTAATAAGGGCCAACCATTTTTATTTTTTCACAAATCTGTTAGAACACTATCTAAAGATGCTAAAAACCAAGTTTGGTAATAATCCAACCATAGAGACATGAGAAAAAGTCATTTTAAGGTATTTCTATTTTTAGCTCTAGCAGCCCCTAAAAGGGGCAGACCATATTTATTTGAGCAAACTTGAGAAAGAACCATCTAAGGATGCTACAAACCAAATTTGGTGATGATCCATCCATTGGTTCATGAGAAGAAGATGATTAAAGGTTTTTCTATTTTTAGCTCTAGAGACCCCTAAAAGGGGCTAACTGGTATAATATGAGCAATTTGCAGTTAGAACGCCAAAAGGCTTCTGCACAGCAAATTTAAAGTAAATCTGACTGGTAGTTTCTGAGGAGAAGACCACTGTTGACACCAGACGACTGATGATGCAGGAGTATCCACCTACCCATCCTAACAGCTCACCCTGAACCTTTGGTTCTGGTGAGCTAATAAAAAAGGGGCATAACTCCATGAGCATAATCCGAGCAATATTCTTTTAAAATATGTGCAAGTAGACCTAATGCATGATCTACTGATTAAGTTTTATAAACATCCAATGAGCCGTTTAGGAGAAGCGCACACAAGATTTTGTCTATAGACAAATAAACAAGAGGGCCACAATGGCCCTGCATTGCTCACCAGACAGAATAAATGTTAATTAACTTGTTACTAAAAAGGCAACAAAGGTACACTAACAAGTCTTGTGGGCAAATAACGGGGAACAATAATTAACTTGATAAAGGACCATCAAAGAATACTACAAAGGAATATTCGTGATGACTGAAGGATGCCACAGACCAAATTTGGTAATGATCAAACGACTGGTTCATGAAAACAATTCATTTTTAGGTATTTCTAGTTTTAGCTCTAGTGGCCACTAATTGGGGCCAACCATTTTTACTTCAGCAAATCTGATAGAACACTAATGATGCTAAAAATCAAGTTTGGTCATAATCCATTAATAGAATCACGAGAAAAAGTTCTTTTAATGTATTTCTATTATTAGCCCTAGAGGCCTCTAAAAGGGCCTGACCAAATTTATTTGAGCTAACTTGTGAGAGGATCATCTAAGGATGCCACAAACAAGTTTGGTAATAATCCATCGATAGAAACATGAGAAAATGTCATTTCAAGGTATTTCTATTTTTAGCTCTAGCAGCCCCTAAAAGGGGTTGACCAAATTTATTTCAGTAAACTTGAGAGAGGACCATCTACGGATGCTACAGACCAAGTTTGGTGATGATCCATCCATTGGTTCATGAGAGGAAGATGATTAAAGGTTTTTCTATTTTTAGCTCTAGTGACCCCTAAAAGGGGTCAACCAGTACAAATTGCAGTTAGAACGTCAAAAGGCTACTGCACAGCAAAGTAAACCTGACTGGTAGTTTATGAGGAGAAGACCATTGTTGACACCAGACGACGGACGCCAGAGCATCCACCTACCCATCCTAACAGCTCACCCGGAACCTTTGGTTCTGGTGAGCTAAAAAAAAAGAATTTCTTTAAACAGAGGCTTGAGAAAGATGTCCTCAATGTTATGTCACTACTCACATGTTCAACAACTCTGTTTTTTAGGTCAGCCCAACGTTTGGCTCCACCTTCTTGCTTAGTGTTAAACACATGTGTTGTAGGACTTCCAGCAGATCCAAGCTTTAGTTCAGACTCATACATTTGACAGAATGGTTTCCACTGAATGATCTCATGTGTGGTAAACTGCTTCAATAAGTCTCTGAAAACACATATAATTAGGTATTATTCTAGCTCAAAAATATCAAAACAGACTTCATGGCATTGTGTACATTTGATGTAATCCATACAAAACATATAACCCTGGAAGTTGAAATATTCTACAACAAACCTTATTGAAACAAATTTGCGCAAAAAAATAAGAAGAACACATGGGAGAAAAATCAACAGAAAACTCAGTATCACTATAGAATATTCAATGTACACAGGACACTCATTAGACTGAAAGTCAAAACTCAATGACCCTTGAGGAAAAAAAATCCAAGAGTCAAAATGAAATTCCCAAAGGTCAAACTGAAATATTCATGAGTAAGTTCATACATTTAATGTGTCAGGTACATGGGCACGGGGGTCCCCAATCCCAAAACTATGTTCATTATGTACAATCTTACACCCTTAAGTCTGACAAGTTTTGAAGCCAAATTAAACAAGAGTGCCATGATGGCCATGCATCGCTCACCAGAAAAAATATTAATCAACTTGTTACTAAAAAGGTAATGAAGGTGAACTTGTGGGCAAATAATGGGGAACAATAATAAACTCGATAAAGGACCATCAAAGGATACTACAAAAGAATATTCATGATGACTGAAGGATGCCACAGACCAAATTTGGTGATGATTCAACCACTGGTTCATGAAAAGAAGTCATTTTAAGTTATTTCCATGTTTAGCTCTAGCGGCCCCTAATTGGGGCCAACCATTTTTATTTCAGCAAATCTGATAGAACACTATCTAAAGATGCTAAAAACCAAATTCGGTAATAATCCATCCATAGAAACACGAGAAAATGTCATTTCAAGGTATTTCTATTTTTAGCTCTAGTTGCCCATAAAAGGGGCTGACAAAATTTATTTGCGTAAACTTGAGACAGGACCATCTAAGGATGCTACAGACCAAGTTTGGTGATGATTCATCCATTGGTTCATGAAAAGAAGACATTTAAATGTTTTTCTATTTTTAGCTCTAGCTAATTTGTTTGATGATTGATACAACTTTGCCCTTAAGGAGCCCCTTACAACGCCGCATCCTAGATCGATCTCGCTGATAAAGTGAAGTTGATATGGGGGTGCAGTTTTTATCGCGATAAAACACTATTTTTGCATATTCCGATCGATTTTTTGTTGCATGATATGATAGTATGATATCTAATTATTGTTAGTAACTTAAAATGTCATTTTCGCCTTTTTTTACGTTTGTAGCCACTTATGCTACCTTAAGTTCATGGTACAGGCATTTAAACTGTTTTATGACAGAAAAAATCCATAAGTCAATATTTTCTATAACATGGAAATTGACAAATAATATAATCAGAGTTTCATTAAGCATGACAAAACTTAGGATATAATGCAATCTTAAAATCATAACAAAGATAATTTTAAAACAAATTCAATATCAGTTACAATATAGCAATCAAAACATCGAATTAATGCTGATCAATTACTGCAATTTACTTTTCTAATTATCAGATCAGTCTTTATATTGCCTGGATATCTATCACATGCCGACATAAATAAACGGTCTCTGTATAGGTATCGCTCTGTCCACTAAGTCAAAAGTGTATGCCAATTGGCTAAGCACTTGGAATATATGATTATTCACTCAGCATATACTGTAGCATTGACTCAGCATGACCCCAGCATATGTTATGGATTTTTTCCTTTTGTAGGACTGATACTGGTGATTTTATTGCTTGGCATCAACTGGATCTTATTTAAATATGTTGTAACTCAAACATGTAATTATTCATTTATGCAGGAGCAGAAAATGTCTCAGGTCAAAGCTGATGCACACTGTATATTTGATACAGGTCAACTAGGGGTATTTAGCTATTTTTGTGCATCAAAATGCAATGAATTTAAATCTGAGTGGAAGCCATCTATATAAATAAGTCTCACCTGTAATATAACATGCTGGAGTTTTCATGTGATTTTACATATCAGTATGATAAATATGATAAAATCTTACCTGTACTTAGGTATTTCATCAAGAAGTTTATCTTCTTTCACTCGGTGGATCATATCTGATTGTTCATTATCATATGGAGACAATATTAAATACAAGACAACATATCTGAGAGCCTGGAACAAACAGATACTTCTTTATTACAACAAAATAAAAGTCTGACAACTCATAAAAACACACCCATATTTATGAGAAGATTTTAGAAGCATTTTCAGCAAAATAATTTTTATTTAATTAATAATAAATCTGACAATAGTTGAATAACACTACTAATGTATAATAATATAAAATAACATCTGTATAGAAAAACAAACAATAACAATTGTATATATACCTGAACTAGGAACAACTATAAAAGGTAACTAATATAGGTGAAACGATTCAAAAAATTTCGATTCGATTCGATTTCGATTTTTCATCCCACGATTCAATTTTTCGATTCGATTTTCGATTTTAAAAGGAATTAAATAGGACAAGAATAAAATAGCTATCCCACTAGTTTACGATGGAATGTATTTTCTTAAATACTGTAAACAATGGAACAAACGAAACATAAAACGTGTGAATAGGAAAAACTGAAACAGTAAAGTGGTGAGCACTGAGCAGTGTACTGTTCTGACAAAGTTTACAGGTTGGTTTGTCATTATTTCCCTCTCGAAATCCAAAGTATGCCCACACCTTCGACCTATAATTCTTTGGAGGAGCTCTCAACTTTATTTCGTCTGTCATGTTTACGTTCTTTCTTGGCTAGACGCTTGAAAATAATTTCCTATCCAGAAAGCAAGCGTCTTGACGACGTTCCGTCCCGGACGCTTGAAACTACTCTGTGTGGTATGAAGAAAGCGCCTAGACAACTGGGATTTAGTTAACGTTTTCGGAACGTAATACATGGAGCGAAAAGAGCCTGACGACACGAGAAGAATGCTGATCTCGTTAGATTTCAGTCATTTTGACTCGCATACTACGGAAAATGAAAGTAGGTATTACCAAAAAAAAAAATCGAATCGAAATTGCCGTCATTGAATCGAATCAAATCGAATCGAGCATGAAAAATCGCGGTTCACAATGGATCGCGATTAATCGTTTCACCTCTAGTAACTAACTGTGTTTCAAAATGTACGATCATAACCAGTATGTTGATAAAACAAGAGGGCCATGATGGCCCTGCATCGCTCACCAGAATAAATGTTAATTAACTTGTTACTAAAAAGGTAATAAAGGTACACTTGTGGGCAAATAATGGGGAACAATAAACTTGATAAAGGACCATCAAAGGATACTACAAAGGAATATTCGTGATGACTGAAGGATGCCACAGACCAAATTTGGTGATGATCCAACCACTGGTTCATGAAAAGAAGTCATTTTAAGGTGTTTCTATTTTTAACTCTAGCAGCCCCTAATTGGGGCCAACCATTTTTATTTCAGCAAATCTGATAGAGCACTATCTAAAGAAGCTAAAAACCAAGTTTGGTAATAATCCATCAATAGAAACACGAGAAAAAGTCATTTTAAGGTATTTCTATTTTTAGCTCTAGCTGCCCCTAAAAGGGGCCGACCAAATTTATTTGAGCAAACTTGAGAGAGGACCATCTACGGATGCTACAGACCAAGTTTGGTAATGATCCATCCATTGGTTCATGAGAAGAAGATGATTAAAAGTTTTTCTATTTTTAGCTCTAGTGACTCCTAAAAGGGACCAACTGGTATAATATTAGCAAATTGCTATTAAAACGTCGAAAGGCTTCTGCACAGCAAATTCGAAGTAAATCCGATTGGTAGTTTCTGAGGAGAAGACCATTGTTGACGCCAGAGGCCGGAGCATCCACCTACCCATCCTAATAGCTCACCATGAACCTTCGGTTTTGGTGAGCTAAAAAACACACCAAGTACATGTTCTTATTTACCTCTTTGGCTTTTTCCTGATTTTCTTTGATTTCTGTAGTATCATATACAGCTCTGTAGTGTTTACATATAGCCAGATAAGATCCTTCATGTTCATCTAATTCTATCATTAGCTGATAATACTTCAATTTTAATTCCTGAAAAGAGAAAACCTTCATAAAATATTCAGAAGACAACACTATATACAGATTAAGAAATATGTTAGAAACTATTTAGTGATAGAAGCATTGCTGTGAAGGATTGATTATAGCATGTAAACTTCATACATGTCATATAGAATAAGGAAGCAATGTAGCAAAAACATCAAAAAACAAACATTTTATCACAGTTAAACTAAGATCCAATCAAAACTGTGGCCACTAGAGGGGTTAACAAGGTTTTTCAATGATTTGACCAGGTGACCTAGTTTTTGGCCCCAGATAACCCATGTTTGAGCTTAACCAAGATATCCTAAAGACGAGCATTTTGACTAGGTTTCATGGAGATTCAATCAAAACTGTGACTCCTAGAGTGTTAAAAAGTTTTTTCTATGATTTGACCTGATGACCTAGTTCTTGACCCCAGATAACCCATGTTCAAACTTGTCCAAGATTTTATTAAAACAATTGTTCTGACAAGATTCAATAAAAATTGCAACCTCTAGAGCATTAACAAGTTTTTCTGGTGAGTTAACCTAGTGACCTAGTTTTTCACCAGAGATGATTCATATTAGCACAATTTTACAAGATCATTAATACAAACATTCTGACAAAGATTCATAAAGATCCAATCAAAAAAGTGACATCTAAGGCGTTAACAAAATTTCCATTCTATTTGACCTGGTGACCTTGTTTTTGACCCCAGATAACCAATGTTCAAACACGTCCAAGATTTTATTAAAACAATTGTTCTGACAAGATTCAATAAAAATTGCAACCTCTAGAGCATTAACAAGTTTTTCTGGTGTGTCAACCTGGTGACCTAGTTTTTCACCAGAGATGATTCATATTAGCACAATTTTACAAGATCATTAATACAAACATTCTGACAAAGATTCATAAAGATCCAATCAAAAAAGTGACATCTAGTGCGTTAACAAAATTTCCATTCTATTTGACCTGGTGACCTAGTTTTTGACCCCATGTTCAAACATGTCCAAGATTTTATTGAAACAAATGTTCTGACAAAGTTTGATGAAAATTCAATCAAATTGCAACCTCTAGAGCATTAACAAGGTTTTCTGGTGTGTTAACCTAGTGACCTAGTTTTTTACCAGAGATGACCCATATTAGCACAATTTTACAAGATCATTAATACAAACATTCTGACAAAGATTCATAAAGATCCAATCAAAAAAGTGACGTCTAGTTTGTTAACAAAATTTCCATTCTATTTGACCTGGTGACCTAATTTTTGACCCCAGATAACCAATGTTCAAACACGTCCAAGATTTTATTAAAACAATTGTTCTGACAAGATTCAATAAAAATTGCAACCTCTAGAGCATTAACAAGGTTTTCTGGTGTGTTAACCTGGTGACCTAGTTTTTCACCAGAGATGATTCATATTAGCACAATTTTACAAGATCATTAATACAAACATTCTGACAAAGATTCATAAAGATCCAATCAAAAAAGTGACATCTAGTGCGTTAACAAAATTTCCATTCTATTTGACCTGGTGACCTAGTTTTTGACCCCATGTTCAAACATGTCCAAGATTTTATTGAAACAAATGTTCTGACAAAGTTTGATGAAAATTCAATCAAATTGCAACCTCTAGAGCATTAACAAGGTTTTCTGGTGTGTTAACCTAGTGACCTAGTTTTTTACCAGAGATGACCCATATTAGCACAATTTTACAAGATCATTAATACAAACATTCTGACAAAGATTCATGAAGATCCAATCAAAGCAGTGACTCAGGTGCTCACACGGAGCTCAGGTGAGCTAAAATGCAAAAACAAATGGCTTGACATGATTAAATTGTTGTAATGAAGGGGTATATTAGTTTCTATTGAAGTCAGTTGATTAACTGATGTTATTGGCAACTGTTTGCTCATCTTGGTTTTTTTTCACAAAAGAAACATGTTTGTTGCAAGTTTTTGGATAGTTACGTATTTTGGCTAATTATTTTCATAAGATTAAGTAATTTTTTTGGTTGGTGCTACATGATCCTCATATTTTATTAAAAAGATTAAGCACTATTTTCTTTCATTATCATTCTAGCTCTTTATATATTTAGTATATCACTAAATACTGTATATATTATTAAGTAATTGGTTTCAAATTGGTCCGTCACAAACATCCACAGAAAGAACTGAGTGGAAGTAACGTGCAACTGCTGAAATGTTTCAGTGACAAGTTTCTGCACATTAATATTGATATTAAAATGACTTCAATTCTATGTTTCTGAGTCTGTTATTTTTCAATTTCTTTATGCAAACAATGATATTGGTGGATTTGTTACATCTGAGTTATCACATGTTGATCAGTCATTAAATACCAGTCAGGGGATCATTGACTCATTGACGAAGTCCATTAACCAGTATTAAGTAAGTAGAACTGACCAAACAAACCCAACTTTCTGTAATACATTTTTTACAAAAACAACATGAAGAAAACACATGCAAAAATACAAATAAACACAATCAAGGGACAGAATGCATGTCCAGTGACTTGTATAATTGAACTACTTATTACTATAGTCATCATCATCATTAAGGATTTCAAACTCCAATGAACTTCTACAAATTGCGACAAATTACCTAGTTTAACGTCATTCCGCGGAATACAGAGTATTATCAGAAAACTGCTTTGATTTCGTAAATGTAAACCCTGTCACTGTATTTGTAAACCAAAAATGGCCGCACCCATTAGAGATGAACTTGGTAGATTTAGTAAACCAAATCAGTCGATAGACGTTAAAAAATCTCGAACTGTTATCGATCATGATTATACAACAATGCAAAACAGTCAGCGATGTTTAAATAATCCAACCAAAGTTGAAATAGATGAAAACTTCAATTATAATTGGAAGGATGGTAGACAAATCGTCCAGTTTGGAGTTTTACCACAGAATCTAAAGTTTTGTCAAGTGTGTGGGCTTGGAACCATGCCTCTGTCTACAATATAGTGGGTGAACAAAAGAAAGGACTTGGAGGATAGTTATACGTTCGGTGTGACAATGTTGATTGTGAATTGTGCTGCCTACAGCAAAATCCACCATGTTAAAAAATGAGGGATGCCTGTTTCGCAGCCAACACAAAACTTCGAACTGGTGAGTGTAATTTTCATGATAAATATGTTCGTAGCTATTATTAGTTGATAACCTTCAGCTATAATACAAATTATCACATTTCTTGAGTGAGTCTAGCTTAATAACTTGCCTGGGCACTGTATACAAGGACTGCAGATTTATTAAAAATATTAAACAAAAGTAATTATATCTATACAGTATATTTAAGCTGTTATGCACTAGTGAGTTATTTCATTGAATTGTACAGCACCAGTCATTTGTAACCACTGCTCTGAGCCCAGCTAATGCTTAGTTCTTCGGAGTCTGGGATATCCACATTATAACCCTGCAATATCAATAAATGCCACAGCACAGAAGAAACATCAAAGCTGAACGTTATCAACATTATGATTTGTGCAAGTTGTAGATGACTGCTGCGTAACCAAATCTGTAATTATTGATGAAACAATTTTGGAAATGATTCAAAAGGTTTGAATACTTTGAACTTTTTACCTTTTAAGCTATGATTGACAGCAGTGGAGGGCCAAATCGTGTTTATTAATTTCCTGTCAACATTGAACATGCGACATTCATCAGCGACACTAACCTGAACAAGAGGGCCAAGATGGCCCTTTTTCGCTCACCTGAGTAAAGATTGCAACTTCTGTGATTTGACCAGGCCACCAAGTTTTTAACATGAGTTGTCCCATGTTCAAACCTATTCATGATATCATTAATACAAACATTCTGACAAAGTTCGAGGAAGATCCAATCAAAACTGCGACCTCTAGAGGGTTAACAAGGTTTTCTAGTGATTTGACCTGGTGACCTAGTTTTTGATCCCAGATGACCCATGATCGAACTTAACCAAGATATCATTAAGACAATCATTTTGACAAGGTTTGATGAATCTCCAATCAAAACTGTGACCTATAGAGGTTTAATAAGGTTTTCCAAAGATTTGACCTGGTGACCTAGTTTTTGACCCCCGATGACCCATATTCAAACCTGTCCAAGATATCATTAAGACAAGCATTTTGATAAGGATTGGTGAACCTCCGATCAGAACTGTGACCCCTAGAGTGTTAACAAGGTTTTTCTATGATTTGACCTGGTGACCTAGATTTTGACCCCAGATGACCCATGTTCGATCTTAACCAAGATATCATTAAGACAAGCATTTTGATAAGGTTTGGTGAAGATCCAATCAGAACTGTGACCCCTACAGTGTTAACAAGGTTTTTCTATAATTTGACCTGGTGACCTAGGTTTGACCCCAGATGACCCATGTTCTATCCTAAGCAAGATATCATTAAGGCAAGCATTTTAATAAGGTTTAGAGAAGATCCAACCAAAACTGTGACCCCTAGAGCATTAACAAGGTTTTTCTCTGATTTGACCTGGTGACCTAGTTTTTTTACCCAAGATGACCCATGTTCATACGTGTCAAAGATATCATTATAACAAACCTTCTGACAAAGTTTGATGAAGATTCAATCAAAATTGCAACTTCTAGAGCATTAACAAGGTGCAGTGACCTAGTGACCTAACTTTTGACTGGAGATGACCCATACTTGCCGAATTTTACAAAATCATTAATACAAACATTCTGACAAAGTTTCATGAAGATCCAATCAAATCTGTGATTTCTATAGTGATAACAAATTTTCCATTCTATTTGACCTGGTGACCTAGCTTTTTACCCAAGATGACCCATGTTTGAACTTGTCCAAGATATCATTGAGACGAACATTCTGGCCAGGCCTGATGAAAATTCGCTCAAGTGTGACCACTAGGGCTCTAACAACCCCCCCGGTTTGGATGACGGACGCCAGAGTAGACTGACTGATGACTATAGCTCACTGAGCACTACGTGCTCAGGTGAGCTAAAAAGATGGTACCAGAGCCGGAAAAACTGTTATGAAGGTTTCAGTAAATTATTCGTCAAAGGCTGCGAATGACCCATTCAAATGGAGTATGTTTAATTTATTGATTTACTTAAAAACATAAAATTAAACTAATTAAAATAGCTATGCGTTCATATTCCAATAATTTTTATAAGGAAATGCTTGTTTAAGCTAATAAAGTTTATAAACATGTCTTTGTGATGTTACAAAATGGTAAAAGCTTTTATTTCTTGTGTTTCATTTTAATTTGCATATATTTAGGGATGTTTCAAGTATGGAGAGTGATCAGGCCAAGCAATCCATGGGTGACCTTGTAGATGATCTCTGAATATCTGCAATATGTTTGCATATGTTTTATACAGACACATATATGTGTATGTATGGATAATATTTATTATTGAATGAAAAAGATTTTAATAAATTAGTATGGTAGTTGAATGCTGCCTTGAATTTGACTAATACTTCGTGTTGTGATAAGTGATCATGGTCAAGGCATCAAACCAGTACCTGATGGGCAAAATGTAAATATAGAATTGCAAGATTTCCATTACCTTTAATTTTACTGCTGTTTTTAAATATGTCCTTTTTTGGTGATTGTAATGATTTCATGTTTAGCGATGCAGAATTTAGACAAGAGGGCCATGATGGCCCAGTATCGCCCACCAGAATAAATATTAATTAACTTTTTACTAAAAAGGTAACAAAGGTACACTCATGGGCAAATAATGGGGAACAATAATCAACTTGACAAAGGACCATCAAAGGATACTACTAAAGAATATTCGTGATGACTGAAGGATGCCACAGACCAAATTTGGTGATTTGGTCATTTTAAGGTATTTCTATGCTTAGCTCTAACGTTGCAGTAGCAGTTAGAAGGTCAAAAGGCTGAAGTAAATCCGACTGGGAGTTTCTGAGAAGACCATTGTTGACGCCAGACAACGGATGACGGACGCCAGAGCATCCACCTACCCATCCTAACAGCTCACCCTGAACGTTTGGTTCTGGTGAGCTAAAAAGTAATATATTTTCATAGCATGGAGCACATGTACTAAAATTTGTACCCTTAGCTGAGAATTTCTGGCTGAAAATATTCAAAGTGCTTATTTCTTTCAACAAAATAACAAGATTTCAATTTATAAACATTAATAAGATGCTGTAAATGAAACACCATTAACATATTTAGTCATAAAATTAATATTTCTCTTTTTTTTTCGATTTTCAGTTTTTTATATGTAAAAAAAAACAAGAGGGCCATGATGGCCCTGCATCGCTCACCAGAATAAATTTTAATTAACTTGTTACTAAAAAGGTAGTAAAGGTACACTTGTGGGCAAATAATGGGGAACGATAAACTCGATGAAGGACCATCAAAGGATACTACAAAAGAATATTCGTGATGACTGAAGGATGCCACAGACCAAATTTGGTGATGATCCAACCACTGGTTCATGAAAAGAAGTCATTTTAAGGTATTTCTATGTTTAGCTCTAGCAACCCCTAATTGGGGCCAACCATTTTTATTTCAGCAAATCTGATTGAACACTATCTAAAGATGCTAAAAACCAAGATTGGTAACAATCTATCAATAGAATCATGAGAAAAAGTCATTTTAAGGTATTTCTATTTTTAGCTCTAGCAGCCCCTAAATGGGACTGACCAAATTCATTTGAGCAAACTTGAGAAAGGACCGTCTAAGGATGCTACAAACAAAGTTAAAGTATGGTCCATCCATTGGTTCATTAGAAGAAGACATTTACACGTATTTATATTTTCAGCTCTAGTGGCCCCTAATAGGGACCCACCATTTTTATTTCAGCAAATCTGATAGAACACTATCTAAGGATGCTAAAAACTAAGTTTGGTAATAATCCATCCATAGAATCATGAGTAAAAGTCATTTTAAGGTACTTCTATTTTTAGCCCTAGCGGCCCCTAAAAGGGGCCAACCATATTTATTTGAGCAAACTTGAGAAAGGACCATCTAAGGATGCTACCGACCAAGTCTGGTGATGATCCATCCATTGGTTCATGAGAAGATGACGTTTAAAAGTATTTCTATTTTTAGCTCTAACGGCCCCTAATTGAGGCCAACCAATTTTTTTTTCGCAAATCTGATAGAACACTATCTAAAGATGCTAAAAACCATGTTTGGTAATAATCCATCGATAGAAACATGAAAAAAAGTCATTTTAAGGTATTTCTATTTTTAGCTCTAGCAGCCCATAAAGGGGGCCGACCAAATTTATTTGAGCAAACTTGAGAAAGGACCATCTAAGGATGCTACAGACCAAGTTTGGTGATGATCCATTCATTGGTTCATGAGAAGAAGATGATTAAAGGTTTTTCTATTTTTAGCTCTAGTGACCCCTAAAAGAAGTCAACCGGAACAATATGAGCAAATTGCAGTTAGAAGGTCAAAAGGCTTCTGCACAGCAAATTTGAAGTAAATCTGACTGGTAGTTTCTGAGAAGACCATTGTTGACGCCTGACGACGGATGCCAGAGCATCCACCTACCCATCCTCACAGCTCACCCTGAACCTTCGGTTCTGTTGAGCTAAAAATTGTATATATGTGTTGAATTATAAAAAGTTTCTCATTAATACTATGGTGAAAGTTTTTGAAACCTTATTATTTGTTTCCTTATGTATATAGATAATTTTGATATGTTAATAATATATTGCCCCAGACTCTTTCTTGGAAAAGAACTTAAGAACTTTGATGCATAATTTTGACTCGGCTGAAAGTTTTCACTTTCCGGGGTCAAACATTTATACAAATTTGGTTCCTATTTGTAAACCACAATAAAAAACGAACACATTGATACCAAAATTGTTTTGTTTTCTTGATATTTACATAACATAGACTGGTTTTCATCTAACATGGTGCTCGGACATTCTTGGCCATTTTGGCAGTCATGGGATATAAACTTCTTTAAAATTTCTTAACTAATGGTAAATTTTGCTGAAATTTGGTGAATAAGTGAGTTGAAGAAGGTAGATGAAGGAATCAATAACATTTTATCTCTACTTAAATGCCCATTAGAGTTTAAAATCCTTAAGGCCGACTTCAAATAAAGATCACATAGTGTCTTAATAATGGAACTTCCCTATATTTGAATAACTGATATTTGTTTTAAGTATATTTTACTTATTCTTATACTTCACTAGCATTTATTTTAATATAAGTTATATAGATATAGGTTGTACGAGGGTCATCCAATAAGTTCTGATAATGGTCTTGTAGTGAACAAACTCTATCAAATAGTGTCATACCAGAACTATATTCTTGCATAGTATTGACCCCTGCCTTGGATTACCGCATTCCATCTCTTCGGGTGATCCGCGATTCCCATTGCTAGGCAACCTTTGGAAATACTTCGCAGCATGTTGGCCACGGCAATTTTCAAGTCTTCCATGTCATCGAAGCGAACTCCCCAGAGCGTCATTTTTAATTTGGGGAACATGTCATAGTCACATGGACTAAAGTCTGGAGAATAAGGATGATGTGATGATATTTCCTATTTATATTCCCTTATTAGTGACGTTACCTGGTTGCGGTGTTGCGTTGTCATTAATCAACACTACTCCTGCATTTAAGAGTGAGGGTCACTTTTTATGAATAGCTGGCCTCAATTTCCCTAGCAAAAACTTAGCAAAATACGTTCTGTAAACTGTCTGTCCAAGGGGACCATAATCCGTTGCCAATACACCACCATTGTAATATGCTATAATGGCCAGCTGTTTCAGATTATTTCCCTGTTTTCGTCTGAATTTTGTGGGTCCAGGAGTGTGCCGTTTAAAAGATTGAGATTTAAATTCAGGTTCATAGCTTCATAACCATGTCTCATCTATTGTAACAATATGATCTAGGAACCTATCACCTTCGACTTGATATTACTTAAAGCGTTTTTCGTCAACTACTACCCCGTCCGTCATTTGGTACTGATTCAAGTGATGAGGTACCCACCATGTGGTACCCTTGCATGAATTACATCTATTTTTATCCAAAAGTTTTTCTACTTTTTCAATATGAAACTTGTCAGTAGCCTCGTCCACTGTGGGGGGGTCATCAGAAATGTCAAAATTTCCTTCAGCAAAACGTCTTATCCACCTTTAAACTGTATTAAATGACACTGCAGATCCACCACAAACTTCTGATAAATTTTTATGGATTTCATTTCCTGTTTTCCCTCCCAAAACAAAAATTTTTATGTATGCACACTGTTATGTAATAAGTAATGGTCATGCATACCTTGTTTTACCACTCTGCGCTATAAAATGAAAAAGATATGTGACCATTATCAGAAATTATTGGATGACCCTTGTATCTACAAAAAAGGACTGAAGATATCATTTAAATAATAGTAAATACTTGTAGTTCATCATCGATTGAAAGACATCACTTCACTTACTGTGGTTCCAGGATCATCAAAAAATTTTGTGTTGATTTTCTTACTGATAATTTGTGTTCTGATGAAATCTTTTTTAGCCAAACAAAGTCTCATCTGTTCTAATATAAACTCTACTTTCTCCTTCTTCTCCATGGAACCAAATGTCTCAACCTAGGAAATGCACATAGCAAACATTTACACATATAACTTACATATACTCATGGTAAGATTTCCTCAATGTTCAGTCAGTACCATTTTTGATAGAGCAAGTAGAAACAGGAGGGCCATGATGGCCCTGCATCGCTCACCAGAATAAATATTAATTAGCTTGTTACTAAAAATGTAATAAAGGTACACTTGTGGGCAAATAATAGGGAACAATAATAAACCTGATAAAGGACCATCAAAGGATACTACTAAAGAATATTCGTGATGACTGAAGGATGCCACAGACCAAATTTGGTGATGATCCAACCACTGGTTCATGAGAAGAAGTCATTTTAAGGTATTTCTATGTTTAACTCTAGCGGCCCCTAATTGAGGCCAACCATTTTTATTTGAGCAAATCTGATAGAACACTATATAAAGATGCTAAAAACCAAGTTTGGTAACAATCCATCGATAGAATCATGAGAAAAACTCATTTTAAGGTATTTCTATTTTTAGCTCTAGTGGCCCCTACAAGGGGCCGACCAAATTTATTTGAGCAAACTTGAGAGAGGACCATCTAAGGATGATACAGACCAAGTTTGGTGATGATCCATTCATTGGTTCATGAGAAGAAGATGATTAAAGGTTTTTCTATTATTAGCTCTAGTGACCCCCAAAGCGGTCAACTGGAACAATATGAGCAAATTGCAGTTAAAACATCAAAAGGCTTCTGCACAGCAAATTTGAAGAAATCCGACTGGTAGTTTCTGAGGAGAAGACCATTGTTGACGCCAGACGCAGGAGCATCCACCTACCCATCCTCACAGCTCACCTTGAACCTTCGGTTCTGGTGAGCTAAAAATACATCAGCATTTACGCTTCAATCAGGACAAGTAGTGAAATTTACAAAAAAAAGTACTCATAAAATAATTCTTAACTATTGGTTTGCTAGGACCTGTTTACAGTATTTCCCTTAAATAAATCATTATCTGTGAATCAAAGGATTCTGAAGATACAATTCCTTCCTTTGGCAGAATGTTTAAGAAGGAACAGAAACTGTACACTCCTAGTAATTAGAAACCAACCTGAAGTTCTTGCAATATATCAGCAGCTTCAGCAATTTTACCAGCATCTTCACGTATCTTAGCTAAAGTTCTTGTAAGACGTGCTCGCTCAATTTCCACATAGATCTGAAGCATTAAGTAAACACTTATTCAAGAAACAATAAAAAACAAATTACCAATGAATCATGTAATTCAAGCATTTCTAGCTTGAAAGTCAATAGGTAAAAATCATAAAAATGTGAACTCCCATTAGAAATCACACACAGTTATGTCAAGATTGTCCCTACCAGAAATTCTGACTGAAATATCAAAGACTACACATGAAAAAAATTAAACACAGTAAACTCTGCTTTTAACAATGTTGAAGAGACCATGAAAAATATATCGCTATATCCGAATATAATTACATCCAGAGTTGACCACACTACATAGTAAATGTTTATAGCCACATATCTCTAGAAAATACAGATAGTAATAAAAACTGAATGAGCAACAACACATCTAAAACACATTCTTACATTTATTTTAATCCACTCTAATTCAAATTGTGAATTTAAATAAAGAAAACACATTTAGTATACTTCGCGACATATTTTCACTATTTCAAATGAGCGATCCGCTATAAAACGTGTGGGGAAAATAAAACACAGACTAAAAGATTAAAAAGTGTATTCATTTTAATATACAAGCAAGGGCAGAAATGTGTTAACAACAAGCTTTATCCTTAACAGGGTTTATTTACTGTATACAATACACTCTGTTAATTGATTAAATGACAGATGCTACAATCATGTAATCGAGTACACCCAATTGAAATTCTGTTTTGTTTTTCACACCTTAGCCAACTACAATATTGTATAATCAGGGTGAGATATTGCCTACGGGCCTAAATATTGCATTGCTGAAACCAAAATATCATTATTTCAACATCGTTTAAAGAGGTATTTAAGTGTAATGAAACTATAGGAGCATAAGTTGGGACTGAGCAATTCATATCGCAATAAGCCAAATATTGCAAAAAGTGAAATAAGTTGAACCTATCTTAACAAAACTTACCTTTCCAGCTGTAACAGTTCTAAGTGTGTCTATCAACTTCAGTTTTGTATCTAGGTTTGGTGTCTTCTCAACATATGTACATGCTTCTTGTATCATCTTAGTCACAGACTGAAACAAAATTCAATGTGAGACTTGCATTAGGTTTTACTTTCTGTCTACTTTTTAATGTGAAATATTGATACAGAATATGCAATTAATGTAATTCAAGTTTTGCTAATTATCCTATCCTTTTTGTTGAATTCCTTTTTGGGCATTCTGCAACTTGAGCCTAATCTAGGAAAACAAGATGTGTATAACCTTTATGCTAAGAGTGTGTGGTACAAGTAGCTTAATTGTACATTTTTTATTGTTCTTATAAAGAGATATAAATTAATAGTCACCCAGTCGCCAGTGATGACTAAAATCAGCAACAGGAGAACAAATTTTACCAGATGATCATCCAGCTAGTGGGTAGTAGTTTGCTGATCTTTTTCCAAATATTTTACATTTTTTATTTTTTACCACAAAAAAATACATTGTTGTAATTTGCCAAAAATTGCTGTGTCTAAAAGCCGTACCCAGGTACGGTATCTAGATTCCATTACTTCCCTTTACACATTAGAAGGCCAGACTGCACAAAATTTTGAAAAGCAAGTGTTTGTGTCAAGGTTGACACCGTTTACTTATCACTTATCAATAAATTATAATGTGGCAGTACATACAGGGAGTAAAGACCCTAGATCTCATAAAACAGGCTGCAAAAATTAAATACAATGAGGAGTATGAGCAATCCAAAAGGCCGAAAAGGCAATTTTACTCAAAGTGAAGCATTGACTGACCTTGGTTGAAAAACACTCTGACTGGTATGGTTTGCACTTATTGCAGACCCCTTATTACATAGAGTATGGTTTCAATAATGCCTTCACCATGGGCTATGTATCAGCAAAAGTTGATGGTATAGTTAAACATGTGAAATCATAAACGGGCATCTGCTATACAGTCAGCCAAGTCAAAGCCAACTACATCTGAAGGCGCAAAGATCTTGCAAACAATGAATAAAAACGTCTTTGAGAATAATAAAGTTAAAAGGGATAACTCTTTGTTTTTTAAGAAAATACATAATTTAACTTCCGGCTAATTGTTTCTTAGCTCGGCTACTTGATCACAAAAGTTACAAACCCAACTAACTAATTTAATCTCAGAGTTAATTTACATCCCTATTATATATTAAATATTACAATAGATTGAATTTTAACCATTTAATAATCCTGTACTTAATATTTAATACTTAATAAGTTTCCATGGCAATCTGACCAAAATGACATCTGTTTTCAAGAGCCATAAGAAATAGCAACAAAATTAGTCATGTGTCTTATTAACCTCCAAATCATAACTGCATAATTAATTGTAGCATTAACCTAGAGGTGTGTAAAGAGACTTCAAGATACATCATTTCTATGGTGAGAAAGAATATCTTGGTTCCATAAACCTGTAAGAAAATTAAACTCTATACTGTTGTTGTATTACAATAATGTCAATGTCAAAATGTAATTTATGTGATTTTACCTATTTCTTTTGAATAATTAGGACTATTGTATGCATACAAACAAAGAATACTACCTTATGTTGTTAATTTCAGGCAGTACAATTAGTTATCATATTTCATATTATTTGTATTTATTTTAGAATGTATGCTATTTACCAAGAGTAAAGTACAATGTATACTGTCTTTGTGTCATTTGCCCAAATCCCAGATTAGTAAATTTTTATTTGGACAAGTGAACTACCTCAAAACTGTGTATTTAGTCTTGTGGTAAATTGTTTATTATCCAGAGCTTACTAATAGTTAGGACAGGTGCTTTAAAAAATAGATTGAACACTGATATACCTGCACAAGCATACTTCTGATAACAAACTATTTCAGTCTCACTGACTCTGAGGTAAACCAACTGGTCTTGAATCAGTAAGTGTTATATTTACAGATTATTATTTAATAAGACTGACATGCATATTTAGCACTCTGCAGTTGAAGATCATAAACTAAATGATCTACATAGTCCTACAACAAAAATAAAAAGCACCATTTTCTTTGAAGTTTAAAAGAGAAGTTTTCTCAAAGACAATATATAGACTTAACGTCTAAAATAAGTTTACCTGTTTAATTTGTCCTCTCTTCTTTGTTAGAAGAACAATATTTTCATTCAATGCATCCCAACTCTTTGTCTCAAAACATAAACGTACAACAGTTTCTAGAACTTTGCTTAATGAATGAGTGTCAGCACCCTGAAAAATAAGATAAAATCATATTTTAAAGACAATAATCTGTAAAAAAATCAAACCAGGATAGAAGTCATTGTTAGCATGGTAAGCTTTCATGTGTTTACTTATTAGACTAGACATCTCTATATGAGCACAATTCCAAACCAGTATTTAAAACAAAACAAAACAAAACAAGGAATGTCATTAAAAAAAAAGAAAATTTTTGTTCTTCGATGTTTTTTACATGCTGAAACTGAAAGTATCATCAATATTATCCAACTTTCTTATATGCATGAAATTTTGGAAAATATGCACAACTAGGACATAAAAACGTGTTTACAAAGAGCAATGAATGAAGCATCGTTAAAAATACTATGCAAAAGGTAGTTCTGCAAGTTACATCATTTCTTCCTTACATATCCTGACCACATGCTGTACATATTATTTTGAAAAATAACACATTAATATCAAGTAGTTAATGTACTAAAATATTCTTTACAATTGACCATTACACATTCAATTTCATTGTAATACGGATAAATTAATGTATGCTGAACCATATTTCTGAAAGCAAACCTCGGCATACACATTAAGGACGTTGAGGTTTCCAATTTGTATTAAGTAATTATTTTATTCTGTGAACGAATATTATATGCTGTTCATGACAAGCAATGAGAAACTGAATTTATATCAAAGATCAAATGTAAAATGTGTGTCAAGAACATGTGTATAACTTTATTTTGACAGCCTAAGAATACAGTCGTGTAAATTTTACATTACAAATTTTACGAAGAGAAAAAGTACACATTAAACAATTGCAGACCCACTGTAAGTGGCCTTAATTTTTCCATGCTTGTAGATTTCACCCAATAAAAGGAAGGAATTCCTGTGAATCAACACATCATGAAAGCTAACAAAAGTATCCAATAGAATGAGTATTTTCCACTGTATCATTAATATGTCATGCCATGAAATATAGGTCAAACCTGATACAGTCAATCTTGCTCATGCGACCAAGTGTATTAAGCGACTTTTTCCTTACGCGACCACTTTAAAATCCTCCAGAACATTTTTCACTGTGTTTTTAATGTATTAAGTGACCTTTGCTCAACATGACCAGCTACCGCTAATTCGTCGGCAAAATGCGACTGATCTTTTCATTAAGCTACCGTGTCACATGTCAAATTGTTAATTCCAACAGAATGTAATATGTAAACACAGTTGTCCAAAATTAACCCCAATCAAATGTGTGAAAAATATTAAGAACAGTACACGGTTGCTAATTGACTGTGTAAATGATGAACAATTGCGTATCATCCAATCAAATCATCCTAAACAAGACCATACTCCACCTTTATGCATAAATACAGTAAGTAAACCTTGACATGATATAACCAGCTGTTTATTCTAGATCATTCCACATTATCAAACTAAAATCAATCACAACTGTAAAGTTATTTGCGTTCAAAATGTATTTTGTAATTTCTCATGCGTATAATTTAACATAAAACAATCCTTTGTGAAAGTAGCATTTCCAGAGAGTGTAGTCTGAACTGACTGTTAAATCTGGGAGTCGTTTCTAAAAGAGGACCAGCATGGCACTGCATCGCTCACCAGAATAAATATTGATTAACTTGTTACTAAAAAGGTAGTAAAGGTGAACTTGAGGGCAAATAATGGGGAACAATATTAAACTTGATAAAGGACCATCGAAGGATACTACAAAAGAATATTTGTGATGACTGAAGGATGCCACAGACCAAATTTGGTGATGAAAAGAAGTCATTTTAATGTATTTCTATGTTTAGCTCTAGCGACCTCTAATTGGGGCCAACCATTTTTATTTCAGCAATCTGATAGAACACTATCTAAAGATGCTAAAACCAAGTTTGGTAACAATCCATCGATAGAATCATGAGAAAGTCATTTTAAGGTATTTCTATTTTTAGCTCTAGTGGCCCCTACAAGGGGCCGACCAAATTTATTTGAGCAAACTTGAGAGAGGACCATCTAAGGATGATACAGACCAAGTTTGGTGATCATCCATCCATTGGTTCATGAGAAGATGAGAAGTTTTTTCTATTTTTAGCTCTAGTGACCCCTAAAAGGGGTCAACTGGTATAATATGAGCAAATTGCAGTTAGAACATCAAAAGGCTTCTGCACAGCAAATTTGAAGTAAATCCGACTGGTAGTTTCTGAGAAGACCATTGTTGATGCCTGACACCGGAGCATCCACCTACCCATCCTAACAGCTCACCCTGAACCTTTGGTTCTGGTGAGCTAATAAAACATGCGTCCTCAACCATGAATTTCATGTTTATTTTGTAAATCGTGAACATATTGTGCCTGTTTATACACATAGTTGTATGACACGTGGGGATGACGTCACAGGTGACTATATTGAGGTCTGTTAAAACCAAATCGTTATTTTAAGGTTACCAATCAATATGAGGTGATTTATCAAATATTTAACAGGTATGATACAATTTATTTCATTTATTGCTGAATACAAAGCTGGATGGGTATCACATGGAATGTGATCAACGTTAAAAAGTAACATGAAAAGTACTTGATTTTAATCAATCTGCATTTTTTAATTGAATAATGATTATTACTGTTATCCGTAGCATATTTGAACACCTATTCACAAATAAAAGGTCTAGGAGAAAAAATAGCATACATATACATGAAGGGATTAAAACAATGCAATTTTCATCTAAATATATGTCACAGTTTTATTATCTGCCACTTTAGGTTTTGTATTAATGTAGCGTGAGTGGCTATATGGTGATATCAAGTTTTACCAATTTATAGTTTTAAAAAGTCAAGCATAATTGTATATATTAATAAACCCACTATACAGAGTCTATTGCAAGTGATTTGAAACAAATTTTGTACTTGGTCTGTCTTCTATAAACCAATATCGTATGAATTTTTCATATTTTTGAATAAAGATCACTACTCTGTATATAAGGATATATTACAACAATTATACTTAAAATAAAAATCATGGTATCATGCAGGGAACCGTGTCTCAGATTTTTTATAACGTCCTCCATTCAATAGATATTTGACTTTAAAGAAATTCCGTCGCCTGAACCCCGCTGACAATTACGTAATACGTCATAGATAAAAAACGAAAATGAATATCAAAATTCTGAGACACAGTTCCCTAGATAAGCATTTCCACTACAAAATACCAAAAACCGCTTTGAAATCCATCTTCAAATAAGGCAGCAATCTTTGTTCAAAAATAACACCCACAGCGTTTTTTTTCTAAGCGAGAAATTAACAATAAAAGTGTCAGATCATTATCACCTCGTGTAATCAACAATTATTTTATAAATTAATACAGCCTATCAAAATTTGATAACCAATAAATTGGAGTCGATATGGGGGTGCAGTTTTTATCGCGATAAAACACTTTTTTTGCATATTCGGATCGATTTTTTGTTGCATGATATGATAGTATGATATTTAATTATTGTTAGTGACTTAAAATGTCATTTTTGCATTTTTTTACGTTTGTAGGCACTTACACTACCTTAAGAGACCGTTTTATTAAGAGACCACTTTTGATCTTTCCCTTGAGCGGTCGCTTAATACAATATTGACTGTATTAGACAGCTATGCTGTAAAAAACAGAAAATAATTATTTTTGAGTAACAATGACAATTGAGAAGCAATAGTAATGTAACAATGACAAACTAAGCCACTATACACCAGCTTTCTCTGAACAATGTGAGTAATAAGCATGAAAATGATCCTCCTGTTGTCATAACTACTGAAAATATCCTTTGACTTCAGCCTCCGTTGCCGCCTAAACATTACAGGGGCAGTGCATACACTTGTGACTGTAGAGGGTCATTATGATGATCTCTGAACACAATATACCAACAATGTACTGATTGTTCAAGTAACACCATTACATGGCAGATGGTTTAAATGTTTGAAACAAGGTGTTTTACAGCACCTGAACTGCAAAAACCATACTTTCTAAAAGATCATAAAGACACAAAAATAGCATGACTTACTGTTCTTGTCTGCTTTTCTAATGTCAACAAAATTTCCAATGCATCAGTAAGTTTTCCTTGCTGAAAAATATTGATACTGATATCAATCAATCCATTTGATGCATGTCACAAAAAAATGGCGAGTGTGAGTGATAAATGATTTCACTTACAAATCAAAATACTCTGCGAAAGATTCAATACCTTAAAGATCATATTCGTCACTTTAGGAGAGCTTGAATATATTAAATATACTCAATTTTACAGACGTACACAAAATTTTACTTTTCAAAAAATAAAATAGGCTGCATAAATCGAAATAAAAAACTGACAAATATCACACCTGCCAAAAATATCAACGCAATTACTTCCCTTAGTTTGTGACGTCATAGTTGACATTGATCATTGCAACTACTAGCTATATTTGTAATATAGCCTATCATTGACACAAATGTCAACAATGTTGCGAGTGTATTTTATACGAAGATGAGCGATTTATTTGATGATTTGTCATTTATGGAAGAATATTTCGCCCTACAACTTTACCATTATGAGCCTTTTGACAAAAATAACAGTGAAATCTGACATAGCCATACCCATATGCGATTCGGAAGATGAGTGTAGATGGGACCTTTAAAATGAAGCAGCACCATGTAAAGACGAGATATTTATATTTACTAGCAATTATTCAAACGACCACAATAGAATGCACCATTTACCAAATGGAAACCAGGAAATATCATCAAAAATTCAAACTAATATATATATATATGCATTACTCACTTAGACAAGCCGTACATTGATAATCCGCAGAAATCCTTAATCATGTGTAAGTTAAATTCCAAACACATTGTTTTACACAGAATGTACACACATCAATATTTCAAGTAAATGTAGGTCAAGAATTCATCAATTACGTGACAAGAATCCATATGGCAAGTGTTAAGCATCGGTATTTTCAAACTCTTTAAAGTCCGCTATCGGTACAGATCATAGAATGTCACATGCTGTTTTGTGACTATTCAAATTGTCTTTAAAAAAAAAGATGCGATTCATGGTGCAACAAACAAGCTTCAATTAATTTCGGATATCATAGATCGATGTCAACAAGACATGATAATTCTATTGATCTTTTAATTATGTAATCTTAACAAACAAAGTGGGGCACATTATTTCTTTTGAAAACCACCGGGTTGGTATGAGATGATATGAAAATTATTACGTTATTAGACATCAAAACTAGGAGTGGTTTCAATAATTGAACCATAAACGATTAGAAAATTTGATTACAGTTGTATGTACAGTTTCAAAACGTTCTTGATCCATAGCCGTTTTTGGGCATTGCAGTCTAAGCGTCATTAACATTGCAGAAATGTGTATTTAATTTTAATGAAAATCAATAAATATAATATAGATATGGTAAATAAAGTAAGTTCAACAAAAAAACAATCCCCCGGCTGTAGAGCTGTACTTGATTTATTTATAAAGGGAGTAAATTTTCGCAGAATAATTTGTATGTTGGTTTCAAATCTATTCGATATTGACTCTTTATTTTTGGTTCATATATGACTTCAGTAAAAAAATATTTCTGTAACATGCATTTAATGATTGATTTTAATTGACTAACTTGTCTTTCTATGGTAAATTGGAGTAGCAAATTCGTAGACAATATATCTCCGGTGGGGGACAAAGCCAACGATGAAGGTGTGAAATAATTGAAGATGGATTTCAAAGCGGTTTTCGGAATTTAACAAATATATCATTCAATATTTTTGTGTTCTCACACAAAACCATTAAAACTGTATTTTCCATGACGGACCTGAAACAATTACCAAGTTTCCATTGGCTCTATAACTCCAGTCAACATCTTTACAATTTCATAATTACAATTACAATTACATAATATTATGTAAAAATGTCATCAAGTTCTTATGGCAGGAAATATACAGGAAATTGATGTGTTGCATCATAGCGTTCTTCAAACACACACACACACACACACACACACACACACAGACCCATAGCACGTGTATTATGGAAAGTTCTCGCATGATCAGAAAATTGTCGACTTTCATTGATTGTATGTTTTAAATAACGACTTTGAGCCGTGAAGTGTTAAAAACAAAGCTGATGCAATCAGTTTGTGTAAAATCTTGATCTAATTACCACTAGTGAGAACAATGTTTTTTTAGAGTTTACTGAGTTAGAAATTTACTTGCATTGTATCGGGAGTAACCCTTTATAAAGGTATATGTCTGCTTATGTTTAAAAAGCAATTACACATTTTTTTTGCTTTCAAGTTCCGTAAAATGCTAATATTTATAAAGAAGTAAGTTTAGTGGTATAAAAATTGATTTTAATATCTAAATAAGCGTTTTTAGCTAGAGTCTTTATCTTTCGTATCTGGGTAGCTTTCGATAGTCTCATAAATATTCGTATCTGAGCGGTAATGGGATAAAAAGTCAAGTTGGAATGATATGAATTATTGTTATATTGATTACGTCATTGAAATATCAAAACAATAATATTCGCTTTTTATGTCTTACAGTGTTAATATACCAGTACAAACAATTTAGATATGCTCAGGGACTCAACATTACATGCAGAGATATGCTGTAGTTCTGTAAATAAGGTCAAAATGTGTATGAAACATAACTGACACAGGAATAGATAAATTTAATATTACGCAAACAATGCCAAGTTGTACGTATATATTGTTTTAATAATTTGTACTTACGGAGCTCTTTGGAACCCCTAGATTGTTCGCATTGATATCAATAAGGGGTACTGTTTTTATTGTTATAAAACGCTATTTTTGCACATTTGGTTTGAATTTTTGATATCGAAGTACAATATTTATAAAAAAAAATGCTTTTAACATCTTTTATACATATTTAGGCACTTACATTACATTAAGCTCCTATGAATGTGTATATACTCTTTGTCATCTATGACGTCACAAATCAAGGGAAGCAACTCTCCCTGTTTTTTTCTTGGAAATTTGATACCGTGTTACAAATCTTTGTGTTTAAGTCCTTTAAATTTATTTTATAGCCTAATCGTGGCATACATGCTTACTAATGCTTATAAACAATTAAATTAGCGACAGTTAATCAATTATATATTTTTCTGTGTATATGACCTTTAATACCATGAAAACTTGTTACACCATCATATAAGTTGGAGAAACTCTAGCGTCATTTTGTGAGACATTATTATTATCAACAAACCATTGTTATCATATTAGCCACCGTCAGTTTAGTTAATAAATCTAACATCATGATAATAAAAATCTGCATTAATTTCAAGCTGTTTTAAATAAGTAAGGATAAATCGAAATTCAAAAAAAGACCAAGCCATGAATCATACCCCCACCCACAAGAAAACAATGGGATGACAAGCGGATTTCACACTACGATATGGTCTTTTGTGATCACTAGAAAGTTATGGTGAGTATAAACGAAATACCATTCATGAAAAACAATCACCTTCGCAAGTTTTTCACACTTTGGTATCTTCTCCTCAACAGTGGAACTATAATCCACTTCCATTTTCTGAACACGATCTTCGCTGCCGGTATCCGCCATGTTGATATATTAGACTGTGTCTCAGATACTGTATTTACCTCGGAATGAATAAAGTGAGTTGGGAAAACCAGTCTGTAAATAGAATGTGTCGCATTGTAAGTTTGACATTGAGACATTAAACCAGTCTGTCACACGAACCAAAACAAGGAAACGAGCATGAAATATTTACGCTGAACGACATAACGTTTAATATGTTGAAGTGATTTTATTGACAGTCGTTAACTTCACGCGCATTTTATTCAAATTATACGAATTCTTCAAGTCGTGAAATTTTGGTACCATGTATTTAAAAGAATACCGGATTTGCATGCCACTTTCAGTGAAAGAGGTAGAAAATACGATTTTCGTTTGTACATGTTTGGTGTAACTATTTTACCTGTTATTCTTAAAAGTTAATTTGATCGATGATTTTCAAGTATTTAAAAATATGGTGTATTTAAATTTATTTCAAAACATTTAGTTTGCTTGTGCTATATAAAAAATATTAGGTTCAATTATAAGATGATTCATGACATTTATATCCACCTCTAACTTATGTAAGTTGTACGTAAGAATTAAATGAGATTATGATGTTATATTTAGTTGTCTGTAGTCTGTTGTTACTCATTGTCTCATACTCTTGTGGCCATTTTGCCGCCCCTCAGGGACTCTACATTATTGTAATGTAGAGTCCCTGTGTCCCTGTATAATGTATACCACACAATATTCTTTTTTTATTTTTATTTGTTTTTGGAAAAATGATATGTATATATGTATAGTCTGTATATATAGAGAGAGAGACTATATATAGACTCTCTCTCTCTCTCTCTCTCTCTCTCTCTCTCTCTATATATATATATATATATATATATATATATATATATATATATATATATATATATTGTTGCCATAGCAATATGATACCAAATTGGGGAATTATCAAAGGCTTATAGTCATGAAAGAACAAAACACAAAGTTATTTCAAAATCATTCTACACTTACCAGAGTACTTAACACAATATTTTATATTATTAATTCCATGGAAAAAATAGTTTCAAGTATTTGATGACAAAATATTTTCATTTTTTCTTAATTATGGGTAAATTTTTCTCTTTCAATGGGGAAAAATGTATACCTTTTTATTTGGGAACAAGGTCGAATACCAGACTCAAAAATGGCATAAAAAACCTGCAAGATTTTAGTTTTAAATGTTGCTACATTATGCTGAATATTTTGTATGTCGGATAGCCTGAATTTTCTGGTAAGAAATTACTTGAATATGTATTTTTCAGTCTTGTTGAAACTGAGTCTATCTGGCAATCTCTCAGCTTCTGTAAGAAAACATCATGAATACGATTTTTTAATGTGAAGTATATTTTACTTGTTATGAATTTTAGACAGACTACTGCATTTTGTATTTACATTTGATTCAAATGCATTTCGGTGCTTCCAAGTTTTCTGAATCACAGGGTCCAGTTTATTCTTAAGTTGAAGCATCATTTCTGTACAAACATGATTGAGTTTTTAAAACGTGGGATAGGTCAACATATGTAAGATATATGTCCTGAAAATTGACCTGTTTACTGAATAGTTTTAATAAATTATCTTTAATCAACTTTGTTAAAGTGTTAAATTATGTAAGATTTTATATGGACATCAGTTATGGACAGGTGTTAAATGGTGTCACTTCCGGTAATTTTATATGTCTTCTCATTACATTGACTCAACTGTCAACCTGTCAGACAAATTTTAGTTCACTACTTTATGAGTCTTCTTCCTCATACTAAGTTTTTATGGTAACCAGGTAGAACAACATTTTTCCTGAGGTTCTAAGACAGTATTATGTCAACCTAAGTGTACACTACAGTGTCTTATAGTTCAGTTGTCTTTATTATTATTATTATAATCATTATTGTAATGTATTATGATTCAGATGGAATTATGTTGCTTTTTCTATTAAAATAATTAATATCTGTTTATCTGGAATAAAGTGATTTTGTTAAAATTATGTGTCAATCAATGAATTAAGTAAATACTTACACTTCGGTGTCATTGAACATATACCGGTACTGCTACTTTTTATGTTTAAGAAGTTAGCATCTCCCTAAAATGTCAAGTAACATTATATACTACAAGTCTTTGTTGTAGAAACTTTACAGTGCAAGATATTAATGTTAATTGTTGAGTTTGGGTTGTATGGTAATGACTGACAGTAATTTTTGGTAAATTGGTCATTTGTTTGGCTTGTTAGCACAATCTGTGTATTAATTGATTTAGTACTAGACAACCCTGATAAAATCATCTAGACTTGTGTGTGAAGTTATAAGCCTTGAGTGTTCCAGTACTGCCTTTCTTATTGTATTTGCACCAAAATATGAACAATGATGGCTGTAAATATATAGATTGAAATGATGTATCTATTTATGATTGTTTCATAAATTTGTATCCAATATTATCATATATTCATAAAACACTATTTCATGTTATCAGTATATATATTTTCACATTTAGATGCCATCTCCCTAAAAAATGTCTGTTTGGAAAAAAACTTGTGTTGAACATTTCTCCATTATTTATCACTGTGAATAATTTTTTTTCTAACTTTCAACTTTACTCATTTCTTTACATGAGAACAGAAGAATATATCTACATGTACATTTATCAATATGTAAGATGGATGTGAATTGTAATATAGAGTTAAAGCAATAATCATTAGATCAAGGCCATTTTTATTCAGGGTTCAAATTAAATAATTGGTAGTCACAACTTTTGTACACTGATGACTGATTTTCAATATTTGTTTGTTTCCCATTTAGTGACCACAGTCTTGTGTAAAATAGCATTCTTCTATGAAATGATGCGCTAAAGTGTTTCTTTGATGCTAAGATATTTTATTCAAGTACATGTATTTACAGTTTTATTATTTAAATCATGTTTCAAACATAAGAGTACTAGTTGTAAGTATAATGGCAATAATTAAGTTGAACCAAGTTATGTATGTATGACAATCACAGTAGATTTATACCTGATCAATAAAGTCTGATAGATTTATGCCAAAAGTCACCACATACTTTTATTATGAAGATGACCATGATTCCTACAAGTATTTGTGTAAAGACTTTCTACTGTACTGTACATATATTGATCAAACACAGACAATTAATAAAGTACAGAACTTTATTTATCTGTACAGAAAAGTACAGTGTAAGGGATGTCATTCCTTAAAGTGATGTATACACACCCATTATATCAGAAAATGACAAATTGTAAATTCACTGATTTTTATCTGTGCATACCAGAAGTTCAAGAAAGGACAACAGAAACAAAACATATTTTGTCTCAACTGACAGCTCTTTCAGAGGTATCAAGCTAAAGTGACATTGTTTTGATATTATCTTAAGTATTGAACCACAACATAGACATCCTCAAAATGATAGCAAACCTATACAAAAAAATGAATCTTATGATAACTGCATGGTAGCCACAAGGATACTGTATGCCATTACTTCATGTCTGTAAACATGTTAAGTAGAATGATTTGCATGTGCAATTATAGACTGGTTTGTAAATGTCTTATCGGGCCATTAGCGATGACTCCACTGTCCCACATGTTGAAATGTTTCTGCTGTAAGCTCCCTGTGATTTGTTGTGTTTATGTTAAGTATCTATTTGTAGATTTTCCTGTGTCAGTTTATCTTAGATTGTTTGCCATTTTTTGTTTATCTCATTAATATTCATGTGATGTACTTTGAAAATCATAAATGTCCAGAAGCTTATCCTGAACTTTACTGATCTCTGCTGCTGGATGTTTAAACTTCTCTTTTAGTCACAGAGAAATTCACCATCACTGAATTTATTCATTTGGAACATTTATGAATGTAGTATATGTCTCTAATGCGTTTTTCATGTTTTTTTTTATGTCAAATATGCACCAGATTTATCTTTAATTTGATAAAATAAAAATCAAGAAAATTCATAAGAATGAGAAGTTGCAAGTGTTCGCAAAATTTGTTTGTGTAATGAAATTTGTTTGCATAATGAAATTTGTTCATTATATAATTTCTGTTCTAAGGACCTAGTTTTTTATAAATTCATAACATACTCTGGTTATAAGGAATACTTTACTTATGCCCAGAGGTGTTTGTTATAAACAGTGTTCATTGTATTGTATCATATTGATGAATTTTATTGAGATTTGTCTCCTACATCCCTCACTTGTTACTTCTGAATATTATGCACAATTCTTATTTATACATTTGTTATGAGAAAGACATGTGAACATGAATGAAACCAAGTAATATCAATTTCCAAGTTTATCATAAATTCATTTCACATTGTGAGGATATGCTGGAAGTTAATACCAGTATGTAACTTAGTCTGGAGAGCTATTTGTTACAAATCTTACACTACATTGATACTTAAATGTTGATAGTTCAGTATCAGTAATGGATCATGCTAGTAGTTTTGTTATAGGTGATGATAAATCATTGGATAATTGGTGCATTAATTCTGTACTAATCTAATGTAAGCACACATCTTGTAGCTGCAGGTGTGGCACAATGCACAGATTTCATCAATATTCTGTGTCTAACTGCAGAAACTACCTGTGTGTTTTCAACCCTACCAATCAAAATGAGTATCATGTTTGATGCAGATGCATCTACATGATTTAATTGACTAGTTGGCTATCAAGGATGTAGTGAAGTCACTATTATAATCTGATAGTTATCTATACAGCTGGTCAATGGAACACTTGTAAAATTAAAGTGCCATAAGGAGGCTTAGCAGATTGAAAATGCATGCTGGTGATTCATTGATAATAAGACTGGATTGAGAACTGACCAATCAGATGCTTAACAAACTCTGGCAACTTGTGATTCAACCTTGAATGCAGAATGTACATGTATCAGTTGTAATTATTTATGTGCATTTCAGTATTTGTTTATTATAATTCAGTCTTTTATTCGCAGTATAGGATAGGACAATTATTTATGATTGCAAAACATAGTCATGAACAAAGTCAGAAAGGTGAAGGTGTGGAAGTTGTAACCAATGAACCCTGTGAACATCCTAAATATGGAAAAGGCCAATTTACCGAGAAAAGGATTCACTTATCAAGGTTATTTTTTCCTTTATTTTATATTACTTGTACATGTACATACTCAAAAGGCTTAAATATGATGTTTTCTATATTCAAGTATTTTTATCTATTATCATACTGTACTTACTGTAAATTGGCTTTTACTTGTAGTAAATTACCTGCCTGGATTAGATCGATGATTCCACAAATATTTTATATCACTGAGAAAGCATGGAATTATTATCCTCATACTGAGACAGGTAAGTTATCTATGTATTGATGTGTTATCTATGTATTGATGTGTTATCTATATATTGATGGGTTATCTATGTATTAATGGGTTATCTATATATTCATGTGTTGTCTATGTATTCATGTGTTATCTGTGTATTCATGTGTTATCTATGTATTCATGTGTTGTCTATTTATTGATGTGTTATCTATGTATTGATGTGATGTGATGTCTATGTATTGATGTGTTGTCTATATATTGATGGGTTATCTATATATTGATGTGTTATCTATGTATTGATGTGTTATCTATTTATCCATGTGTTGTCTGTGTATTGATGGGTTATCTATGTATTGATGTGTTATCTATGTATCCATGTGTTATCTATGTATTGATGGGTTATCTATGTATTGATGGGTTATCTATATATTGATGGGTTATCTATGTATTGATGGGTTATCTATGTATTGATGGGTTATCTATGTATTGATGTGTTATCTATATATTGATGGGTTATCTATGTATTGATGTGTTATCTATGTATTCATGTGTTGTCTATGTATTGATGGGTTATCTATGTAATGATGGGTTATCTATGTATTCATGTGTTGTCTATGTATTGATGGGTTATCTATGTATTCATGTGTTGTCTATATATTGATGGGTTATCTATGTATTGATGGGTTATCTATGTATTGATGGGTTATCTATGTATTGATGGGTTATCTATGTATTGATGGGTTATCTATATATTGATGGGTTATCTATGTATTGATGGGTTATCTATGTATTGATGGGTTATCTATGTATTGATGGGTTATCTATGTATTGATGGGTTATCTATGTATTGATGGGTTATCTATATATTGATGGGTTATCTATGTATTGATGTGTTATCTATGTATTGATGTGTTGTCTATGTATTGATGTGTTATCTATGTATTCATGTGTTATCTATGTATTCATGTGTTGTCTATGTATTGATGGGTTATCTATGTATTGATGTGATGTGATGTCTATGTATTCATGTGTTATCTATGTATTCATGTGTTATCTATGTATTCATGTGATGTGATGTCTATGTATTGATGTGTTATCTATGTATTCACATGTTTTCTATGTATTCATGTGTTTTATATGGATTCATGTGTTATCTTAGTAAAAGAATACTATTGTTTTAATATTTTATTGACATAATCAATAAGACAATTTTTTCTTCAACTTGAACTTTTATTCAAACAAACCTGTACCTCTTTGGTAAAAGAGTGAAAACTACATTAAACAAACAATCGTGTTGAAAACGTGGCAACTTCTTTGTTGTTATTTGGTCATATCAAGTTTCAACGGTTTATAGATTCAAAAACTGAACTATAATACTGTAGCACAAAACCCACTATAGTCCATTACAAGTGATTTGAAACATACATGATACTTACTTGGTCATCTTTATAGATGACCAAGTACTACACATAATCTTCATTTTTTTTAATTATGATTACCGCTCTGTATATAAGGATATATTACAATGGTAAGTCTAAAAATAACAAACATCTTATCATGCAGGGAATTTTTTTGAAATGTAGATTTTTGATAATATTTTGTTCATTAAATATTTGACTTAAAAGAATCCTGCAGTCTCAAAACCACTGACAATAACACAGTATGCCCTAGATTAAAAACAATAACAAATATCAAAATTAAAGTATTTCTGCAACAAAATACCAAACCCACTTGGTCAAATCACTGGAAAACCTTGTGAACACTCTAGGGGTCACAGTTTTGATTGGATCTTCACCAAACCTTGTCAAAACGCTTGACTTAATAATACTTTGGAAATGATTGAATAAATATGGGTTATCTGGGGGCAAAAACTAGGTTACCAGGTCAAATCATTGAAAAACCTTCATAACCCTTTAGAGATGACAGTTTTTATTGAATTCTTGATAAACCTTGTCAAAATGCTTGTCTTAATGATATCTTGGACAAGTTCAAACATGTGTCATCTGGGGTCAAAAACTAGGTCACCAGGTCGAATCAAAGGAAAACCTCGTCAACCAGGCCACAGTTTTTATTGAACCTTCACTAAACCTTGTCAAAATGCTTGTCTTATTAGTATTTTGGACATGCGCGAACATGGGTCATATGGGGTCAAAAACTAGGTCACTAGGTCAAATAATTAAAAAACCATGTTAACCCTCTAGATGCCACAATTTTGATTGGATCGTTGTTAACTGTGTCAAAATGTTTGTTTTAATGATGTCTTGGACAGGTTCAAACATGGATCATCTTGGATCACAATCTAGGTCACAAGGTCAAATCTCCTGAAAACTTTGTTAACACTCTAGAAGTCACAGTTTTGATTAGATATTCCTCAAACTTTGTCAGAATGTTTGTAGTAATGGTATAGTAAACAGGTTTGAACATGGGTCAACTCAGGTTAAAAATCAGGCCACCTGGTCAAATCACAGGAAAACCATAGATGTTGCAATCTTTACTAAGGTGAGCGAAAAAGGGCCATCATGGCTCTCTTATTTTTTGTCTGCAGACTAAATCTTGTTTGTGCCACTTCTAAATGGTTTGTTCTATGTTATTAAGCTTTACAAAAAAAATATCTGTGGGAGATAAACAGACCCTTCCCAATCGAAAATGGAGTTATTTTTTCCCAATGCCCAACCTGAAAATTCCCAATTTTAGCATCACACCATTCATTTTTTCCAATTGGACTGGACCTGGACCCTTTCCCAAAATTGCAAAAAAAATTCACTGATATATAGCTAGTGTTTGCATTGATCAATGTCAGCTATGATGTCACAAGCTAAGGGAAGTAACCTTGTTCATATTTTGGCAGATGTGATATTTATAAGCTTTTAGCTCACCAGATGCAAAGGTTCAGGGTGAGCTGTTAGTTAGATAGCTGATTTCAGCAGCATGTTTTTGTTTAAGTAGCTATTTAGCTCACCAGAACTGAAAGTTCAGGGTGAGCTGCTAGGATGGGTAGGTGGATGCTCTGACATCCGTCATCTGGCAACTGTGGTCTTCTCTGAAACTACTTGTTAGATATTCTTGCTGCAATTTGCTCATATAATACCGGTTGCCCCCTTTTAGGGGTCACCAGAGCTGAAAATAGAAAAACCTTTATTAACATCTTCTCATGAACCAATGGATGGATCATCACAAAACTTGGCATTCTTAAATAGTCTTTTATCAGACTTGCTCAAATAACAATGGTTTGCCCCTTTTAGGGGCCACTAGAGCTAAAAGTAGAAATACCTTTAAAGATCTCCTTCTCATGAACCAATGGTAAAACTAGGGTCAGTATGGTAAAACTAGAGTTGACATGGTGAAACTAGAGTCAGCATGGTGAAACTAAGGTTAACATGGTGAAACAAGAGTTAACATGGTGAAACTAGAGTTAACATAGTAAAACTAGGGTCAGCATGGTGAAACTAGGGTGAAACTAGGGTCGGCATGGTGAAACTAGGGTGAAACTAGGGCCTGTATGGTGAAACTAGAGTTGACATGGTGAAACTAGGGTCAGCATGGTGAAACTAAAGTCATTATACCAAACTAAAGGTGTACCAGAAACACAATTAATCTTTTCCAGGTTTCATTTCCATTATACCTACTTATAGATGTAAAATTTTGTGGATGGTCAATTGTGTATGTTAGTCAATATTTTATTACTGTTAATGTATGATATTTTTTGTTTCTCTTGCATGTGCTGTATTGTTGATCCTACAGAATACACAGTAAGTCATCACTTATATGTAATATACCTTTGTTGTGATGAGAATGCTAAACTTTTGTTTTACCAATAAAAAGTTGAATTGTATTACATTTTTTATTGTTGAATAATTATACACATAAGTACTGGTACAAGTCATTAATCATTTTTTGAATAGGTTCCCTATCTGCTTTGTTGGTAGATCATCTCAATCTTGAAGTTGTAGGTACAAGCCCTTGTATGGAGTGCATGTATATCCTTCATTACCATTTGACTGCAGACAATACATATAAAATCATTTCTTGAAAATACAGTGGACTCTCATTGGCTCGAACTCGACGGGACTGACGAAATCAGTTCCAGTTATCCGGAGTTCCAGCCATCCGGAGTTTACTCCATGAAATAGAGTTGTTTCCCTCGTATATATTGTATTGCGTAATGTGTTTGTGTTGTTTGTAATGATCATACACCTACATGTACATACATGTAATAGATTATTATTTAAGACCAAAAAACATACAAAACAAACGTATATGTATTATATTTATATATTTTATTCATAATAATATTCATGTATCATATTTACAGTAAACTACATCAGGATAATAAACAACATTAAGTTTGTAATGTTATCTTCACACGTGTGTCAGTTTCACGCACCGTGTCATATCGAGAGAATTTTTGACAGCAAATTACTCTCAAGTTGTGAAAATGCATTGTTCGACCGAGAGGTGTGAATAACAGAGTAAATATTGACCACGGGACCTGATTATTGGTTCGAGCGTTCGAATTTATGTGGTTCCAACCATGCGGAGTCGAACTATATAGAACATATAGTAAAAACAATTGGGACCGGAGAATGAGTTCCAGTTTTCCGGAGTGTTCGAATTTACCGGGTTCCAGCCAATGAGAGTCCACTGTACTTGTTACTACTTGTGACCATTTGACAGTAGTTGGGTAATCCAGAAAAACAGCAGTGCTGAACTATTGTTAGATCTTTTACATCACTATTCAAGAGACTAAACATACAGACAATATAAAACTTCAATCTGAACATTTGTCCCTTGTCTACAGCACCTTATAGGGAAGATTTTACCCCAGCAGTCTTTATTTCCACTTTTATACAATGTCATTTAGTGATGTTTGAATAGAGGATCTTCTGCTACAGATTACAAACATTCTGCTTCTATTCTCTAAATTCTCTGATTTAAATATGGAGGCTCTAGTTTGTAATCAGATTAAAAAGTTTATCATATCATCAATACCAATTTTGATTTTTAGCTCCCCTGAGCACATAGTGCTCGGTGACCTATAGTGATCAGTCAGTCTACTCAGGCATCCACACCTGGGGGTTGTTAATGCTCTAGTGGTCATGCTTTTGAGTGAATCTTCATCAGACCTGGTCAGAATGTTTGTCTCAATTATAGCTTGGAAAAGTATGAACATGGGTCATCTGGGGTCAAAAACTAGGTCACCAGGTCCAATGGAATGGAAGTTTTGTTAACACTCTAGAAGTCACAGTTTTGATTGGATCTTCATGAGACTTTGTCAGAATGTTTGTATTAATGATCTTGTAAAATTGTGCGAATATGGGTCATCTCTGGTCAAAAACTAGGTCACTAGGTCAACACACCTGAAAACCTTGATAATGCTCTAGAGGTTGCAATTTTGATCGAACCTACATCAAACTTTGTCTGAACGTTCATTTTAATAATATCTTGGACATGTTTGAACATGGGTCATCTGGGATCAATATCTAGGTCACCAGGTCGAATCATTGAAAAACCTTGTTAACCCTCCAGAGGCCACAGTTTTGATTGTAGCTTCACCAAAACTTGTCAAAATGATTGTCTTAATGATATCTTGGGCATGTAGGAACATGGGTCATTTAGGGTAAAAAACTAGGTCAATAGGTCAAATCTTTGGAAAACCTTGTTAACTCTCTATAGGTCACTGTTTTGATTGTAGCTTCACCAAAACTTGTCAAAATGATTGTCTTAATGATATCTTGGTTAAGTTCGAACATGGGTCATCTGGGGTCAAAAACTAGGTCATCTGGGGTCAAATCATTGAAAAACCTTGTCAACCCTCTATAGGTCACAGTTTTGATTGGATCTTTGTTAAACTGTATTAATTTGTTTTTCATGATGTTTTGGACAGGTTCAAACATTGATCACCAGCGATCACAAACTAGGTCAATAGGTCAAATCATAGAAAAACCTTGTTAACACTCTAGGGGTCAGAATGTTTGTATATATGATATCATGAACAGGTTTGAACATGGGTCGACTCAGGTTAAAAACTAGGTCACCAGGTCAAGATACAGGTAAACCATAGACGTTGCAATCTTTACTTTGGTGAGCGAAAAAGGGCCGTCTTGGCCCTCTTGTTTCATAAAGGGTGATTATTGATTTTTAATGCTGATTTTAACATCCCAGTTCATACACCTAAGCGTAAATTTTATGAGCTGAAAATTATTGTCGAGAACTGTGAAACAATTTCAGGATACAAGTAATTTTTTCTTGATTGTACATGTGTGTTTAGGGGTTGTATAACTTATTTATGTTTTTGTGTGTGGAAACCTCATGTTGACAAGTGTCTTCTACATTGTGAATGAATGGAAATATTCACATTAATATTTATGATGTTCCTACATTTATCAGATAAAAATCTCTGACTGCTGTATATCCATAGCGACATTCTACATTATACACTAATTAATCATACAGAATTTGTCATATTCATGTAGGATCTAATCTTATATTTCATTGTTCAATTATTCTGAGATTCTATGAAAAACTCACTTATTCAGTTTTACTGAAATTTTATGTAAATCTTGTGACTGGTTGTATATGTTTATTAATCTTGTATTACAATTACAATTTAATTCATACTGAGGTTCAGTGTAAATCTTATTTTTCAGTGTTCATTTATTCCGAGGTTCACTGTAAATATCACCACAAAATATGAAGATAACAACGGTTCTACAGAAAATGTATGTAAAAAATGATATTATGGAAAATCTCTGGTGTTCATTCTAACTGCTGGGAGTATTTTGTTTGCAGTTTTCTCAAACAATATTACTCATTATGTTATCATAACTTACACAAAATGTGATGCTGTATGTTATGAATACATGAAGTCAGCATCTAACGTCTTGTTTAACCTCTATGATAAATTATCATCTATGACTGCTCATGTTGTTAATCAATGTATTGTGGCAACTTGCAGAAAATTAGGCATTGCTTTGATATTATGTTCTTACTTACAAAGTCTTATCCTTTTAAGAAACATAACAATATTATTTGTGTCTGCATTTAGATATGTTTTGAAAAGATGATGAAAAAGGGTTTAAACATTGTATCAAGTTTCATTTTAGATGATAAAAGCCTTTTATTTAGACAAATATGACCAAGTGCACATTTTTTGTACTCATACTTGGTGATGATTCTGTATATGAAATCAGTCAAGTTCTGTCTGTATTGATTGATCTTGACCACAAATCATTTCTTGGGTACAGTTTTGGTGTTACATCACTTTAATCAGACAATCTCTTGTCACAGGTTATTGCTTGTTACTTGTAGAAAGTAGGTTTAAAAATAGATAATCAATACTACACAATGTCTTCTACTTGGTTAATTTTGTATAGAAGATGACTGCAGATATTTGATGAGTATATGGTGAGGTTTTTTATGATGTTGAAATATTCTTGACATGATCAGTTTACTGCCACATGATACTCTGCTGACTGGTTTTTCCTAGG
Organism: Lutraria rhynchaena; assembly: GCA_008271625.1. NCBI lineage: Eukaryota > Metazoa > Mollusca > Bivalvia > Venerida > Mactridae > Lutraria > Lutraria rhynchaena. The sequence goes on along the minus strand of VIBL01000088.1, from coordinate 1,486,273 downwards.
TTTAGGAAAACAGATGGTTTTGCCTATGTTTCTGAGATAATTGATATTGTCATGGTGCAGTTGTGCATAAAATGATATTCCTAATCTGTCTTCTTCAAAACTCGAATTTATCATTTTTTCAGAACTGTCCCTCGTGGAATTCTATGTATCAATTTTGAAAATGCCAGTACTTTTGGTCCTTGAAAAGATAATTGACTGTTAGGGTCATAAAGTGGATGGAAATGATGATACGTCCATCTAGAGTTTTTTATACACGTACATTTTTGTACCATTATATTGAAATGTGAGCTCAACTCTGATTCTTTAAATTGTATGCAGATATCTAGAATGATATTTGAATATACATGTGCAAGTAAATCTATTTCCACTTGCTTAGAGCATCACTTTGCTATGTACCTGTATTTATTATTATATTTTCAGTGTTTAAATTTAACAAAAGAAGAATTAAGTCAAAGAGAAGTAGATTTTATAGATATTGTAAATGATCCAATTGATGAAAGTAAATATAAAGAGGAAGAAGTAAGTTTTTCTATATCAGAGATTATGAGTGTTAGTCATCACATATCACTCTACACACAATTCTCAACTTTAATGCTTATCAGTCAGCACTCAAAATTCTGTCCTCAGCATTTCTTTTTAATATAGCTCTGCAAACCACTCCTTAAACCCTCTGTGATTCACTGAATGATACACTGAATGTTAAGTAGCTGAAATGTGAAGAATTTCTACAGCATTAACATACCTGGGCAATTTTTAGCTCACCTGAACACAACATGCTCAAGGTGAGCTTTTGTGATGGCCTGTTGTCCGTCGTCCATCATCCATCAACAATTTCTTTAAATATCTTCTCCTGCTAAACTACTTGGCCAAATTCAATAAAACTTGGCAGGGATTTTCATTGCATGAAGCTCTTTAAAAATCGCTGAAAGAATTCCATTCCATGCTGAACTCTGGTTGCCATGGCAACCAAAAGGAAAAACTTTAAAAATCTTCTTGTCGAAAAATGCAAGGCTAGAGCTTTGGTATTTGGTGGTATTTAGCATCACCTATGGGTCCTTTATTAAGTTTGCTCAAATTATGCCCCTACGGTCAAAATTGGGCACACCCCGGGGTCCCTTGTTTTACATAGACTTATATAGTGAAATCTTAAAAAAATCTTCTTGTCACAAACGCATGGCCTAGAGCTTTGATATTTGGTATTTATCATCACCTGGTGGTCCTTTATCCTGTTTGTTCACATTATGGCCCTGGGGTCAAAAATGGCCCTGCCCCGGGGGGGCCTAGTTTTACATTGACTTATATAGTGAAATCTTTAAAATTCTCAAACCATGATGCCTAGAGCTTTGATATTTTGGTAAGTAGCATCACCTAGTTGACCTTTATGAAGTTTGCTCACAATATGACCTCAGAGTCAAAATTGGCCTCGTCCCTCAGGTTCCTTGTTTTACATAGACTTCTATATTGAAATCTTACAAATTCCTCTTGTCAAAAAGCGCAAGGCCTAGAGCTTTGGTATTTGGTATGTAGGATCACTTAGTGGTCCTTTATCAAGTTTGCTCAAATTATGCCCCTTGGTGCCAAAATGGGCCCGCCCCGGGGATCCCTAGTTTTACATAGAGTTATATAATGAAATCTTCATGTCCAAAACGGCTTAGAACTTTGATATTTGGTATGTCTCATCACTTAGTAGTCCTTAGTTTCCATTAAGGGAGCATACATGTTTAATATGTTTCATAAAAACAGGTGAGTGACCTTGGGCCCTCTTGTTACAAGTTGCTACATGTATATCTACAAATCTGAACTATTCATCTTTATAAAACTAATGCGAGGCATTATGGTCCAGAGGTAGAGCGTCCGACCTCTGATCCAAAGGTCCTGAGTTCGAATCCCCGCTTTGGAGGGGTTTGTTCATGAACTTCACAATCCCATTTTTCGGACACAGTACTGGTGTAGTGTCCAGGAAGCGGACTCAAGAGTGATTAATGTAAGCAAAATTGCTAGTGTCACAACTGAGCTAAGATAAATTAGTATAAACTAGGTTAATTTATGTGTAAGCCTTGCATTGAAAGTGATTATTATTATAACTTGTCTTATTTTTGTTTTAATGTACTGATTTTATTATGATGATGCAATTATCTATTATCTGACATGATGATACTAGTTCAAAGTTTGATCATATCAATATATACTTCTACCTATCACCTCTGTATTATTCTGTCAGAAACGCGACCTCAATGGTTTACGAACATTTTAGTTAACTTCCTAAAAGATATGTATAAACTTATAAAGAATGTATACTAAGTTCAGAAATGTTGTATTCTAAATTACTTAGTGATTAGTCTTTAAGGAAGAAGTAATTTCTGTGAGATCTTGGTTACTACATGTTTTCGGTTATAAAATTGTTTCAAGAGAGTGGTTTTGCTGATACTTTGTACTACGTATGTTTACAGGATCTCACTAAAGTTTCATCAAAGAAAACTGGTCGAGGACCATTTACTGAAAAATGGATGGTAATTATTTATCTTATAATGATCTTGTTACCTCTCTTGTAGGTTCAATGAAAAATGATGTTACGTGTTGAACAATTATTCCCATGTTGTAATTGTTTGATGTATGATGTTTGTGAATTTGTTGAATGATTTTTATAACTTACATGTATTATCTTGTGATATGTTTGTGTGTTGGCAACATCTGCATATCTGATCTAGATGTTTACAACAAACAAACAATGTTTTAATGATGTTGAGGTACAAAGCTTTGTTTGAGTAATATTGACATTTTTTCTTTCTGTTTATTAAGAAATAATATTCTGATATGTACCCATACTTTATCTGTTGATGAACTGTTAAACTAAGTATGGGAATGAGTTCAGCTGCACAAGAGCTCAGTCACAAGGTTTTAGCAGAAATGATTTATTAATCTGCAACCTGATGATAATAAACTGATAAACTGTGGGCAAATATTTTATTATTTTGATTCTAACCAGGAAAATAATAGAATTTACACACCATTTATCTGAAAACCTCTTTTTCTTTTGGCTCTTAGATTTTACTCCCAGTCCTTGGTGATGTCATTAGCCATTAGTGGCATCATTATGAACATGACCTATGTCTACAGATGTAATGTGATTCTTCACATAACAATATTTGTCAAATGATAAGTTTTTTAATATTGATTAGAATTGACAGTAAACTCTTTATTTAATGTTTGTTTTCTCAAGTTAATGTTTACAAATCCATAAGCTCTAAATCCTATTTTTATCCATTGGTCTGGTTGATAACAGCCAGCTGTATCTACTGTAGAATAATGAGTGTGGGTTGATTTACTATGTGCTTTGGTTAGAAGTAATGCAGACTGTGATAGAATTAAATGTCATCTGTATTTTCAGGAGGAGACAAAGCCAGTTATGTGTTCATACAAAGTAGTACGATGTTACTTTGAAGTTTGGGGTTTACAAACAAAAGTGGAAGGATATGCTCAAAGAGTATGAAAATGTTGCCTTACCACCCGTTTCCATACTACACATTTCTGTTCCACATGCTTCCTTACTGTACATTCCTAACCACACATTTCCTTTCCATCTATATATCCTTACCATACATTCCTAACCACACATTTCCTTACCATACATATCCTTACTACATGTTTCCCTTCCACATGTTTCCTTACCTATTATTTCCTTGCCATACATATCCTTAGCACGCAAACATATCCTTACCACATGTTTCTGTTCTGCATTTCCTTACCTTTGCTTCCCATCCACACATTTCATTACCACATACTTCCCTACCACACATTTCATTACCATATGTTTCCCCAACACACATTGCATTACCATATGTTTCCCTACCACACATTTCGTTACCATATGCTTCCCTACCACACATTTCGTTACCATATACTTCCCTACCACACATTTCGTTACCATATACTTCCCTACCACACATTTCATTACCATATGCTTCCCATCCACACATTTCATTACCATATGCTTCACTACCACACATTTCATTACCATATACTTCCCTACCACACATTTCATTACCACATACTTCCCTACCACACAGTTCATTACCACATACTTCCCTACCACACAGTTCATTACCATATACTTCCCATCCACACATTTCATTACCACATACTTCCCATCCACACATTTCATTACCACATACTTCCCTACCACACAGTTCATTACCATATGCTTCCCATCCACACATTTCATTACCACATACTTCCCATCCACACATTTCATTACCACATACTTCCCTACCACACATTTCATTACCACATACTTCCCTACCACACAGTTCATTACCACATACTTCCCATCCACACATTTCATTACCACATACTTCCCATCCAAACATTTCATTACCACATACTTCCCATCCAAACATTTCATTACCACATACTTCCCATCCAAACATTTCATTACCACATACTTCCCGACCACACATTTCATTACCACATACTTCCCATCCAAACATTTCATTACCACATACTTCCCGACCACACATTTCATTACCATATGCTTCCCATCCAAACATTTCATTACCACATACTTCCCATCCAAACATTTCATTACCACATACTTCCCATCCACACATTTCATTACCACATACTTCCCATCCACACATTTCATTACCACATACTTCCCTACCACACAGTTCATTACCATATGCTTCCCATCCACACATTTCATTACCACATACTTCCCATCCACACATTTCATTACCACATACTTCCCTACCACACATTTCATTACCACATACTTCCCTACCACACAGTTCATTACCACATACTTCCCATCCACACATTTCATTACCACATACTTCCCATCCAAACATTTCATTACCACATACTTCCCATCCAAACATTTCATTACCACATACTTCCCATCCAAACATTTCATTACCACATACTTCCCATCCACACATTTCATTACCACATACTTCCCATCCACACATTTCATTACCACATACTTCCCGACCACACATTTCATTACCATATACTTCCCTACCACACGTATCTCTACCACACATTTCCTTACCACATATTTCAGGTTTTCTTACATATTTCTTTTAAGTTTATTGTATATTTGTAATGGCACAGCCCTAAAAGTATGAAGTGAATAGGACTTACGGAACTGACAACTACATAAATTCACAGTGTAAATTTTCCATAATGTGACTGAATGCAAAATATGGTTTATTTCTCTGTAGAGGGTTGGGAAAAACAGTTCAATATGAGATGAAAATGTATCAATCATGAAATTAAATAATTGAAGAAAAGAAGACAAAGCAAGTAATTATTACAATACATGCAACAAAATGCAATAAAAAACTTATATTATACATGACAATATACACAAAGGGAATACATTATATAATAATAATTTTAACACACAATCTGAATTTGAGCTTATGATGTTTCCACCAATGTTAATCATGCAAAGTGCATTTACCCACACTATTTTTAGTAAATTTCTTTTTACAATGACATTGTTTGAATAATATGATTTAGGGCACATCAATTAATGCGCAAATTGTTTCTGTTTTCCACACAGACATTACTTTGATCGTCATTTATGAAGATCTTGTCATAAGATTAAGGCCGTATTCTGTTTCTCTTATCATGTTTTAACACTTAGTGTATTCACAATGAAGGATTTTTGTAAACCATTTGTATTGTTTAAATTAATTTTTTGTGAGACTAGCAGTTATCAGTATTTAGTATTTATGACATAGTTTGATTTTCATTACCATGGTGACATGCAGTATCAACAAGATGATATGTACTCTGCATGTCTAACACTTTTGTGTGCCATTTTCTGTATGTATTTAATGTTAATAATGTTTCACATTTTTTTTTAATTTGTAGGCATGTAGAGATGTAAATCTTCATGGTCATAAACAAGCTATATCATGGATGGATGAATGGATTGGTAATTCTTTTATATCATATATTTAGGTTGGTAAGGAAAACAGACATGTTTGTGTTAGCAATGGTTCCTTGAATGATTTCTGGCTTATACTGTACTGCATTTTAATGTATGACCTAATTAATGACCTTTTATGACTGTAATAGTGTGTGTTGTCCATAGTTATTTGTTGGTTTTGTAAACTGTATGATTGAAGTATTGCATGAAATGATTGTTAATCAAAGCATAATAAACAGTAAATAAAATGGTATCTTAACATTCAGTAGTCTGCAAATGCTATATTATCAAGTATGTTGCTATTGGCTTATTAACATGTGCATTTATCTATTTATAGACATGTCCCTGGATGATATACGATCATATGAAGGTAAAATGCAGAAAGAGACAAATGAGAAAGTTTTACAAGAACTCCAAGGGGAGACAATTCCAGACAGTGACACTACATCAGAAAACATTGCTGTTCAATAATACTGTGGTAGTTTTGGTGTTAATACATTGTTGTTACAGTAATTGTTTCACTTTCAGGAAATAATTTTGTTTTAAAGTAAACAAAAAAACATGCAAAATTTGATAAAAACATTGCATTCACAATTATAATTTCTGTCAAGTTCCTGTTTTGCAACATAATCATAATGTGCTGGCATTTTTGATACATTTATGTCTTAAGTTTATTTTATTAAAAATGTTTTTGAACAAGACTAGATCTATTTTACTATAAAAATTGCAATATCAAAATATCTCAGCCTAGTTTTATTAGCTCACCAGAACCAAAGGTTCAGGGTGAGCTGATAGGATATTGGATGTTCTGGTGTCTGTCCTCAACAATGGTCTTCTCCTCAGAAACTACCAGTGAGATTTACTTCAAATTTGTTGTGTAGAAGCCTTTTGACGTTCTAACTACAATTTGCTCATGTTATACCTGTTGACCCCTTTTAGGGGTCACTAGAGCTAAAAATAGAAAAACCTTTAATCATCTTCTCATGAAGCAACAGATGGATCATCACCAAACTTGGTTTGTAGCATCCTTAAGTAGTCCTCTCTCAAGTTTGCTCAGGTAAATTTAGCCGGCCCCTTTTAGGGGCCACTAGAGCTAAAAATAGAAGTACCTTAAAATGACTTTTACTCGTGATTCTATGGATGGATTATTACCAAACTTGGTTTGTAGCATCCTTAAGTAGTCCTCTCTCAAGTTTGCTCAGGTAAATTTAGCCGGCCCCTTTTAGGGGCCACTAGAGCTAAAAATAGAAGTACCTTAAAATGACTTTTACTCGTGATTCTATGGATGGATTATTACCAAACTTGGTTTTTAGCATCCTTAGATAGTGTTCTACCAGAATTGCTGAAATAAAAATGGTTGGTCCCTATTAGGGGCCACTAGAGCTGAAAATATAAATACCTGTAAATGTGTTCTCATGAACCAATGGATGGATCATCCTTTAACTTTGTTTGTAGCATTCTTAGATGGTCCTCTGTCAAGTTTGCAAAAAAAATTTGGTCAGTCCCTTTTAGGGGCGGCCAGAGTTGAAAATAGAAATACCTTAAAATTACTTTGTCATGATTTTATGGATGAATTATTATCAAACATGGTTTGTAACATTCTTACATGGTCATCTATCAGGTATGCTCAAATAAAAATGGTTGGAACCTTTTAGGGGCTGGTATAGTTAAAGATAGAAATACCTTAAAATGACTTCTTTTCATGAACGAGTTGTTGGATCATCACCAAATTTGGCCTGTGGAATCCTCCAGTCATTACAAATATTCCTTCGTAGTATCCTTTGATGGTCCTTTATCAAGTTTATTATTGTTCCCCATTATCTGCCCACAAGTGTACCTTTATTACCTTTTTAGTAACAAGTTAATTAACATTTATTCTGGTGAGCGATGCAGGGCCATTGTGGCCCTCTTGTACTAGTATAGTGTTATCATGATTATATGTGCATGTTCTATCAAGTGATGTATTTAAGAAAATAATGAAGCATACAGTGGTACTGTGTATCAACATGTATCATCATTTGCAAGTTTGCTGCTATTGTGCTGCAATACTTAACTGAGATTTTGTTATATTAGAATGCTTGATTATTGATTGATATAGGAACATCATTGTTGTATGTTCATTTGTCACCCTGTTATGAACTGCTTATATTTAACTGTTCAGATTTCTACACAGCTTGATAAGTTTGTACATCTACAAAATGAATGATCTCCTTATGTTTACAATATGTCCCTAACTAACTCTGTGTATACAAGATATGATGTAAATATCATCCTTGTCCTATAGTTCACTGGAAAACTTGTACTTGTCTGAAATTGGAAAGTGCAATGTAAATCAGTCTGAATTGAACAGATAAGGCATTATCACTATACTACCCCCTCCATTATCATCCTGCCCCCTGAAAAGGCCCACTGTTTTATTAAATTGCTTTACCAGGATTTAAATTTGTGTAAAAAAGTTTACGATAAATATAATACATGTTTTGTGTAATTATCAATACTGTCATTTTATCTATGAGTTTGTTTGTTCTCCAAATCAAAATGCTACTGACATTCCTGTTATGTACCTAAGCTTGGTGTAAATTAGTGTAAAAACTAAAAAAAACTCATTTTGTCTTTAATATTTGTAATTAAAAGAAACACCTTGTTGTATCAAGGATTTTAATATTGTGTTTATTTACAAAACACTATATAATTAATAAATAAGATATGAAGATATAGAAAGAGTTCTGTAATAAAAGTCACACTGGATTATACAACTATGTCTCAATTTACATGTAAATTACGTTATTTACGTTACATCTGGTTTTGAAAACAGGTTAAACATAATAAAGGCGTCAGTTATTATGATCATGTAACATGATAAATATAATGTACATTTATATTGTGATTCAGTACAATGACACTATTATGGTACATTTTTACAGCATATTTATTGTTGTTTTATTAGCTTTCATGCATTAAGTCATACCATTCTTAGAAATATGCTGTTTTATTGTTTTGTAGTAAAATGCTCAATGTTGTTATTTCTAATACCGGTAATGTGTGTTATAGTACTTAGATGGTAGCATAATATTATCTCTGAATGATGACACTGCTTGTTTTGTTGTTGTGTGTTTTATCTGTCTCTAATGTATAAATGTGAAGTTTAATCCTTGGTTTCATAAAAACCTCTCAGTTCGAGATTTTCTCCAACTTTCCCATGTTGTGTTCTTTTGTTGTAAAACTGAAAAATCTATGATAGCGATGCTGTGTATGCTAATACGTTGCTAGGTAACAGTTTATTCGAATTTTAATGAGATATCAAGTAGGTTGAATGAATATCTCAGATTGTATTGTAAACAAGGTCTGCAGGCTTTGTCTTTATCTCTCAGCATTTTTTTATGAATCTCATTAAATCCAGGAGTATCATGCTTTATCATTTTGCCCAAGTTTGTCTGTTTTCTTCATAATATTAAAAAACAGCATGCTTAATTCACTGTTGACTTGTCAGTGAACCGTTTAAGATTCCAGAGTTACTAACGATGGTATTTTTTTCCAATCTGAATAAAATCTGATCAAAGTGAAAACATGTTTACAAAAATTTTGTTGTGTGAATGTTATCATAGGTTTGTTTTTGTTATTTTGTTGTGCAAGTGCTGTCATAGGTGTGTTTGTTATTTTGTTGTGTGAGTGCTTCATAGGTTTGTTTTTAGCTCACCGGAGTACAGTGTGCTCAAGGTGAGCTTTTGTGATGGCCCATTGTCGTTCATCATCCATGCATGTGTCAACAATTTCTTTAAACATTTTTGCCTCCTAAACCACAGAGCTAAACTTGACAGGGATGTTCCTTGCATGAAGCTCTTCTAAAATTGCTAAGAGAATTCCATTCCATGCAGAACTCTGGTTGCCATGGCAACCAAAAGGAAAATCTTTGTCGAAATGCTGAAAGGCCTTGAGCTTTGGCATTTGGTATTTAGCAGTAGTCCTTTATTAAGTTTGCTCAAATTATGCCCCTGGGGTCAAAATTAGCCCTACCCTGGGGTCCCTTGTTTTATAGACTTACATAGTGAAATCTTAAAAATTCTTCTTGTCAAAAAGCACAAGGCCTAGAGCCTTGGTATTTGGTATGTAGGATCACTTAGTGGTCCTTTATCAAGTTTGCTCAAATTATGCCCCTTGGTGCCAAAATGGGCCTGCCCCGGGGATCCCTAGTTTTACATAGTGTTATATGATGAAATCTTAAAAAATCTTCATGTCCAAAACCGCAAACCCTAGAACTTTGATATTTGGTATGTCTCATCACTTAGTAGTCCTTAGCTGCCATTAAGGGAACATACATGTTTAACAAACATTTCTCGTATCATAAACACTCTCAATGTTTGCAATGTTCCTCAGGTGAGCAACCCAGGGCCCTCTTGTAATGTTGTGTGAGATCTGTCATAGATTTGTTTCTGTTTGTTTAGTTAAAATTATTCATTGTTTGTGTGTAAGCAGTCATAATATAGATATTTATTTAAAAATATTAATCAGTAATTAGTTTGAATACATTCCAGTGGTATAGCGTGATTACAGACACTTTATATAAACAGTGTTGTTTTTATTTACTCTCCAACCTTATATTTGTCTTCAGTCACATTGTTTTAAACAATAATGTTCAAGTCTTACACTTTTGGTGCATTCAACTATCATTTGGGGGTAGCATTTCCAGTAGAAAATAAATCAAATAAAGTCAGTGTTATTTGACACTTCTTAGAGGAATTATTAACACTACTTTCCACTTGTTTTCATGTCTACCTCTGTGTGGGAATGTAATTGTATTAGACACACATTTGACAGCAGTTTGTATACTCAATGAATGTATTGGTTGATGTATGTAGTATGAGTCCAGAATTATTTATAGAAATGTAATAGGATTGCCAGTCTGACTTTGACTGCAAGTTGAATATAAATACTGAATGGTTGAAATGGTGATCAACCTCTGGATAAATAGCCATCAGTCTTCATCATTATATAAAACAAACATGTTATCTTTATGTCAGAATTCTCATCTTATTGTGGAATATTTCTTCATCTGTGATGTGATATATGCTTGTGTGTTCAGTGACTCCCCGTTTGAAGATATAACCAGAGTTACCTCCCCTGCTTCATGTTGCCCTGTTTTATTATTGATTTTAAGAATTTTTTGTTGCTATAAAGATTTTTATTGCTTATTTTTTATTTGTTTTTGACTTCATTTTCTGCAAGATGTGTTGATAGAAAATTAAGAGTATTACTTATTTACTAATGCCTGAATACTAACAAGTACCTGTGCTTCATGTAGATGATGGTGTTCAAAATGGCTGCAATTCATTTTTTGAAACATGTAAGTACCAGATGTCTGTAACTGTATAATACTGAGGGCAGTCATTGATTCAGTTTTTTATATTAATTATAATGATATATCCGGATATCATTGTAGACAATATTTCAATATATTGATACATTTATACTTCTAAAATGAACAAGTCAAGAATGTCTCTTTCCTCATGTTTCAATATATAAATGTAAGTCAAATAATGTTGTTCTATGTACTTCAGAAGAAATTAACAGTAAAAACTATGAAAGTATTATCATGTGACCTCCATTCATTAAATGTTAACAAAGCAGATGAAATAGGTGGCAGTGCTACTAATTGAATTTTAGTTTATTAAAACATTATTTCTTTGGAGATTCATTTGGAAATAGTAAAATATTACATTTTACAAATATGCTCACATTTCTGTTAGTTTCTACAATAATTTTCTGCTACAATATCAATATTTTGAAATGCATACCAAAAATCAATCAGCTGAAAAAATCATTGATATTGTTGAAATGGATGACAGTCCAAACGATTCCTCATTCTTATGTCTGAATCTTTTCATTCACAGCAGTCTCTAGTTTTCTTATTCAGCATTTAATGTTTTTCTTAACCACTCTGAAACTAACATTAACATGTGCCCATGTGTTTGTGACCATGGTATTTTCCTGAAATGTTGTATTATTATATTACTCAGATTATCAGAACAAATGTAATTTCACTATTATTTATAATACATTGATGGATCAATTGAAAGAGTATTTTGTTATTATTTATACTGCATTTTTGTTGATACAGCATAGATAAGCACTATCCATTGATTCATGAGAAGTCATTTTAAGGTACTTCTATTTTTAGTTCTGGCAGCCCCTAAATGGGTTGACCAAATTTATTTGAGCAAACTTGACAAAGGACATTTTAAGGATGCTACAAACCAAGCTTAGTGATTATTCATCCATTGGTTCATGAGAAGATGTCTGAATGTAGTTCTATTATTAGCTCTATTGGCCCCTAAAAAAGGCCAACCATTTTTACTTGAGCTACCTGATAGAAGACTATCTAAGAATGCTAAAGACTAAGTTTGGTGATTGGTTCATAAGAAGATGTTTAAAGGTTTTTTCTATTTTTTGCTCTGGTGACCCCTAAAAGAGGCTAACTGGTGTAATATGAGAAAATTGCAGTTAGAAGGTCACAAGAGTATTGTACAGCAAATTTGAAGGAAATCTAACCAGTACCTTCAGAGGAGAAGACCATTGTTGATGATGGATGATGGACAATGGACGCTGGAGCTTCACCCTTCCCATACAAATAGCTCACCCTGAACCTTCAGTTGTGGCAAGCTAAGAATGCTCAGTGTATGTGGAAGAAGAATTATAACAGCGACAAAACCAGACTAAACAAAGTATTCTTTGATCAATAGGATGTCTGTTACAGCATTTAAAATTTAGAGTACATCATGTTAAGCATTTCAGAGGCAATTCATACTATAAATACTATAATTCATGCTCAGCTTTCTACAACTCATATTTTGAATATGCTAATCCTCCTATTGATAAATCAAAGAATTCACTCAAAGACACAGAAATGTGACATGGTTCGTAAATGTTACATGTGATTATCATTATGATCATATTTTCTTTATCAACTTATGATAGTTACAAGCTGGACATGATTGAATACCATGTTTTGACTCATATAGTGAATATGGACCAGTTCAATGGGCCAATGTGACCTTTATGTTAGTGACACAGTTCTTATAAATGTTGGGGCATAATGAAGAATCAAAAACTCAAACAGCATCATTAATCAACAATACCATGCACCAAGTAGTCAAATCTAAGTAATATATCTTGCAAATAATCAGATTTATGAAAAACATGAAAAAAATTAACATCCTGAAAAGTAAGTTCATATACAATACACAGATCGGTTCTAGATCCATTTAAACACCAAGGAATGCAAAATGTTCTCATATTTACAAGTCATAGCCATCATGATTATAAGTATTGTACAATAAATGCATAAATAATTAAACATGAACAATGTGATAAGACTTGACAGTTTCATTGAAACAACTAAATGAATCCAGTTAATGAAAATGTTGTAAATATATGAAGACCAATGATTTATGGGGACAAAACTCTATGAAGTAAAGCATTTAGTGTGTTGGAGATTTCAACCTTCATTTTCCACAGGAAGTTGGTGTGTCCAGTGTTCAGTATATGAACAGAGACACCTTTCTCACATACCTGTAAAACAGAAGAAAACAAGTGTCAGATTTAAGAAGATTTTTATACCACATGTGAGTACCTCAGACACTAATGATAAGCTGCTTTATATTCCACAATGGAGGATCATGTTCTCACTCTTATAGGATGGTCTTCATGGACAGTTTTGACAACAGATTACCTTTAATTCAAACATACAAGTGTACTCAATAGCATACAAGCAAACTTACAATATATAAAGTCAATTATTTATCACAATATCATTTCATCTTACAAGATTTTAGTTATTACAGACACATTAGCAAAACTAATTTTACCTTATTATCAATCCTAGTTAGAAATGTTCGTTTGTATGTGACTTATTGTCACTGGGGTTTAACACCATTTTTCAACAATTTTTCAGTTATACATGGCGACTGGTTCACCGAACCAGTATTCCTTGACTGTATACTAACCAGTACTAACTTACCCTTCAACAAGGAGCCAGTAACTTCACATGGGGAGGAAAATCGCCATTTTTGTCAAATTTTCATAGAAGGGTATGACCTGCTGCGACCGGGATTTGACCCCAGATCTGAGGGTTACAAGTCCAGTGCATTAACCACTGGACCGCAGCCGCTATCTCTTAGAAATGTAAAATCATTTCAAACACAACATTATTAATAAAAAAATGTGTGATTATATTTGTACCAAGTTGTAATTAGAGTAGAACCCCGATTTTTGACAATAGATTATCTGAAACCTAGTGTAATCCAAAGGAAATTTCAGTCAAATATTTTCCCTATATGTTTTAATGTAAAATAAACTTGACTAACTGGATTATGTAATCAGAATATCAATTCAAATAAAAAATCATATTTGGATTAAATACACAAGGTAGAAATTATATATACCAACCTTTGATAAGAAATAATCACTGGGTGTTTTAATGTCTTTGAGACGACCTCGCCCTCTGATTAATGTGATATTTCTCTTGTATTTACCATGGGTCTCATACTGTTCAGTCAGCATGTAGGAGAGAACATAGCATAACAACCTAGATTGTACTTCAGACTGTGACAACATTATATTCTTTGACTGATAAGAAGTCAACAAATATGGAACAAGGGAAGCCACTTTCATTTCAATAGGAAGATCATGTTCAATACCATCAACAGCTTCAAGTAACTGAAACATAAACAATGTATGATAAACAAACATTACAATAAAATATTGTAGATATTATACTATATTATATATATTATGTAATGCACTATGTTATAATATATAACACATCACTATGTTATCATGCGTAACAATCACTATGTTATCATGTGTAACACATCACTATGTTATCATGTATAACACATCACCCTGTAACATTATGTTATCCAGTCCACTAACCAGTCATGTGAAGTATATATTCTAACATGTTCTACAACATTATAAAATTATATCAGGAATCAACAAATATATATAATATACGAAACCAAAAAAGAAACTTTCACAAAGTAGGTCTTAATCTTATAAGATTAAACACATAATGTAGAAAAATGTGTATATGTAGTAGTTAACACTGACAGCCCAGTTTGGGAAACCGGTCAGATAATCACCTCATGTCAAACGATATCATGTGATATCATGTGATATCCATTCCCACCTGTTCCCACAGGATGGACATATCTGGTTTACATGTGTAAACTTTTTCAATTATTGCACTTGATGACTACACCCATAAAAATACCTAAACAACTTTATATCGATATGATTTGGGCAAAATTTGATGCCTCAAATTGCGAAACATGTAAGAGAGAAAGAGCCATTGGGATGCTGGAGGCAGGAGCTACAACGGAAGAGGTTACTGCACACGTTGGATCATCTGTGCAGTCAGTTAGAAGTCTGAGATAGCGGTTTGTTCAGACCGGAAGCATAGAAGATCTTCCTTGTAGTGGTAGACCACGTGTGACCACGCCAGCGCAAGACTGCTATATTTTAAACCAACACTAACGAAATCGTTTTTTAACTGCGACAGCTACAGCGTCTGTCACCCCAGGTACTCATAACCCCAGGATTTCTGCTCAAACAGTACAAAACCGTTTGGCTGAGAACAATTTACATGCATGTCCTGGCCCCACATGTTGTTCCTCTTACAAAATCACGGCGTCATTTCTGTGTTTCAGTAAGACGACGCCAGACCTCACATCGCCCATGATAATATTTAGTTCTTGCGAAACAACAATACTGATTTCATAGATGACTTGCCTGATCTAAATCCCATCAAGTACCTTTGGGATAATCTTGACACACATGTAAAGCAACGTCAAAATCCCCCTGATAATGTCAATGATCTCAGTGAAGCTTTGCTAGAAGAGTGGAATAATATACCCCAGGCTCAAATTAATAATCTCACCCACTCAATGCATCATCACTGCCAAGCTTTAGCAATGTTAGTAGTGGGCATACTTGTTACTAAAGCAAAAAAAAGAATCGACACCTGCCTTAAATGGAATTGAAAAATCCAATGAAATTGATAATTTTCAGACTGTAAATAACAAATACGAAAAAGACTGTTAATATACACATATGTGGTAACAGTCCCATTAAAGTCTCGTGAAAGTTTTTTTTTTGGTTCAGTATATGATAAAACATGGTTGATGTACCATTTTACCGATCTGATTTTTTTACTTAGCAAATGACATAAAAAATACTTTTTTTCATACAGAGTAATTATAAATGTGTGCCCATGTTATGGTAGTTGTCCAGATAGGTAACTCTCTATCACTCATTATCATTTCTTAAATAAATCAGGAACTATTTTAATTGTTTCAATCACATGGATCCTGATCTATTCAATCATTAATGTATCTACCAACAATCTCATAATTGTATTGTAAAGACGGATAGAACTTCAATGTTTTAAGTGTAACAAAGTTACTAAGGACACCTGATCTGTAGGATGTGTATACAGTTCCAAGTAGGCCGCCAGTGCTTCCATCTCTTTATCAACTTCTTCTAATGTTTCAAATTCCTTCTTATAGAAACACTGATCATCACTCAATGGAACATACTCCAAAGAACCTTCAATACATACAATATGCTTCACTATGTCTAAATCAGAGTCTTGAAACTGTAGTGCCATCTCTATAGCAACAGCACACCCCATCCTGTATCCAATCAAAATGATTGGTCCACAATTGTTATTCACATACAGATTCTGTAATATAAAAATGATCAATACTTGTAAAATAAAATATTTGATGTACCGCAATATTTAAAAGAAATAATCAGAATAATTATCACATGTCTTCATCAAGTTATGAGCATGTCTGTAGCAGACGTGCTTACATTGCTCCCTGCTGTACATAAAATAAACTCTAATGTTTTCAGATTACAAATCACCATTTATTAAATTATATATTCAATATTAAGTGAACACACTTAATGAAAAAGCATATGTAAAGTGCAGCCAAATAATAAACAATAATTGTGAACTGTATAAAACAGTGATGATACAACATTAATCTAACCCTATGCTGACTAGAGGAATATAAAGCTAGAATACAGTGAGGGATGTCCATAAAGTTCACAGACTGCTTTTACATAGAAAAAGATTATGCTGCAACATATACACAGAACAAAAAATAGATAAAATAATAATGTAATGATAAACTATTTTTGAATGGCTGTAATATAGACATATGGCTTACAAATAAGTGCCTGTATCAATGCACTTAGCACTTTGAATGAAAAATGATGTTACATAGTTTAAAAGTTTGAAAATATTCACAACACATGTATTGTCTCTCAACCAATGGTGAGAAGTGGTCATTTTTGTATTTAACTATGGTTGATCTGACTGCCATAACAAGATTACTCAAATTTTGATACAGATTTCCATGTAAATCTTTCAATTGTGAAAAGACAGCTCCCTTGAATGGTAAGATAGCGTTTTCTACTTTAATTGGTGACCTTCATGCACTTTCTGTATCATTAATATAAGCTATAATAAGCATACCATGGAAATACAAGTGTTGCTTATATGGATCTGTTAGTGTCCCTCCAACAGTGACACAGAGCTCAATGACAGTATGCAGCCAGTGTGGGACATTAACACCATGTTTTGTGGTATATGATACAAGCACCTACTACAATAAGTTTAACCTGTTTAAAGTTGTTTATCACATGATGATGTCAAAATTTAGCACAAACATATTGTATATGTTAAATTGATGTATGATACATTTCAGAGCCATTAGAACTTAATATTTCATGATTTATAAAATGAATCAAACTTTTCAGAAAAATGTTTAAAACTGCTCCATGGATATCTATGTTGGTTATCGTAACAACTTCTTGTATTAATAAAGCTTAAGCAACTATTGTCATATTATAACAGAAACTTTGTCAATAAATTCTGCACAAATGTACTTGTATATTTTAGGCTTTAGTTATAGATGAAGTCTCAAAACTTTACAGACAGCCCTGTATAAAACCTGTAGGAGATATCCAGCTTGACATTTTAGAGATTCCAAGGGTACATCAGAACAAGATTTCCTCACTCCATACACTGGACTATCAATTAAACCAGCCAGTGATGTTATATCCTCAAAATCATCTAGAAATGATGCAATAAAAATGTCAAATAAATAAATCATGTACAGAGTGTGATAAAGATAAATTCTGAGAGATGTATGGATTTCAGGACCTGTATGATTATTATACTAAAAACACTGGTCACTTTATTCAAGTCCTGCATCCTTAGGTTTACTGCACATGTGACCTGACAGGTTATAAGTACTGATGTAATACAAAAATCACAGAGTGCTTGTAAACAAGGTGTACATGTACTTGTGCAGTTCCTTAACAAACATAACTGATATAAAACTATAAGTCACTGAAACATCGTAGATTATCATTGTTAGGAATTACCTCCATCAAAGAACACATATATTGTAATTACCTCCATCAAAGAGCACACATATTGTAATTACCTAAATCAAAGAGCACATATATTGTAATTACCTTCATCAAAGAGCACATATATTGTAATTACCTCCATCAAAGAGCACATATATTGTAATTACCTCCATCAAAGAGCACATATATTGTAATTACCTCCATCAAAGACCACATATATTGTAATTACCTCCATCAAAGAGCACATATATTGTAATTACCTCCATCAAAGACCACATATATTGGTATTACCTCCATCAAAGACCATATATATTGTAATTACCTTCATCAAAGACCACATATATTGTAATTACCTCCATCAAAGACCACATATATTGTAATTACCTTCATCAAAGAGCACATATATTGTAATTACCTTCATCAAAGACCACATATATTGTAATTACCTCCATCAAAGAGCACATATATTGTAATTACCTCCATCAAAGACCACATATATTGTAATTACCTCCATCAAAGAGCACATATATTGTAATTACCTCCATCAAAGACCACATATATTGGTATTACCTCCATCAAAGAGCACATATATTGGTATTACCTCCAATCAGACCATATATATTGGTATTACCTACATCAAAGACCACATATATTGGTATTACCTCCATCAAAGACCACATATATTGGTATTACCTCCATCAAAGACCACATATATTGTAATTACCTCCATCAAAGAGCACATATATTGTAATTACCTTCATCAAAGAGCATATATATTGTAATTACCTCCATCAAAGACCACATATATTGTAATTACCTCCATCAAAGACCACAAATATCTTGATTACCTCCATCAAAGACCACATATATCTTGATTACCTCCACCAAATACCACATATATTGTAATTACCTCCATCAAAGAGCACATATATTGTAATTACCTCTACTAAAGACCACATATATTGTAATTACCTCCATCAAAGAGCACATATATTGTAATTACCTCCATCAAAGACCACATATATTGTAATTACCTCCATCAAAGAGCACATATATTGTAATTACCTCCATCAAAGAGCACATATATTGTAATTACCTTCATCAAAGACCACATATATTGTAATTACCTCCATCAAAGACCATATATATTGTAATTACCTCCATCAAAGAGCACATATATTGTAATTACCTCCATCAAAGAGGACATATATTGTAATTACCTCCATCAAAGACCATATATATTGTAATTACCTCCATCAAAGAGCACATATATTGTAATTACCTCCATCAAAGAGGACATATATTGTAATTACCTCCATCAAAGACCACATATATTGTAATTACCTTCATCAAAGACCACATATATTGGTATTAGTTTGTTGACTACATCATTTAGTTTTATTATACAGGTTCTGTAGTCTCCAACACATGGTGTCACATGTTTACTGGACTCTGATGTAACCACAACAATATTTTCTTCAACATTTGCATTATCCCTAGAATTACACATATTCTTCAAATCTCCCACAGTCAGCATCTTAATCTGAAAGAAACCAATGTTTTAAAACAAAAATTTTAATTAGAAATAAAAGTAATAGAAATATGTAAATCACATTCAACAATAAGTGTAACAGTGTTAATAGTTCAGAAGACCCAAATATTCGAATAATCAACATAGTAAGAAAATTCTGTTCAAAAATATAAATGTTGATTACTGGAATATTTGGGTCCCCTGAATTCGGTTGCAGACCTATATCTATGAATTTAATTGTTCTTTTTAGGACTTATTGGTCAATACGACCTATAATAGGCTGACAACCTTGCATTAGTATGTGAAATGAGGCCATTTCATTGTGGCCGCATTCATGTCAACTAAAAGAAATCAGGTCGAATTCTAACGTTTCATGTTTGATTTCCCGGCAACGGCTTGGGCTAGAAGCTTAGTTTTGGTCTCATTTTGTGCGAAAATATATACCTGAAACTACTGCAAACTTTCATCCCTGTTGTTTTATAATTTTACGTTTTGTGAAAACAGTGGGCATTCTCCGGAACGAAGAGTTACACACCTTCTATTAGTATATATAATAGCTGAATGGGGTCGAAGTCTGTGAAAATGTGGTTTTTTTTCATTTAAGGTAATATTAGGTTAAATTATGATGTTTTATAAAGTATATATTGCATTTTTACTATCGCAGGTACGATACTAATGCCTGTGTTTTCAATGGGTAACAATTATGCCAAGCCTGGTAAATATTTGATGTCAGCTTTCAGTTACATTGTCTGTCTATACATTGCCATTAGATGTAACACATTAGTTTCTATATTTGACTATAAATTGCATACAGTGTAATTCATTGAAAGTTCACTCAAATAACATTAAAAGGAACACAATTTGTAAAACATTCCAGTAAGTGTCATGGAACCTGGCCAATGATGTCATTTCATATTACGGGTACTTGGTGTTATGAGACTATGAGTATCTATGATAGACGAAAACATGCAATATAACTTCAAATATCCCTAACCCTACGTCAACAATATTGTTTGTTCTTTAACTAGTGAAACACAATTTTACATCACAGTTCAAAGACCAAGGGAATTTCACTTAGCTCAAAGAGTAGAGTACTATGTCTACAACCTCAGGTTCATGAGTTGTAAGCCTGTGCTGTAACACATGTTCTCTGTAATGATTTTAGTTGAAAACATTATGTCTAAGGCCCATCAAACTACAGGGATACATACATTTGCAGTTGTTTGCTGAGAACAAGTTTAGGACTGGTAAAGAATCCAGGTACACTGGCCAAGTTAGCTGACCAGTGGTATATAACTGAAATACTGTTGAAAAGACAAAGTAAAATTTGTTTTGCAATTATCATCAGTTGAGAGTGGAATACTGTTTAATGAATATTTACCTCATCACATGTGTAGTTCAGATGTGCAGCAACCTCCAACAGTACTCTGATGTTATCTATAGTATTATCATCAACACAAATATCCTCCACAAGTACACATTCTTTGGTTCTTGAAAAATCATTGATGCCTGAAATACATAAAAGAGAAAATTAGACAAATACACAAAATACAACATTCAATATCATAGAATTCTATTGTCCAACTGCTGAAATACAGCTCTGTCTGTCACTATCCATACAAAATTCTAATCATATCTTTAAGTTTGAGACTTTGTCTTTTTTGTACCCTCACACCTATACATAATATGTCAGAATCTGCACCAAGTAACCTATCATAAGAAGAATATGACATAATATACAAATAACAAACCTAGCAGCTCACTAATTGTGACAAACAAATGATCAATATTTGCTCTTGTGTCTATGATTTTATCAGGAATACAGACATCATTCATTGTTAACTGAACAACAGGATGAGGTTGTTGTAGTAACATATCAAGACTGTTTAGAACAATTAATGTTGTTTTTGTATCTGAGAGATTATTGCATTCTGCTTTCACCAAACTCACACACAATCCTGAAAAACAGAAATAGCACCAAGTATCTGATAATGCAACAAAAATTCAAACTTCTACATGAACAAACACCAGACTATAACCATGGCAACCAATATGCATGACAAACTAGACTGGAACAAAATGACTTATACAGTCTAACTCCATAATCTGTGATGTCCCTATTTTACTGTTTAGGTAACAATTTCCTTGCACATACATAATATCAACAATAATTTTAATGCTTTGTGGAAAACATGACACAGGGAATTATATCTGTAAACAAAATGGAAACAAGGAAAGAAAATGTTGAACACTGAGTAATAAGTAATTATCAATCAAACATCTGGTCAAATAATGGTCATCTCATCCATCATCATAGCACACTTCATTTCAATGACTTACCAGGAAAGCCATTCATTCTTCTGTAATCTACAATCCTCTGTAAAGCTGCTGTTACAAAGCTGTAAGCTGATTGGTCCAAGTGTTCACTTGGGCAGTTCACAGGCAAAACAACAAACCAATCAAGAGTCTTGTTACAAGATGTCCTTGTTACTGTATCGAGATGTCTTGCATATAATGTTGATGACAGACAAATAGAACTAAGTGAAGTGCTGCGTTCATCAATCTACAAAAAATGTCAGTTCAATCACAGAAAACCAGCCATCACATGGTATTTTTGTAAAATATTTTTGTGGGGAATTCTTTTAGTAATTTTGATTCCATTAGAGAATTTGGTAAAATGATAGGAGTTATGGATAAAAAGTTGTTAGAAGAAAATGGCATAATAATGATTCTTTCAAAGACTATCCCTTTCATAAGTTCATCATCTCCACAGTTGCAAATCCCTGTCACTAGCGGGTGCTATCAACAAATTAGTTGTTTTCATCAGATAAAGTTCTTGAATAAAACCCCTTTTAAAATGATATAATAACTGGAATACAGTACCATTTAAATTATTAACATCAGCATTTATTCAGATCAGAGCTAATTAAATGATAAATCTAAAATTTATCTTACCATGGAGATATAAAATATTCCACCAACAGGTCCTGTTTTCTTTGCTTCATTTATCAATACCTGGGTGTGATCCAGTGTATATATATCGTTATTACATACTTCAACAGTTATACCCAATGTAAACCATTGTCTTAACTTTCTCTTCTCATATCCTGTACGTGTACCTGTAATATAACACAATTATCGATTCATTATTATTGCCATCATATAATCTGAACTGAGGTCTAATGACAGATGAGGCTTCATGTAATGAAATTTACCAGAAACAAATATATTGGTCAGTTATGGTGAAAAATTATTTGAAATATTAAAATATCACATATTTTACAGAACATATGTAGCATTTAGCATAATTTCCAAATTCACATTCTCGCATACTTTCCAACACAACCTCAGTAAAAATTGAAAAGTTTACATTAAATTTTATGACTTGTCTATTAAAAAACAACATATGAATCTGTCTGAGTGCCTTACTAGATGTAGATACAAGAAATATTTTAGTAGCTCCATGTTCAATCAACCAATCAGTTAACATCAGTCCAAACCTTGTTCTTCCATAGAGGATAATATAACATTTCTGTGAAGAACAAGTCAGGATCCTGAGGGCTGTCATATTAATTGGACCCTTCTGACTATCTTCTCCAAACTGAATATAATAACAATATGTCATAAGCTATGCAGATTTGCAGATTTGATAATAAAACCATGACAACATTTATGGGGCAGACTCAGAAAATGTAAAAAATTCTAAAATACAGGATAGTTACCACTCCAATATGATACCTATCTGAGAAACAGTGTCTACAATACACAATATTGAATATTACTGATTACTGATGACTTATTAATACTCAACTAGGTTCACAAAAATTGAGAAAACAATAGTTCAGTGAAATAAATCCTGTAGTTATTGTAATATTTTGTTGTTTCTTTGAGAGTATGTTACTTTGTAGACAACTATGTATATAACTAATGAGAAATAACTAAACCACAATTGTGTTTCATGACTACAAGTTTAATACTGAAGATAAACTCCTAACAAGAACTATTGCAGACTACTTTCTAAGCATGCGTATGAATACATGTAAATGGTCAGTTTCAACATCAATTTCAGTTATGGAATAGATTCTTAAATCAGGTGTGTTTTATGAAGACTTTCAATATTACATGAATACTTTCTATTGGTACAAAACAAGAATGTACATAAAGCAATGTAAAAAAGCTACTTGATACAAGTACCTTAATGGCAACATTCTTATCCATATTTTTTTGTTTGTATTCAAAAGCCTCTTGTAATTTACCACAACCATACACAACAGATTGGAGACCTTTAATATGACCTGATTTTAGCCCTTGATGTATAAGTTGAGAAACATGGCGGAGATCATCTTCATTAAGATTATCCATGGTCAGAGAGGATACAGTGCATTTCTTCTGTATCAAGCCATTATCTGAAAGAAATTGACTTACATTACAGTTCAAAACAAAACTCAATCTTAAAAAAAACATTAAAATGTATTAACATGCAACATTTGCAACAAAGATTATGCTAAGAGCTTTGTGAAACTAAATTTTATGTTCAAATTTAGATTTTACTCCTCATTATAAAACAAGTAGTAACATGACATCAATCACCATTAAAGTGGCTAAGTAACAATCAAGAGCATAAAATGGAACAGTCAACCATGTTTTATCATATGGTTATGTATGTGTTGATTTCGTAAACATTTATAATGGAAAAATGCAGATCATGTTAGATTGTATGTTCATGCATTTATTTTCTTCTATGGAATGTACAGGGTATAAACTCTAAATTTGATGACTGTGACTTTTTATCATTTATTTCTGACTATGATATTTTATTATTTTGTGAAACATGGAATGCAAAAACAAAGAATATAGAAATCGAAGGTTATTCCTGCTTTAACTGTCCCAGACCGAACTTCAACAAAAAAGCCAAACGTCATAGTGGTGGAGTTATTATGTATTACAAAAATTGTTATAAAGATAATATAGAATTAGTTGCTGTTGGTGATAGAGGTTTAATTTGGTTTAAACTGAAAAAAGACTTTACTCTTACAGCAAAAGATGCATTTTTCTGTTTGTGTTATATACCACCAGAAGACTCAAATCTATATAGAAATGTTAACTCTACCTTATATGATTGTGATTTCTATGATATTATAAATAATGATGTGCGAAAATATTGTGATATCGGAGATATATACTTAGTTGGCGATCTGAATGCGCGATCTGGTGAACTGCTAGACTACGTTATTGATATACAGTTAGACCATTATACCAGTGTCCCACAATCTGACAATATTATATCATCCTTACCTTATTGTAAAAACTGTGACAAAAATGTGAATACCTTTGGACATAAACTACTTACATTATGTAAAAAGAATAATTCATGTATTCTCAATGGTCGCATTAACGATGGCAATTGTACATATCATTCTGTATATCGAGGTTGCCCTGTATCTAGCACAGTGGATTATGTTATTACTAATCAAGAGTGTTTTGATAGTATAACGGACTTCGAAATTTTTAAACTTACTGACTTATCTGATCATACATCAATTGCATTTAAGTTAAAATGTAATATTAATGTTTGTAAATCAGGCGCATTCAATCAAATCATCTGGAATCCCTCTGATAAAGATAAATTTAACAAATTGTTGAATAATAATATTCTTTTATTCGATGAAATCGATGATAAACTTAAGTCTGGTGAATATGATATAAATGAATGCATGGATAAATTTTCTAATCTTGTGTACGATATTTCATTTAATTGCTTTGGTAAAACGTTAAATAATAATAAAAAGCGTTTTAAACGTAAATCATCATGGTTCGATGAAAATTGTCGCAGAGCTAAAGCAGAATTTTTAACCTCAAAACATATTTTTGTGAGGGATAAAACGGATACGAATAAGCTAAATTTCTTGAAAGCAAGAAGGAACTACGTATCTAACAAACGTAAAGCAAAGTACAGATTTTATAGTAAAGAAAAAATTAAATTATCCATAATAAGTAAACAAAACCCAAGGAATTTTTGGAAATACATTAATAATTACAAGAAAACAAACGATTTTGATAGTAATGCAAGCCTAAACAATTCCGTAACCTATTTTTCGAACATAGCGAATACGTCCTATGGAAACAACCATTATGATATTTCTGACGATGATGTTAAGGAACATGCATCTGTTTACGTAGAAAAATTAGATAAGAAAATTGCAGTTGAAGAAATAAACTTTACAATAAATACAATGAATAGACATAAAAGCTGTGATTTTGATTATAATGTTGCTGATTTTTTTATCGATTCTAATACTTTTATTTCACCCTATTTGTGCACAATATTTAATCATATTTTTGATAAGGGTGTATATCCTGATGCATGGTCAAAAGGGGTCTTAGTTCCGATTCATAAAAAGGGTGATAAAAATGATCCAAGTAATTACAGGGGTATAACGCTAATCTATGTCATAGGAAAATATTTTCACTAATTTTACGCAATCGTATAAATTCTTGGTGTGAAAACGAGGGAGTTTTCAATGATTCACAATTTGGATTTAGGGATGGGCGTTCAACGGCTGATGCAATATTTCTTCTGCATGCTACTATACAAAAAGTCTTGGCAAATAAATCTAAATTGTGGTGTATATTTATTGATTACCAGCGTGCGTTTGATACCGTAAACAGAAATGCTCTATGGATAAAACTAATTGAATCTGGTATTAGCTGCAAAATGACAATTATGCTCAAAAACATATATGATAAGGTAAAATCATGTGTAAAACTATCAAGTACAATGGAACTTTCTGATTTTTTTAACATAACAATTGGATTGAAACAAGGTGAACCTCTGTCTCCACTTTTGTTTATTTTATTTATTAATGATATTACTGAAAATTTAAATTTGCATTCACTAACTGATAAAGACTTTGAACTTTTATCTATGCTCATGATTCTTTTTGCTGACGATATAGTTCTATTCACAACGGACCCAAATAGTTTACAAGCGCAAATTGACAGTATTGACAATATTCTGAAAAATGGGGACTGAAAATTAATGTAAATAAAACAAAAATATGTGTTTTCGAAAAGCGTAAGCAAAATCGGTCAGAAGAATTCTTTATCAATGGTTTTAAAATTGAATTTGTTGAATCATTTTCTTACTTAGGTGTTCATTTTAATTATACAGGAAATATGTCAAAAGCATCCAAAACATTATATGAACAAGCATTAAAAGCACATCATAACTTACTGTCGCTTTTTGATAAAGTTAAATTAAATGTTAAAACAAAATTATCTTTATTTGATAGTATGGTTGTACCAATTCTTCTTTATGGATCTGAAGTATGGGGTGTAAATAATTTTAAAGATGCAGAAAAACTTCACTTAAGATTTTGTAAATATGTTCTAGGAGTAAAGAAACAAACGCCGTTGTATGCAATTTATGGTGAGTTAGGACGTTACCCTCTTTTTATCACTGCAAAAGAAAGGTCGATAAAATTTTGGCGTAAAACCATGAAGAATCCGGACACACCCATGTATAATGTTCTATTTGATCTTAACAACCAAGACATTTCGAATAGTTGGGCATCACGTATCAATTCTATTATCGACCATTTAGGATTTACAGATTTAAGATTTAATTTTAACAAGAGTTATAATTACACCCATCAACTAAAACAACGATTGCGTGATCAATTTGTACAAGAATGGAGAAATTCTATAAACAACTCACCCAAGCTACAATATTATTGCAAATTTAAAATAAATTTTGAATTCAAAAAATATCTTAGTGTAATTACAAATGATAGGCTGAGGAAAGGTGTTAGTTCTTTTAGATTAAGCTCTCATAAACTTGAAATAGAAGCGGGTCGATTTGATGGTATTGTCAGAGAAAATAGGAAAAAACCAACTGGAATCAGAGTATCATTTTTTATTTTGTTGTACATTGTATTGTGACTTACGAAAACAGTATTTAGACATACCTTCATGGCCAAACATTAACAAATTCGTCTCGTTTATGTCATCATCAAACAGAAAAAGAATTCTTCAAATTGCCAAATTTCTAGATCAAGCTATGCTTCTAAGAAACAATACCCTGAATATTCAAGACATGTTCCTTTAAATTGTATGCATATTTTATGCTCTATTTATTTTCAATGATTTTTTCAGTTATTATTAACATGATTGTGAATCTTATGTATGTATAACTATTTGAAACCGTTTCATGTTATTTCATGCCTTTATGTTCAATTGAACTTTATGTCTTTGCCATAAAATTTTCCAAACCATTGTAAATGGCCAAAGGAAATTTATAATTGCTGGTTATGCCAATAAACTTGACTTTGTAATAGTATGTCAGTTACAAGAACTCAAACATTACTTTAGAAACAATATGATTAATAGGTAGAACATACAAGATAAATAGAAGTCACATTTGTAGAACAGACAAGATAAATAGAAGTTACACTTGTAGAACAGACAAGATAAATAGAAGCTATACCTGTATAACATACAAGATAAATAGAAGTTATAACTGTATAACAGACAAGATAAATAGAAGCTATACCTGTATAACAGACAAGATAAATAGAAGTTATACTTGTAGAACAGACAAGATAAATAGAAGTTATACCTGTATAACATACAAGATAAATAGAAGTTATAACTGTATAACAGACACGATAAATAGAAGTTATACCTGTATAACATACAAGATAAATAGAAGTTATACCTGTAGAACAGACACTATAAATAGAAGCTATACCTGTATAACAGACACTATAAATAGAAGTTATACCTGTAGAACAGACAAGATAAATAGAAGTTATAACTGTATAACAGACACTATAAATAGAAGCTATACCTGTATAACAGACACTATAAATAGAAGTTATACCTGTAGAACAGACAAGATAAATAGAAGTTATACCTGTATAACAGACATGATAAATAGAAGTTATACCTGTAGAACAGACAAGATAAATAGAAGTTATACCTGTATAACAGACACTATAAATAGAAGCTATACCTGTATAACAGACACTATAAATAGAAGCTATACCTGTAGAACAGACAAGATAAATAGAAGTTATAACTGTAGAACAGACAAGATAAATAGAAGTTATACCTGTAGAACAGACAAGATAAATAGAAGTTATACCTGTATAACAGACACTATAAATAGAAGCTATACCTGTAGAACAGACACTATAAATAGAAGTTATACCTGTAGAACAGACATGATAAATAGACGTTATAACTGTAGAACAGACACTATAAATAGAAGTTATACCTGTAGAACAGACAAGATAAATAGAAGTTATACCTGTAGAACAGACAAGATAAATAGAAGTTATACCTGTATAACAGACACTATAAATAGAAGTTATACCTGTAGAACAGACACTATAAATAGAAGTTATACCTGTAGAACAGACATGATAAATAGAAGTTATACCTGTAGAACAGACAAGATAAATAGAACTTATACCTGTAGAACAGACAAGATAAATAGAAGTTATACCTGTATAACAGACAAGATAAATAGAAGTTATACCTGTAGAACAGACACTATAAATAGAAGCTATACCTGTATAACAGACACTATAAATAGAAGTTATACCTGTAGAACAGACAAGATAAATAGAAGTTATACCTGTAGAACAGACAAGATAAATAGAAGTTATAACTGTAGAACAGACACGATAAATAGAAGCTATACCTGTAGAACAGACAAGATAAATAGAAGTTATACCTGTAGAACAGACAAGATAAATAGAAGTTATACCTGTATAACAGACACTATAAATAGAAGTTATACCTGTAGAACAGACAAGATAAATAGAAGTTATACCTGTAGAACAGACAAGATAAATAGAAGTTATACCTGTATAACAGACAAGATAAATAGAAGTTATACCTGTAGAACAGACACTATAAATAGAAGTTAGAACTGTAGAACAGACATGATAAATAGACTTTACACTTGTAGAACAGACAAGATAAATTAAGTTACACTTGTAGAACAGACATAATAAATATAAGTTATACTTGTACAACATACATGATAAATAAAATTTATAACTGTAGAACAGACAAGAACAGACAGGATAAATAGAAGTTACACTTGTAGGACTGACATGATAACCTGTTGAGACTCGATAAACAGAAGTTACACCTGCAGAACATGGAAATTCTTATAAATCTGAAATACCTATAGTATACATGTGTTTCATGAAGATATCTAAGTTAATCATGTGACCTCCAGACTTGAGAAGATGTGAAGCAGTAAATGTTGAGTCAGTACAACTGTTTAATATGATGTCAACACCTGGAAAAATATCAACACTTAATTTAATACATGTATGTATAGATAAAGTATCATCCATAGAATTGTAACAGTGTTTACTCTTTTTTACCACTAACAAAAACGTCCATTAACTACAGAGCATCAGTCATGGATATATAAACACTTCATTCCAACATTCTGTCTTTAAGACTTACATAATATAAATGTTATCAAATATAAATTCTGATATAACAACATACCAATACCCTTAGTGTGTCTAAATACATCCTCTACCTCAGTATACATATGTAGTGAAGTCTTCACACCTATGTCTTGTTTAGAGCTAGTATGTGACATTATATTTATCAGCTCAGAGGAGGCAAACACTCGGGCACATTGCCGAACTGCGATGACAACAGCAGCAATACTAACATCAGTGTTACCAGTGACCAACAGTGTCTGTAAATTATGAAAACAAAACATAAAATCTTAAAACTGAAGATGTATACAGTTAAACGCTAATTATTTGTATATGCTTGGGACCGAAAAAAATCGTTCCGATAAACCATGATTTCAAATAATCCATTTCAATATCAAGGCTCGACAATTTTTTTTCAGGCTACTTGTCCTGCAGAATAACTAGCTAAGAATATTAACTAGTTCTACAGCAATTTCAATGTGTGCTGAGTCATTTTCTCCTCTTAATTACAAGCGGATGAATGGATTTGTCGAGCCCTAAATATAATGTACTGGTTATAAAATGACAGTGCAGACTGTCTGTTCATTACAAAGGATTTTACTTGTATGCAAACATACGCAATAGTGCTTGAATTTGTTTTCCAATTTGGAAAGGCTTAAGCAATGAAACGTTTATCATTATATACAGATTACATTAATTATTAACTAGCATAAAATTATTAACTAGCATAAAACCCGTTACAAACAATATGAACAACTTTATCGACGATGCACAATTTCTTACAATTAACTCATCATTAATACAGACAATTAATCAAACACTCGCCAAACAAATCAGTAATAGTACGAAAATGTTGACACGCTTTGTACATTAATACATATTGTTTGCCACGCACCGGTGGATTCTCAAAAGGCCATTGTTATCAATTGACGATCTCGAATAATAGTTGTGAAAAAACTTGCATACGTGATTGTAGAGACCAAATAATGTATTCGGATAATACCAGGTATTCGTAAAATCCAATTAATATAACCGGGATTCAATTTATTAAAAATATATAGGAACTAAATCGGGACCATGGAAAAGATTCTGATAATACCGGTAATTCAGATAATTGGTTGTCGAATAACCGAGGTATTACTGTTTGCAATTAAATTATAAAAAATGACTAAAAACTATTTTAGTGTGTTTAATCATGATGATGATAATAGTATTATGATAGAGTACAAATACAACAGTTGCTTTATTTACCTGATCTTTCTTCAAACCAGTGCAAACAAACAGTGAGTAATATGCCAATAGATAAACACTGGGTACAGAACAAGCATCTTGTAAACTCCAACTTTCAGGTATGTCCCATGTCAAGTATTTCTCTGCTTGTAACTTTGTAGCTGGACACTGTAATGATAAATGTATTCACTACATCAAGTACAAACTACAAATCAAACAAACATGATCTTATATGTGATTTTAACAGTGATGTTATTGTGCATTACGTATTGCAGCATCCACGAAATATGGCAATTGCATTTCTTTAACATGAACATTAATCGGAAGCTTACATATTACACATATTTATGCACATATTTAATTGTCCAGAAGTTCTTTCTACAGTACACAAACATGAATCTATCAGAATGACAGAACAATTTATTAAATGTTTTACAAGGAAGATTACAATATCAAAACGACAACTGTCACTGAATGTGACATACTGCGGTATCATTTAATTTCACTGGTATGAAAATTCGCGCAAATGGGGAAAAAGAAAGATTCGCGCGGTTGTAAATTCGCGCATTTTGAATTTTAGACTTTTTTTTAAATCCAGATACTGACCCGAATCACGCCGTTGTTCGCTACAGCGCGTGTCGTAACTGGACCACGTACATGTTTATTACAGCAGCGCCCTTTGTTACCATAATTAATAAACAATATGACAGTTGTCATCGATAATTGCTTGTTAATTGTCACTTTATATAGATAAAGCGTGTCTGAGATCAAAGCATGGATTAGCATGTAAATTAGACAATTTTCGGGTCCACATCTTGTTATGGCGCCCGAGCAATTACTAAAAACAAAACAACAGTCAAAGGTGCGAATAATCCC
Source organism: Lutraria rhynchaena (assembly GCA_008271625.1). Lineage (NCBI taxonomy): Eukaryota > Metazoa > Mollusca > Bivalvia > Venerida > Mactridae > Lutraria > Lutraria rhynchaena. Next base: position 1,453,785 of record VIBL01000088.1, on the reverse strand, counting down.
TTTCACTAGGAATGGTTTTAAAACATACAATTTATAGTTTGTTTCATTCTCATCTGTTCTACACACTCTCCGTCGGAACCGGGCCTTTCTGACCCAGCCAATGCTTCAACTCCGTATGAGAATACCAATAATTAAATATGTTTATTCTTTCTCTGTGGGAAAATCTCATTAACGTTTTTCCTAAAAGGTATGTATCGTTTCCCTTTTAATTCCCAAAAAAAACTTAACTTCTCGCAAATCGGTAGTAACATAACCCGAATTAGATACACAACTTAAGTGACATAGTATTCGGACAAGGAAAATTTCGGATAGCCACTTCTTTGTGGATGGACTTTTATTAGCGCGGCCTTAAATTCGCGCAACAAACGTAGCGCTAAATACGCGAAAATTCGTCCTGCGCGAACAAAAATGATACCACAGTATGCCCTCGAAGTTGCAACATATTTTTAGCATCAGATTCTTAACCCTTTTCTTTAAACCCACTGAGTAGGTATTCATATGAATACATTGCAACAGACAGTATACACCAAATACAACGAAAATTCCATGAATAATGAATGGAACTTAAATATGACCTTGACCTTAGAGCTTAAGGTAGGAGTCAGATTTGAGAGTTTTAGAAAAATCCATCAAGGATTTAAGACATTACAGCCAAGACACAAATTTACAGCATCAGAATCCATGCATTATGAATGACTTTAAATATGACCTTGACCTTGGCCTTGGCGTTAGAGACCATGGTCTTGTATGTGACACATTATCGTTTGATGATAAAAAATCAGCACCAGGTAATTTCAAAGTCAATTCAGAAATTGGAAAGTTATGGCTGAGATAAGAAAATTCCATACATACTGAATGACCTAGACCATGACTGACATTGGCTCTAAGGGCTTATGGTCTTGTACCTGACATATCGCCTGGTGTTGGTGAACATCAGTACCAAGTAATTTCAAAATCTATTCAGAATTCCATACATAATGAATGATCTTGACCTTGTTGCTTAAGGATAAAGTCAGATTTAAGGGTTTTAATTTAATTTTAATTATTCTACAGTGTTAACAAGGTTTTTTTCCATTATTTGGCCTAGTGGCCTAGTTTTTGAATCAAGATGAACCGTGTTCAAAGTTGTACAAGATATCCTTAAGACAAACATTCTGACAGGGTTTGGTGAACGTCCAATTAAAACATTGACCAATAGAGTGTTTAGAAGGTCTTCAAGTGATTTGACCTAGTTCTTGACCCCACATTGCCCTTTTTTGATGTCATCAAGACTAATCCACTGAGCAATATTCATAACCCTTTGACAAAAATGTGACCTGGAGTGATCACAAGGTGAATGCCAGCACAACACAACACCGGACATCATACAGAGACCCATCACAATAGCTTATTCCAAGCACTTTGTGCTCAGGTGAGCTAAAAACCCACCAAGATATTAAGATTTTATAGCCAAGACACAAATTTACTGCATCAGAATCCAAACATAATGAATGACATTAAATATGACCTTGACCTTGGTGCTACAGACAATGATCTTGAGCGACACATCATTTTCTGATGGTGAACATCAATACCAAATAATTTCATAATCCTTTCAGAAATTGGAAAGATATGGTTGAGATAAGAAATTCCATACATACTGAATGACCTTAAATATGACCTTAACCTTGGCACTATGGGCCAGGATCTTGCACATGGCTCATTGTCTAGTGATGGTGAAAATCAGTACCAAGTAATTTCAAAATACATACATGAATTAGAAAGTAATGGCCGAGACAAGAAAATTCCATACATAATGAATGACACTGAGTACAATCTTGATTTGAAGCTAAGGGTCTGTGTTTTGCATGTGACACATTGTCTGGTGTTGATGAACATTTGTACCTCAGATTATTTGCATATTTGACAACATCTACATGTGATCAGATTTAGGACTTCCTTGACCGGTCAAATACACAAACATAAGACATGAAATGCAAAGAGGGAACATAATTCATCACTTTACTCACGATATCAGTAGAAATTCCCATAATCCTTCTTCCATTGTCATCATAACCACTGAAGTCTGTACCCAGTTTTTTGCGTAAGGTCAAACGCTGGAACTTGTTCATCATGTCTGGCTGATATAACCCTTAAAATACAGTTTACATGTTTATAATCAATCTTGTCAACAACCTGATTGTGTTTATTCACACATTTAGACTGTGTTCAATCAAACATCAAGACTGTGATACAGAGATTGTATGTATTTGTAGCTGGTATAGTCCAGCAGTAAAGTAGTATTACACCATAATTGGATAGTACCATATGAGCCACAAGTAGTAAGTATTCATAATTTGAAGACACACATTATTCAAATAGATGAGGAATTATTCACTTATGCACTTATTTGCATAACCATACAGTCCGTTCAAAAAGTCCTTGCTTTTTCTATGAAGGTAAATTGCAAGTTTTAATGGATTTTTTGACATGTTTAAATTCCTAAGTAAAAATGAGCAAGCAAATAACTTGGTACACTGTACCGTTGTTGAAAAATCTGTGACACATCACCTTTTACATGAAATATTTACCTGTAACAGCACCTATACTATCCCTGGATATGAGACAATACCTCGGGTAACAGGTCACTAAATCTATATCAACTACATGATCTATAACCTTGTCTAATTTCATAGTGACAATTGTTGGAGTAGATGGGGAACCAATACCCTTCACAAACACAGATGTACTCTGAACTTCCTCCATCATCACTGTTCAATAAAGTTAATATGCACTGATATTAGTGAATGATAAGCATAAAGAAACTTACGGTATTGTCAGGTTTAAGAATTTTTACTTCATGAAAAACATATTGTTTAAATGAACAATATCTGTATAATTTACTGCACTTCATGACAACAAGTAAAAAATTATATTTAAGATGCCATTCATTACTAATTGACTTTATGGAAATATAATGATATAAAAATCCATTTTACAAAAAATGAACTTAAGGCATGGAGTACATAGACATATAAAACATCTGATCTGAATGGCAGAGCGTACCTTTGTTTATTGGTATGAAGTGATAATTTCCCCACTGACCATTTCTATATATGTTCGTAATCAAGTTATTCTGACATTGTCTCTGGAATTCGGTACTTGTCTTCAAGTTATTTCTACACAACTCATCATTTTCCTCTTCTAGATGTACATATCTGTATGAGGGAAATAACACATTAGTTTCCAAGTATTATCAATATCTAATTTTGAAACTATAATAAGCAAGTTGATTGTAATCATATCTGTAAACATTGACAGACCACAACATTAATGGATGGTAAATGAGAACAAACATGAATGTATTTATGCATTTCTGAAAGTAAACACTTAAGAAGCTAGACCTGATTTTTCTTCTATTAGGGATTTTCTGCCAGTACTCCACTAGGCCAGTAATTCCACTGCAACAATCATCAGATAGACAGACAACTGGTGCCCTATCAATATTATCTAGTGCTGATTCCATCCTCTTGGTAAGACCTTCATACCAATTGGACTCAACCCTTGTTGCATCAATCACATCAACATCAATGTCAATTGCTTCAAATGGAGATGCTCGGTTTTTAAGTTCATTTGAATTTTTCCGCAAGAGGAACAATGTAGACATCACACCGTCTTTTTTCCTTGAAATAACGTCTAAACCATGTCCAACAAATAGTTCACCCCATCTTTCTTCATCCATCCATGGTCCACATGTTCTTGTCTCCACCTGTGTCCCTTCATCCTCACCAATCATATACAATGTATAAACCAACTGGAACTCTTGTGTGTGTTCTTTCATCAGAATGAATCCACCATCTTCCAATGAATCTACAACATTAGTCAGACTGTTCGCCAGGTCTGACTGTTTCCATAGAATGTTATCCAGAACTATAAGATGAAATTGTTGAACAGACTGAGGTAATTTCTTGTTTAATGTCCAGTCAAGATGTTTGCATCCATTGAACTTAACATCTCCAGATACATAACACTCCGTGTTTGATGTTTTTAGATATTGATGAGTTTGACAAAGTAGTGAATTTTTGTTGTCACAAACTTGAAGGATTCTCAGTGTACTACATGTTACATTCTCTGTAATTATATCTATACATGGTTTTACTGCTCTGGCAGAGTCAAGACAATTAGACACATAGTCTTTGCTAATTGAACATTCAAAATCTAGCCTCAAATTTCTTAAATTGTGCAAACAATTTTTTTCATCTACAGTAATGTTCATTAATTCTTCTAAATATTCTCTAACCGGACCATTTAGGTCCCTGTTTGTACGAGAATCAGAATCAGTTCCTCTTTTGCCATCTTGTAACTTGACAATATAATGTTCAAGATCAGTTTTATAAGGAATAGCAGTTCCAAGTTTGTCTCCTTGTTGAATGAGGTTCATCAAGCATTTAGTAGCCAGTTTAGCGCATATCTCACCATACTTCATGTGGTTTTCTAGACTACAATGGCCAGGCGGTACAACCTCTTGGAATGGTATGAACTGTACTGTATCAATCACAGGAGACTTTTGTTTTATGTAAGCGATAGATTCTGTTTTCATACCACAGATACAAAACCCTCCTGAGGTGACAGAATGGAGGTCTTTGTCCAATGTAACTGAAAACATAGATATTTTCATTCATTTACAATAGATTGATGATATATGTTTAATCAAGGCTTTATTACAGTATTTTCCATGTATAATTCTATACATAAATCTATGCTGTCAGGTCAACTATCTGAACAATGATAAACTTGGAACACATTCTGGAAATGACTTGTTTTATTTCTGTGTGAGATTGAATTGCATGTATTTAAGTCCAACATATGGCATGGAATTTAAATAAACAACTGTGTAAATAACTGTGTTAAAGATTCAATTCAAGAACATCTATTAATCTTAGAAACACATGATTACCAGAGCCAAAACATTGTTGAATAATCTTTCTGTGATTATCTGGGATGATTGTCAGTGATCTGAATTCAACAGGTAACAATAAGGATCTTGTAGGATCAGCTAACAGAACTAACTGTATCATTCCATCCAAGTATGTCATCCAATCTCCACACCATTCTAAACAACCTGACTCTCCTGATCATATACACACAACTATGTTATAATCTTATTTCATAACTAACAGCATCTCAAGAGACCTACACTTATAAAATGGTTTTAAAATGCTTTATTTTTGTTAAATCATAATCATACATCACAATACATATCAAGTCAGATTAATAAGATATTTTCAAAATGTAACCAAACAGTGCCACTCAAGTTATTCCTTTGTTGGTAAATTTCTATTTTTGCCACATACAGCAAATGAATTTTACCAGACTGTCAGGCCCATGAATCATATCATAACTAAGAATGTATCTTGCAACCAACATTTTGTCCAAAAGTGTCTTTTCCCAAGAAAGTACAGTAAAACTTCGTTATCTCGAGGAGTCATCGGAACAGACAAAATGCTCAAGATAAACCGAGTGCTCGTAATAACGAGGTTTTTGTTTGTTGACTGAAAATAAACTGTGCATCATGCGCATAAATGGGCGTGTTTACGATAATAATACGAAATGCTTACGTAAATTGTTCTCTATGATGTCTAAGGTGAATAAACATGATAGTTGATTGCTGAAATATATATTGATCATTTTTTCTAAGTACTTTATCCACGATTTTTTCGTGTTTTCAATTGTACAATGTCATGACATGCGGTGAAACGTCATAGTGACACATCGTGAAAGATATATGTGTTATGTACGTCTGTAGCAAAAAAGAAGCATGCTAATAAAAGATTTGTCTGTTTTTATTAGTATCTGCTTCTCAAACTTGTCATTAAGTTCTCATAATTAAGGTCTCATGATTAATTTCTCAATAATTATTAATTTTTATAACATTAGTCTTTGATCTTAAAAATTTTACTGCAAACTTACAACAAACAAATACATGTACATGTTTCATTGTCATTTTATGTCACAACATGTGAAATACAAAGTACCCGATTAAGATTCGTTCTTTTATTGTGTAGCTTTAACGACGTGTGAAAAACAAAGTCCTCGATTAAGATTTGCTCCTTTGTTGTGTAACTTTAACGATGTGTAGAAAACACGGCGATCGCCGGTGCGCAGGTGCGAACGATATCCAAAATGACACCCCTCGAGGTAATCGAGGTAATTAACGCTTAAAAATAAGTCAAGAGACAATGACTCTGGCTCGAGATAACGAGATAACGATGTTCGTAATAAACATCGAAATTTATATACAACTAAGAACAAAAAATGACGGGACTTCAAGATCTCCTCGAGATAAGCCTAGAGCTTGTGATATCGATGCTCATAATAACGAAGTTTTACTGTAGTTTGAACATCAACAGTAAAACTTAAGCATGTATGATTTACATTTACCATTGACGTCAAGTTCAGTAAGTGACTGGTATCTTCCTGTGTAGTTATATCCCCTCATTTCTAGCTCATGATAGATATCATCCCGTGAAAGCTACAATAAGAGGAAATGTTTTGATATATCTAAAATAATAATTACATTTACATAAACTAAAAATGAGTAGAAACAGCATTTATACAAGACAGTGATAATAAAAATGGAACAAATTCAATCATAAATTTATGGCTGAAGTAGGACTTCAACATTTTTAAAGCTGTGAATGTGAAACAAATCATCAAAATATCACCCAAGTCAGAGTAACTTGAATAACCACCTGATGAATTACATATTAACCATCGTGTGGTCACTTGTGAAATTACCTCCATAGTTTGTTCAATGTGGTCCATGTCTAGATCATGAAAATGTTGTCCACCATTGATAACGTAACCACAAGCAACCAGTCTACCTGATTCTGTGATTTCAAACTTACCAAGCATAGGTATAAAACTGATGTCCAATACAAAACAACCTTAAATAAATTATGGTAATACTGTATGTTATAAACCATATTTAAATAAACCAAGGTCTAATTCTTTTTTGGGGGTTTAAGATTGCACCAACAGCAAGGACATTTGGTGACTTCCAAGCTTCAGTAGTAGAAGAAGACCCCAGACTTACACCTGGGTAGAACCACCAACCTTCTGTAATCTAGTTGGACAGCTCTCATCACATGTGAAATTTTATCCTCGGTGGGATTCAAACTCACAGCAGTTAGGGGGGCTAGTGATTAACCAAGATTGAAAGGTACAAACCAAGAATACATACATGTTCATAAAGTATTTTAAAGTATAAGTAATACATAACAATGGATTAAATTTAATGGATGAAACTGAACTGCAATGAGGCATAATCAGATCTTCCCAGATTTAAGTACAGCCACACCTACTGTTAACATAATTAAATAAATTTTGGTGTATGATGGACCTATATGCATATATAATGCTCACCATTTGAGGTTTTAAATATATCTCCAAAAAATCATCATAAAGATTTCTGGACAGACTACTAGGTATGTAAACATAGAGAATAGCTTTCCAAAAATGGATAAACCAAGTACAAAAACAGACCTGTTTCTGGTATCTTAACTTGTTCATGAATCTTCATATCTTTGATGGTTATAGATAAATCCTGATGAACTTTTCCAAAATACTGAGCAACAGTCTTCCAAATCAAAATCACATATCCAGCAACAGGAAAGACACAATATCCATTGATTGCAAGACCAGTCAGCTGACTATCTTTCCCAACATGCCTTGTGTCAAATGGAAATCTCCATTCACTCCATTGTCCATGTGTACCATCAAGGAAGTCTCCAGATTGTGGGATGTTCAGTGAATCACAATGGTCCCATTCTATCAATGAAGATAAGCTGGGGGCTCCAGAAGGAACAGGAAAGTCTACAGGTGGGAATATTCCCAATGGATTCAAGTTCATGCCTTCCATATAACATCTAAAATATAACATGTCTGTATTAAAGCACAAACTGTGTCATACTGTTCAAAGCTTATCTTTCATTTCTTTTATAATAAAGTGGCAAAACTTAAAAGATTTATGAGGTTAAATATACTTAAGAAACTGAACATACATACTGCCTTAAGTGCATCAGAAAATGAAATCTTTGAAAATGAATCAGAACTCACTTTCCCAAGGATTTAAAGAAGAGCTCTATATTATTTGTATGGTGTCTTTTCATCAGTCCAATGTGAAATATATCTTTATCCAAAGATCGTTTGAGAATTGTTTGTAGCAGATCATGTGGTCCTATCTCTAACACAATGCTGTTGGATGGGATATGTTTCAATGCCTCCTGGAACAGTACAGGACATGTCAAATTATTCACCAGATAGTCCACAGAGCATGTCTTGTTTAACTCGGAATCCCACAGATCTTCAGGTATAGATGTACTTATCCAAGTTGATGTCTTCGGTTTAGGTTCAATCAGCTAAAAATAAACAGATTTCTTAAATACACGTAGTGGTTTTGTGGAGCCTTTTAGGGAATAACAGATATGTGCTGTGTAATTAACTCAAGGCTGTTCATTCTAACCAAATAAAATTATTTGATTTAGATTTGAAAACAAATGTTTGCTTTTGAAGAAATATGAATTTTAAGGGATTTTAAAAAAGCCATATTTGATTGGAATGTGCTGAGGACTTCTTGAGTGTAATACATTTGCAACCTCTAATGATAGGAAATACCAGAAAATTATTATATTTCATAATATTATATCAGACCTGATGTTTAACAAACCTTAGATAAATATTCCTGAAGCAATGGTACCACATCACTGACTGCTGGTGAATGGAATGCTACTCCAGCAGATTTGACTTCTCGCGTGAATATACCAAGATCTTTCAGTTGTTGAACAAATTCATGTACTTGATCTACAGGACCAGATACAGTGACTGTATTCTGTGCATTATGACAGGCTGGTACAACATCCTTAGGACACTGTTTCTTTGCCTCCTTCCAGGTTAAACCTACAGTATAACAAACACTAGCATATTGTCATTTATTGTCACAACTGAATCCAGTTAAACTGTCTATTTTGAAATATCTATATATCATGCAATCTGACTACAAGTTATGACATCATCATATCATATGTTGTATATATGATGTATATGGGCATGTGGCCATTTAACATAACAAAGAATTGAAATTGCATTGAACATAAACATACAGAAATATTTCTACAAAACAAGTTAATGATACTGTATTATGCAGAGTAGTGTGAAAGCCATTTCTGGTTATGTACTAACACAGTGAACTTATTTCACAAATTACCAAGATGCTATACAATCAAAATATGATTATGCCATTTACACATATCAAGCAAAAAATACACATGCATCATTTATTGGTAGCTTTATGGTTATATAGTTTTAGTGGCTGCTTAATAATTTATATATATACATATAAAAACAATGAACATGCCCACTGCAGCCATAGCTCCTGGATGGGGATCTAACTCTTGTATACAGAAGCCTTCCCAGTATGCTGCAAGAATCGCCTCCCTTGCAGTTAAACATCCATTAGCATATCCACAAGCAATTTCACCAGAGGAGTGACCAATGACTCCAGCAGCAACAATACCCATTTCTCTCAGTAGTTTTACAAGTGCTATCTACAAGTATGATCATCATTACCATGAATCCATACTGAATAAGAAGAATAAAGGTCTATACCCAAACTATCAGTATTGATAAAGTCAAGAGAAAAAATTTAAGTTGAAACGAATTTTGTGAAACTAGATTTCATCATTGTATTGAAGCACCACACAAAGACATGTTAACTGGACCAAGAGTCTCCAATTAAAATCCTAGTTAACATATATAAATGTTAAAATGTATATTATACCTGGATCGCAGTAATAACAATGAATGAGTTCAAAGGTCTTTCAAAAGAGTTATCTGTTCCTTCCATGATGAGTTTATACAAGTTGACACCATACTGATGTAGAACTTCACTACTCTCCAGTATGGAACACTTAAAGGTATCTAGTTCCATCATTTTACGTCCCATACCTGGCCACTGTGTCCCTATACCACTGAATACAAACCATACAGATCTGTTCACGGTATGGCTGGAACATTGCTGTAACAGATACTGTTATGTGTAACAGGTCAGTAAAAAACTAGCATCAATAATGTACCAAAGTTTTCTACCTCAAATAACTCTCTTTGACAGATACTTATGTTTACTAATCCACAAATCTAACTCGGGAGTGATGAAAAACTCCTAACAGGCTTACATAACCAAACAACCTATGTACACAGGGTACACTGCCCTGAACCATTAAAAAAAAGTTCAAATCAAACTTAAAACAACAAAATATTAATGTAAAATAAAAACAACTTCTGAATACACAATAATCTTTTTTTAATTTAGTGACATCAAGTGGAACTCAAGTTTTACATCATAAGCCATGAGTGTTGATTCTTTCAAGGAGCTATATAAGAACCCATACTGTCTTCATTCATAGTCCACATTACCTGTATCTTGAACACTTTCTCTTCACTGTTCAACAAACAGAAACCTCTATAAGACATTTTCAATGGTGATATTTTAGTTATCTCATTTGACAGAGCTTGTAACTCTATATTCTCTCTGTGGTCATAAAGAAACTGAAATCATACAACAAAGTAGATTAACCATCCCCATATAATATGTATACTGAGGATCTCAAGAAATCCACATACAACAGTAATATGCGCAAAAACAAATGAATATCGCATGACAATATCAATATCAGCCACATTTCAGAGACAGAATTAATGCTACCATCATAACACATTTTCATAACGGACATTAACTCCAACATGCTCAACAAAAAATGAACTTAGTGTAAACTATCTTCTTAACTGCTGATTAAATCAGAAATAATATCAGGATAATATCAAATCTAAATGTTTTACCTTCAATGCTTTCTTAACTCCATTTTCTGTTCTACCACAATATATACATAACCTGATCATCTTGGAGGCCATATAATATAACATTCTCTGTTTTACATTACCATCTAATATACAGTGTGTATGATACCCGCCAAAACCAAGATTGTTCATACCAAACAGACGAACTAATGGTCTGGTATTCTCAGTGACAACTTGCATTTTTCCATCATATAACTGCTGAATGTTATGTCTGACATGTGACATGTTTCTGTTGGCAGGAATCATTCCTTCTTCAAACGATACCAATAATTTAGCTATAGATACAAGACCTGGAAAACAGTTAAAAGGTGAAAATGTCCCACCTTGTACATTACAGATCAGCAGTATATCATGATTATTTACAATAAATATATGTTTGAACAAAATTAAATGTAGTATGTTTATATTCAGCCCTTCACCATATTCTTCAGCATCAGTTGAACGAATTTATAACTCAGTTGAAGAAGTAATAATGCACACATTACCAGATGTAGCTAGAGTGTGTCCTGTGTTAGACTTCACAGAGCCAATCAATAAAGGTGACATTCTATCAGAGCACAGAGCAGATGACACTGCTTCCATCTCTTCCATGTCATAATCTGGTACACCAATTGCATGTAGTTCTATATACTCCACAAATTTAGGATCTATATCAACTTCACTGTATACTTCTTTAAGGAACTCTGCCTGATTCACAATACTGGCATAGGAAAGTCCTAGAAACAATAGTTATAAATTATGCACCATTTGGAGTTGCTGTAACATATAGGTGTTAAGATCATTCATCTGGTGATGTAAAGTACTAAAACTATTAACAACCAAACTCCAGAGCATATATCAGCTGGGTCATAACAGATCATAGCGTAAGTTTTTAATACTGATAGTCCACATTGTGAAAGATGGCAATTTTGTGTTTGTCACAGATATCAGACAAATGGCTCAGGTCACAGACTTATATCAAGTTACTTCATGTTGAATCATTAAATAGACAAGTTTCCATCAGACTTACCAGGATGTTCTGTAGGTGTGATTATAGATTTACAGTGCAATATTGCAGCATATATTCTCTTTGCATCAGTTTTGAATTGTAGTAACAACGCAACTATACCATCCCCGCCCACAAATCCATCTGCTGTAATACATACATTATCGTGTCTTATTTTAGGTTATATACTGAACAGAAAAAGAAACACAACTCCAAATTAAAATGTGTGTACTTACAGAAATTATCAATTTAGCAAAAAATCGAATTAATGACACAGACACAATTCGTTAATTGATCCTGAATGAAACCATTATAGACAGTTCAAAATTTCATGGGGCCGTGGTCCAGTGGTTAGTGCGCTGGATTTGTACCCAGGAGATCTGGGTTCGAATCCCGGTCGTGGCAGGTCATACCCTTCTATGAAAATTTGACAAAAAATGTCCATTTTCCTCCACATGTGGAGAAGTTGCCGGCTCCTTGTGGAAGGGTAACTTAGTACTGGTTAGTATACAGTCCAGGAAAACTGGTTAGGTGAATCGGTCGCCGTATATAACTGAAAAATTGTTGAAAAACGGCGTTAGACCCCAGTGACCATAAGTCACACACAAACAAACATCAAAATTTCATGAAGATTGTGCAGACTGTTTTATCAGATAGTTGGTCATTTAAAAAGTTCAAAAACACAAGCAGTTAATAACGAGTATGGCCTCCATTTGCATTGAGTCCTGCACGCACATGCCTTGTCATGGACTGGATAGCATTCCACTCCTGTACGAGCGCGAGACGTAGTGTTTGAAACGTTGCTGGTGGGGGGGGCGTCCACGAACATGTAGCTTCACATGTTCAGCTACGCAATTGTCACGATAACCTTCTCCAACACGCCTGAACACACACTGATGGCCATCAGCTCTATACAACAAGTACCTGGACTCATACGAAAATGCAACATTACACCATTGATGAAGGGGAAACACATTTGGTCTGTGTTGTGTGAGCAAGGTCATTCTAATTTGACGTCGTTGTGGTATTAATGGCACACCAACGTACGGAGTATGAGGATGTGACCCATACTCCCAAAGGCGATTCCTAACAGTGTCTGGCGTCAACAGTTCCTGGCGATGACCATCTGGGACGTCCCACGTAGCAGCATTTGGACTGCTGCTTATCATTGATCTTGCGTCAAACACACCATGTTCCATCGAAAACTTTTACCTGACTTTTGAAGCCCAAACTCCAGGTAAGACAATATGCCAATATGACAAAGTTATTGTGTACATGCAATGAACTGCACAGGAAAATGTTAAAAAGAACAAAATGCTCCCTGGCACATTTCAAACTACTAATATTGTCCAAAAGTTGTTGACATAATAAGGTTTAAGCAGTATAAAACTAAATCACAAAAAACATTTCTCTCAATATGTTGTTTACAAGAAAAGAAATGTGTTAATAAAGTTATTTTTCTCTTTCTGTTTGGAAAATAAGAAATAACTGCATGTACTTATATACATACAGGTGAATAAAATATACTAGTTCATGATACGTAGTCACAACAATAAATAAATAAATAAATTATGAATATGTTAGTGACAAAGACAAATTACCAGTGAATAGAATGAGCACCTATTTTTACTTATATTTAGAAACTAGGCATGGAAAATTTGAAATCTCAACCGGTCCAGGCTGGCAGACGCTTCCCCCAATGAAATTTATCTCCCCAAGTTTCTGAAAACTGCAAATATTTGTTTATAGTTACACTACACTAAACAGTAAAAAGGAAACAAAAATTAAATTGAAATTTTAACCAGATACTACAACAGAATCACAAACATGTACTTGATTGAAATAGTTGATATCAAACAAAGTCTCATTTACAAATTTACGAGTTTTTTTTCTAGACACAATTTGAAATATCAATCCACAATTTTTTAATTCTTCGATGCCATAAATGGTGACATATCACACAAATGTAACAGATGACGTATTTCTTAGTCACGTGACTGCTAACCAAAGGAGCTATCAACTAAAAAAGATGCAATGTATAGTCTGCAAAATCTGAGCAATTAATGTCAGCTTCCTTTTGATGTTACTAAATTTTTTTTGATACTGTTTTCTGTAATGACTCCTAAAACAATTCAGCGCCTTTGATTAAACTGAAACAATACTACATTTAAAAACTAGGTCTATCACTGAAGGTGATTAAATACCCCCAGCAGAGCCCCATTTTTTAAAGGCTTAATAACTTAGAAGTGCACACAAGATTTTGTCTTTAGACAAATAAAAACGGGGCGTTATTCTGTGAAAATAAACCCGAATAATTTTTTTTATAATATGTGCAAGTAGGCCTAATGCCTTATGTGTTGGTAAAGTTTTATCAAAATCCAACCAGTCATTTCGGAGAAGAAGCGCACACAAGATTTTGTCTACAGATGGACGGATAGACAGATGGACAGACAAGCTGAAACCAGTATACCCCCCAAATAAATATAATAATGACAGTATTTAATTCATGTATGGAACAACGTTTTAAGTCTTTAACTCAAATATTAATACACATAGCAAACACATCACTTAAGGTATCGTGAGTGGCTATATGGTGATATCAAGTTTTACTAATTTATAGTTTTAAAAAGTCAACCATAATTGTATACATTAATAAACCCACTATACAGAGTCTATTGCAAGTGATTTGAAACAAATATTTTACTTGGTCTGTCTTCTATAAACCAATATCGCACGTAATTTTCATATTTTTGAATGAAGATCACTACTCTGTATATAAGGATATATTACAACAATTAGACTTAAAATAACAATCATGGTATCATGCAGGGAACCGTGTCACAGATTTTTGATAACGCCCTCCATTCAATAGATATTTGACTTTAAAGAAATTCCGTAGCTTGAACCCCGCTGACAATTACGTAATACGTCATAGATAAAAAACGAAAATAAATATCAAAATTCTGTGACATGGTTCCCTAGATAAGCATTTCCGCTACAAAATACCGAAAACCGCTTTGAAATCCATCCTCAAATAAGGCGCCAATCTTTGTTCAAAAATAGCACCCACTGCGTTTTTTTCTAAGCGAGAAATTAACAATAAAAGTGTCAGATCATTATCACCTTGTGTAATCAACAATTATTCTATAAATTAATACAGCCTACTAAAATTTGATAACCAATCAAATTCGTTCATCGTTAGCGGATCAATTAGTGAAACCGCCCACCATTTTAGATGACTCTAAAGAGCTTAATTACGAATTATTTGTCAAAATAGTATCATATCGTACCGATGCAATACACATTACATCAGATTTCTCATCAACCGAGAGGCTCTCAACGGGGAAAACGGCTGATTGGGAAATCGAGTTGAAGATGGCTGGGGAAACCGCTGTATAAATTAAATGAACGATAGCCATGCATTTAGTGTAAAAATAAGAACTTGAGATGTGATTGATTTGTAGAAAAGTGTCTATGTTTTATGTCTGTTAATGTAATCATTTAAAAACATACTGATTCATAAAGGTAATTGGATATACAACAGAATAGTATAAGATTCTCGAAAAACATGCACGTCCGATGTCCATAAGACGTTACTGTTTTTCATCCTATTGTTTGTTTGATAGCTTTCAATATTTTACCAAAATGTACAGAGTTGCTTAATAAAAGTGCACGCTGAAATAACTTTATTTTATTGATTACATCAATGAAATAGCGAAAATAATAATTTTCGTTGACCCAGTCTCCCTGTATTAATTTACTGGCAATTCAAATATATTGTAGTTTTATAACTTTAATTGTGTTTGAAACCTGACTCTGGAATATATAAATTTAATTAAACTTGTAAAAATGGTACGTCATAACATTAACAGGTTAACAATCTTTGACAGCTCGTTTTCTTATCGTGTGCGTTTTATTGCAAGGTACATGAAGTGTCTGCAAACCATATTGCTGTTTATTATATCTCCCGCCAAAACATAAAGAAATATGTGATGCGACATATATAAGGTCTAAATTGACCCATATTGATAGTATAATTAACAAGGCGTTAGAGTATGATATCGATATCACACTTCAATAAGACCACCATTCCGGATCAGTTATTTCATCATATATTTTATATTAAAAGTACATTAGATGTTAGTAGCCCAATCGACCAAGGTGTTAATGAATTCGCACCTTTCTTGCACATCAAATGATTGTTGCAGTTATATATTTATTACGTAATTTTCCACCATAAAGTTTCCATTTTCACAATATGTCACGTCACTATGGTCAAGTTTTTTACGGGATATAGATTTATGCAGTTCGGTATCTTTAGCATTTGTAAACCAACTTCCGCGAGAAAGAGATTTCTAACTACATTTTTCACTTTTTGAGAACACTCTAACACCTTGCTTAGCCTTATTTTTCTTATTTCCCATTTTAATCCGCTTGATGTTTATAATCTGTCGAATTTTAAATACTTATGTTAACATACGGCAAGCGATACCAAATTTAATATCGATTGACACAAATTTGCCCTTAAGGAGCCCCTTACAACGCCGCATCCTAGATCGTTCTCGCTGATAAAGTGGAGTCGATATGGGGGTGCAGTTTTTATCGCGATAAAACACTATTTTTGCATATAGGGATCGATTTTTTTGTTGCATGGTATGATAGTATGATATTTAATTATTGTTAATAACTTAAAATGTCATTTTCGCTTATTTTTACGTTTGTAGCCACTTACGCTACCTTAACACAATTGATAAATGCATAAATTGTTTTCTGTTATCTACCACCTGTTTGGACTAATAACAAGTGACTGCCTATTGACAGACATCCATTGATTGGATAAGCTCCAGGCTATTGATTATCTTGACATATTTATTGGGGTATTGAGAATCGTGGGAACAACAAACAGTAAGTTCTGTGACATTTTGCATGTACTTAGCGATTTTGAACGAAATTTATTGAATGTTTAATGACCAATCTTTTAACAAATTTTCACTACTGAAATCAGTCCGAGAACTTGAAATTCGGTCTGGACCGCCAATTTTCTGTTTTTCAGAAATATATATCAGTACAGTTTTTGGCCAATATGCAAGTCATGCAGACAATAGACAAATTCTTACCATGAATATCAAAAGGTCTTGACAAGAATATCTCAGACATTAGGCCTTGTTGGCAATATTTCAGATCAGAAGCTGGTTTAAAACTCATACTGGAACCAGCAACCAGAGCACAGTCAATTTCTCCCATCAGCATATCCTGGTATGCCCTGTCCAGGGCCACACAACTTGCAGCATCACTTCCTTGTATGCAGTAACTTGGCCCTTAAATGATATATTAATAAACAAGTGACAGGAACTGTCATAAAACCAGGTTTTCATTCTCCAGACGCTTACTCCATTCCTACCTTCAGTCATAGGGTGGAAACATTTTGCCTATGACATACATAATAGCTCATGCAGGCAAACTGAATGAAGTGTCATAATTCTGCCAAAAAATGATCAAACCACAAAATCCTGACAATAATTATGCACAATATCTCATGATGACAA
Source organism: Lutraria rhynchaena (assembly GCA_008271625.1). Lineage (NCBI taxonomy): Eukaryota > Metazoa > Mollusca > Bivalvia > Venerida > Mactridae > Lutraria > Lutraria rhynchaena. The sequence goes on along the minus strand of VIBL01000088.1, from coordinate 1,436,361 downwards.
TAGTTCTATGAACGTTTGATCAAAATCCCTCGAGAAATGTAGTTGTGCATAGAGGAGTATTTTTCTATATATTACATTGAATGTGCAAAATAAACCAAGGGCCATAATTCTGTAAAACATGAAACAAACCCGGAAAATGGGTTTGGGTAATTGGTAAAAATAATTCTGTGAAAGTTTGATGGAAATTTTTTAGAAATGTACGAGAAGTTGCATACAGAATATTACATGTGCACAAAACAAACATAATACCACTGATTGAAGAGAAGTAGTGATTCTCAAGAAAGATTTGGTAAAATCTATTCAAGCTTTAAATATAAAGCAGAAAATATTGCTGAACACCACTTGCAAGTAATAAGCTATAATTAAGTCCCAGATGCGTAAACAATACTATTTCACCAGAGAAAACTTAACCACTGTTTAAATTTCCATCAATTGTATTTTCTTAGAAATTCAAAATACAAAAACAAGCTGATTAGTCAGCAGATTTCTTCCACTGTTAAACATGATCATGAGACTTTATACAACAAAAACATATATACCGTACATTCCCTTATAAACGCCCCTCCCCTAATAAACATCCCCCCTTTTTGGACAAGAGAAAACAAAAATGATTTACCATGACAGGCTAATTTAATCCAAGATGAACAATAGAAATTAATAGAAAACACTTTTTAAATCCATGGGATGTCACAAACACAATTTAAATCCAGTACACGCGACAGCTCTCTACCGACATCAAACATAAAAAAGCTTAAAGAATCTGACCTATGGATAATTTTCAAAGGTTAGTCTGTGGTTTAAATTTATTCATAAATATTTAGCAACTTGTTTCAAATTTTATGTTTTTGTTCTCAATTAAATGCCTCCTCTTTCAAAAATGTAATGCCCCTTGGGGAGTTTATTAGGGAATATACAGTATTCAAGTGCTTGAGAATACAAGATAATCATGCAGTATTTTGTTACCTTTTAAAGTCAATATTTGTGAGATTTTACTGGCAATTGTATGTTTAGACTTTCCTGTTGTTGAATACTGGTTCATATCGTCTGGATTTGTACACCAAGCTTCCTCAGCATGCCCTAGTCCTACACCAACATATACTCCAACCCTCCCATCACATAGACTGGATGGTACAATACCTGAAATCACCAACAATGTAAGGTACATAATAGGGATGGGTATTGCCAGAATTTTCAGGTTACGATATATTGTGAAGATGCTATTATTGTTAAACTTATGCAAAACGGCATTAAAGAATGCTTCTTTATCTTGAAAACAAAACATACACCCTTATGAAAACAGTTTAATCTCAAGTTTGCCAGACCAGAAAAGAAAAATAACAAAAAATATCTAATATCTATCTTTTGTATTTTTTACCATTGTAAAGTCCTCCATGACTGTTCACAGTTGTATTTTATAATAAAAATTTGGTTCAATTATGTGGTTATCCACATCTGTGCCAGTATTTTGCAACACAAAAGTACCCACAATGAAATTAACAATACAGGTCTCAGCTCAAAGTGGAGAAAACTCTTTGCATAATAACATGATATTGTTATAATTCACTAAGGGTCTACATTTAATGTGTCTGATGTTTTGTAAAATTCAAGTAAAAAGCTAAAAGTTGTTCAATGTATAAACTATTATCTTGGGAGAACTAAAATAAAATGTATTTGTGATAATCATGAACCATGAAATTACTGAGTAAACTGATTCTCAATTTATATTTTGGCAACACATTAATTTCATATGCATTTTGATATGAGCATTCATTTTATTTCAGTTATTATTGACAGCATCAAAATCGCTAAATCCAGACACTACTAATTCAAAACTGGACAAAAGTATACACTGCAAATTACTTTCCGAGGGAATGTAATTCTTGTAATGCTAATCAAGGTCATTCCATTTTATTATACGAAAGATATTCATGAATCACATATCCTCTCATTACTTATTCCTTATCACACATTCACCTATAACACATCCCCTATCACAAATCTACCTACCACATATCCCCTACCACATATCCACCTACCACACATCCCCTATCACATATCCCTATCATACATCTACCTACCACATACCCCCTACCACATATCAACCTACCACACATTCCCTATCACATATCCCCTATCACATATCTACCTACCACACATCCCCTATCACATATCTCCTATCACATATCTACCTACCACATATGCCCTATCACATATCCCCATCACATATCTACCTACCACATATCTACCTATCACATATCTGAATAAAACATATCCCCTACCACATATCTGCCTATCACATGTCACCTACCACTTATCTACCTATCACATATCTCCATATAACATATACACCTACTACATATCTACCTACCACATATCTTCATATAACATATACACCTACCACATATCTACCTATCACATATCTCCATATAACATATCCCCTACCACATATCTGCCTATCACATGTCACCTACCACTTATCTACCTATCACATATCTCCATATAACATATACACCTACTACATATCTACCTACCACATATCTTCATATAACATATACACCTACCACATATCTACCTATCACATATCTCCATATAACATATACACCTACCACATATCCACCTATCACACATCCCCTATAAAATATCCACCTATCACATATCCATCTATCACATATTTACACAAATTCAAAATAAAGAGCAGTGAATATGGTGGTCTAGAAGACAGAATAATGGCTTACCATAGTAGTTACCTGAGTTCATAACTGCAAATTCAGTAATAAATTCTTGAGATGAAAACTCATATTCAGGCATAAGTAGACTTCTTTAACAAGCTAAGGTAAGACCCATCAAGAGACCCATGCACTCATTGTATATATATACATAGGATTACATATAAACATGATAATATATAAGAACATATATGCATGATAACATGCACAGGACACACTATATACAGGATATTATATACAAGATAACATATATACTGTATTTTCTAGACAGGGTTATATATACAGTATAACATGTATACATAATATATACAGGATAACATACATGCAGAAGATCATATACAGGATAACATATCATGGACAACTTGGATAGAATAACTCATATAGGATGATTTATACTAGATAACATATATAGAATATATAGACATAAGGGATAATTTGAGCAGGATAACAAATACATATTTTTCACTTCCTCTGAGATTTAACATTGCCAGGGCTTCTTTTCTTGGGTAGAGAAAGGGGCCTTTTTCTTAAATTTGGGGAAAAAATAACATGGTATTTTTGTAAAAAGGAAGAGAAAACGTGATGTAACTGAATTTTAGGGGAAAACAGCTTACCAGCTGTTTATTATTACAAAATAATAAAATGTTAATTTTTATAACCAGTGCCAAGAATCACATAGATGTGTATCAACTGTAAACAATTAAAATGCCTCAAAACTAACAGGTGTACACATGCTTACATGCAAACACCAAGAACCTGTAAGGTATGTACCTGTGTAACTAGATGAAACTTGAAGACTTGCATTTATTATACAGACATTCAAGCACAGAGCACTTGTACTGACATGGAATACCCACAGAGGTTTTAATTCTCAACACTTCCTCTTGACATGAACAGATTATACCATCTACATCCTACTCCAAAAACTGAGTACATTTAGTATACATCCATTTTGTAGGAATGACAGGCACATAATATCTACTAGTAGATATTTTACAGGTTAAAGCACAAACAGCCACATTTCAAAACCTAAACTCTGTGACTTTTAACAATGAAAAATGACATAACATTTATAATGCATAGTAACACTGTATTTGGCAAGAATTAACATCAACTACATTGAACCTACCTGCATCAATAATGGTTTCTGTTGACACTTCTAACAACATTCTAAGCTGGGGATCCATACAGCTGGCCTCTTTGTTGTTCAAACCAAAATATGAAGCATCAAATTTATCTGTATGTTGCAAACCATTCCACACAACACTGCCATAATCTGTTAGTATAAATACATTATACTAGTAAATAAATACATAATAGTCCATCATGGCTTCCAATTTACAGTCCAATTTATATGTAGCAAGGCTGTATATATGTGTGTTTACAGCAGTTTGTATGGCTGTCAGCCCAATTATCTCAGTTGGCTTGCAAGTGAAGGCTACAAGTTTGAGCCCCACATCAGGAACTTTATTTTCTGCCTCCTATTACATTGGTGCTGTGAGTGTGTGTAGCAAGCCTTGGAATCCTGGAGCTAGAGTGAAGCAATGGCTAGTTTAGCTTAAAGGAAAGAGGAGTGTAACAGGGCTGTATATATAAGCCTTAATAGTAGTTTATAGTAGCCCAGTTGGTAAAGCAGCTGACTTGCAAGCAGAAGGTCACAGGTTCGAACCCCACATCAGGAACTTTATTTTCTGCCTCCTGTTACATATATACAATTATAAGCTATGAAAATTGAAACATAAAGTAGTTATACAACCATTGTGTTGGTCTATAGATTTCCAGTTCTGTCTATGTTGACTTATTCAGTGCTCATGGTTAACCTACTTAGTATTAACTTGTCCTATCACTACTCTGCAAGTAACTGTCAACTTTCCTATATGATGTGTGAATCATTACTTAGAGAAATTGTCTTGAATGAGTTATCGTCTGTAAATTATTTAAGACAATCATACTTCCATTGTGGAGCTTGACCTGTGTTGTATTGGTCCATAGATTGGAGTTCAATCATCTTATCTTACCATGAGCACCTTCTAGGTCAGAAGTACTGATGTTTCCATAAATAATAAAACAGGAATTTCAACATTATCTAAATTACGAAGATAAATATCTTTTTTTAATCAAACCTGAGACTTTCAGACTGCGGCTGTGACTCTGTGGCCAATCTCAGACTTACCATTATTGTCAACCGTATTTGTCATATCAACTGCTGACAGTAGATTATCCCGAAACTCTGCCATATTGTTACAATTAGGTAATCTACAGGATATTCCAGTGATGACAACATCATTTTCTGTCTCGCTTTTGTCCAAATCACTGGCAAATGTACCCTGATTAAAATCTTCACTCTCAGCCTCCTCATTACCAGCAGGGGCCTCAGCGCCAAGACAAAGGGCCATTTTGTCGGTATGTAGTCTGCAATGACAGTGAAACAAAACGTTCAGACATTAAACAGAAAATGCATCATATAAATTCATGAAGTGATAAATTTTGCGACAACTTTTGACACTGTGTGAACGCAATTAACTGCTGAAAATAATTAAATATACTAATACAGATGGATTTCAGTACGTAAATCTTTTACATTTTAGACTATGTAATATTTTGTACTTCATATGAAGACGAGAAAGAGACTTACCTTATCCAACAGTTCTACTTCACCGTAACGTATGGAACAACTGACACACCTATTAACTAAAACACGTGCATCTCGTGAAATTTGAACCGGAAGTTAACGATAAAACAAACGAGGTATAACCGACTTGGAAAGAGTTTATCCCGTGTAGAATTTATACGGACTTTTCATATCGTTCTCCTACCTCTGGTACCCTGATCAACTTATTCTGAAATATCATATGAGGATTGCTATATGGTTTGTGAATAGAGCTAAAAGTTTCTTCATTTAATATTATTACCATGAAGATTACAACAGGCGGCTAACTAGTATGACTGATTTTATTTAAGATGTCGGCGCGCAAGTGCATATTAATGAAATTGGGCGAAGTTGACGCGTGTGAATGGCATGTTAAACTAGTAAATATTTACAGGGGCATAACCAGGATTTTGAAAGTGTTACGCAGATCTCGGCACAAAGTGCCGATGGGGGAGAGTATGGGAGGGGGTATCCCCCTGCCATGGTGCGAAAAAAATGAAAAAAAAAGGACACGAAAAGACGCATTATGGTGCATTTTATGACACGCATATAGTGAGATATAATGTTATAAAAAAGGGAAATTAATCAGTACAATTGTAGGAATAAAACGTTTCGACCTCTCCAATAGGTCTCATCAGGCGGTGATGATTATATAATTTGATGTCAAAGATTTCCCCGCGACGTTTCTTTTTTGTTTTTAGTGTTTTTATTTTTTTTTATCCTTTTTGTATTTTTATTTAACTTTTTTATTCATATATATATGTTTCTTTGCTTTCTCTGAATGCTTTTGATTTCGTCATTTCCTCATTTATCAAACACAAGTGCGATTCGTCGATGCCCAGACGCATCGAAATCACGTAAAACCCGGTCGATATCGATCTCGTGATTGCGATGAATATGCATCAGAGCTAGTCCAGTCAGCCGTTCCTCGGTCATCGTATTTCTTATATACGTTCTAAGGCGGCGAAGGCTACTAAATGACCTTTCAACAGAGGCCGTGGACACTGGCATAGTCAGAAGGATCTCCAGCACAACATGTATGTTTGGATATACTAGTAGTTGATATGTTTCATCAACTGCCTTTGCCAGACCTTGAATGGGCGAATCGGCTGCAAATCTCTTCCAGACGTCAAGTTCAGCATCTATTGCCTGGCAATCCATGAACGGAGAATACTCCTGCTTAATATCGGCCCACATTTCGGGTGAAAGCTGCTGGAGTTTTGTTGGCAAAAGATACTGAGCGTTCAGTCTTGCAGTCGAGAGACACAGTCTGTCATGCAGTTGGGACAAAAGGTGATCCATGAATGGTACAAACATATTCAACCTCCAATATTCCTTTGGGGTTTCTGCGGCTATGTTATTTCTGTGTTTTTGCCTTGCAGCCACACGAGGCTGACAGACATTGATGTCATGCTCAGTTGCCAAGGCGACAGCCTTCTGCCAAAGTCTTCCAAAATACCCAATGTCATTGCATCTCTCGACCAGCAACCCATAAAGAACTTTAGCATGCTGTGCTGCTTTGACCAAGTCACATAGAGGATCTTGCATTGAATCCGTCAAAGGATTCAGTGTGTCTAAGGGACCGCTGACGCAACACAAACCGACAACAAAGTCAAAAGACAGGACAGCCTTTTGGAGGCTTGACGATGTGGACATAGTTTTGGTGTCCATGCCAACTTGAAGGTCAGTAAGTGTTTCTTTAATTGGTTTGAAGTGTGTATAGAAAGTGATGCTTTCCGAGTGCTGAGACCACCGTGTTGGGCAGAACTTCTTCAAGACTTCTCCGTCGTCGTTATGAGAGCTATAAACTCCGAGACGTTTCGGAGAACTTGTTATAAAAAACAATACATCCCCAACAACGGTAAACATCGACTGCACAAACGGTACCCTGCAACCATGACATATTGCTAAGTTTAAACGGTGGTTGCGACAGTGAATATACTTTGCGTTTGGAAATTCTGCAGTAAATCTTGCTTGCACTCCACGGTGACAACCGGACATATCCCCAGCACCGTCGTCCAACGATAAAGTTTGGGTTCATATTGTGTTTGTGTATTTCATCTAGAAGCAACTGGTGAAGTGTTTCACCTGTTGTTTCTGTTGTCTGAACAAACGAAAGGAAATCCTCATGGAGCACATGTTCCCCAGAACTCTGACGTTCAATGTAACGCAGACAAAAAGCAAACTGTTCAGTATTGCTGACATCAGCAGATTCACCTGCAAGAATTGAGAAGTACCTAGCATCTTGGCAACGGTGCACGATACAGTCTGAAATTTGATTGCCACATATATATATGAACTCGTTTTGAATAGCGGGGCTTAAATACTGTGCATGTTCGGGAGAATTTTCTAGATGGTTGTGCAAATCACTGTCTACTTCAGCGCGATAATTTATCAAAGCTCTGAATTTACTTGTTCTTCCGTTTTGCCACGAAAAGCAATGTTTTGTTTTCCCAGCAAAACTATTGTTTTAACAATAGATGTCAATGCTTTCTTATTTTTCTCGACTTTGTTTCTGTAAGCGTTTGAGCCAAACTCAACGACACTTTTTTCTTGATTTTGACATATTTTTATGAATTTGTCAGCTTTAGTCATTGCATTATTGTGATCTAGTGTTTTTTTATGCATCCCTATAATTCTAGACACATTGCTCCAGTCTACAAGGGGCTTAGCAACAAGAGTGTTTTCGGATGAATTAAAGACAAAACACGGTGCACAAAAACACCATTGACTGAAGGACTATACCTTAAATACGGGTAGTTTTCAGTATCAAACACTAGGTCAGGTACACGCCTAGCTGCCCCGCTTTTACCATGAGTGCTTTTAGGTTAACTCCCCGAAGGTTCAAATCTTGACATTGAATTTGACATTTTCATGGAATCAGACATTCGGAGTCTTCTTGTGACATCAATGGTTCCAATGTCTAGAAACTGCGCACCCATAGTGCAACCTGCTGAATACCCATCACTCTGGCAGTTGTCTGCCTGATATTGTTTTATGTAAGATGTGGACTCTTCGGGAAAAGATTTTGTGTTGTCATCCAATAATGACTGAGAGTTATCAGCAGGAAGAGGTGATGAGCTTTCACTGGTATTTTGGAGTTTAAAACACTGAAAAATGGACTTTTGTCCATGAAGAGGTCGAGGAGGTTTTTTGGAGCTCATCTCTATTCAGTATATAGACTAAGAGAGATATATTTAAAACTCATAGAGAGAAGTAGATCTACGAGTAGAAACTATATGTGCAAATCTATCACATAAATAAACTGAATATGTTTACAGGAAATTACAAAGTATGAACAAATTTAGTTTGATAGCTGTGTACTCGTACACCTGTTCTAGATAACCAAATCGCTACACATACAAACGAGAAGTTAAAGTGTTACAAAGGAATGACGTCATCGGTGACATTTTGGCAGGTGTCAAAACTGACCTTGAATGATTATTGATTTAGGTTGCTTTCGCTAGTCTGTCCATTACTCTGGTAATATGTGTAAACTATACTCGTGTGTAGTAAATAAAATACATTGGATTTGATCTTGATTTTAACAAAGAGGATGCTCTTCAATATTTCATATTTCAAAAAGTCAGCCAAAAAAGTATTACGCAGTTGCGTAAACTGCGTAATGGGCGCTACGTCCTTGACTTTTCTGTATAACAATACTTTATTCTGTATAACCATATTTTATCGTTTCTTTTCGCCAGTAATGCGTTTATATGATACATAGAAATACTTAGAAATATTCTACTCAATAAAGTATGTTTTTATAACAGATTGGTGTTAATATTTTGATAGAAATAATGTAATTTGGCCGAATACAGGGAAAGAACAATATGGTCCATATCCGCGGATATGAGCGGATATAAGTTTTCGTAATAAAAATATTTCATCGTTTCTTTTCTCCTGTACTGCAGATGTATAAATGTTCTCTTGAAATACTTAGAAATATCCTACACAATCCAGTATTAAAATAGATTTATTTTAAATTTTGATACATTGATTTTAATTTCATATGTTTCTTGTACATAATAAGTGCTATTTTCTCACGTACCCGCATGTAATACTTGTAATTTAGAGTATCCCGTATCGAGAAGAGAATTAACCTGAATTTCATTTATTGAAACGTATATGTCGTATCACAATGTACTTAATGGGCAACTTAATTGATTTCTTAAACTGTTTTTACTGTTTGGGTAAAATGTCATACCATTAATAAATGTTTTGCACATGTGTATATATAACTTAAATTTCGTATTAAGACGTGAAAATTGTTCATCTGCATCAAAAATGTGTTTGGATGTTTTATGTACATTATTTAGGACATCATGTGCCGTTTGGTAGGTAGTACTATGTTCAATGTTTTAGTAAAATGAACACAACAGCTGATAAAGAGTTACAATAGTCACACTGGTTAGGCAAAACGAGATGACTCCGTATTTACGCAGTAGCACCAGCTATCGTAACGCACATACTCCTGCAAAAACAGGACTGACATAAACAAAAACAAACACGTGAGTATAAATTTTTACCATTTTTACCACATTAACCGATAAATTTAAAGTAATCAATGTTCTTACGGAATGTCTATAGTATTCCTGAATTCCGTCATGGATTTGAATGTCACATTAAATCGAAATTGTAAAAGTTTATTAGAAATAAAGTCGATAGTTGAACCAAAAATTGCGCGTAAAATCATTTGAATTCAACATTTTGAACAAAATATACGTAATCTGAGCCTGTCTGATGGACATATGCTAAATAAATACATCTGTTATCAGAATATATCATTTAATATACCATTTGTCATAAATGTGTTGAGATATATGCAATTTTGTAATGCAACGAGCGTAGCTCCCGTTTACATTACAAAGAAAGTGCTCCAGTTCTTAAATCACAATTTTTTGATAATGAAACGATTATAAACACAAGAAACAGGTTCATTATTTTATTGCGTTTATTTCTTTGAGTATGTCCATTATGTTAAAGCTTATAAAGAACATACATCAGGTTGCTAAGATATTTGATCTAACATTGAAATCAGCACCAGTTATGATAATTATTTGTCTGTTGCATTCGTTTGCATGTTCCTGTACTGTATATCAATTTTATCCAGTAACTTTACACATGTTTATGTTTTCAGTGGACAATGAGAAAGACAAAAAGACAAGTGTTGTGTTGGTTTAACAAGCCTGAACGGAGGGTGAATCAGATATCAATACCTCTAAAAACATCAGTAAGGCCACCTAGGACTCTAAGTATAGTGCAATATGTGTCAGGAAGTCCAGAGAGAACGTCGTACAAAAATTCCACAAAAAAATGACGCTTGTCGTCATGTTACATTGACTCAAGAACAACATTTTGAACCCCAAGAATTTGGAAGTTATCAACCAATACAGGATGATAAAATGCCCGCAGGTGCCTATGAATTCATAGAAATAAACTTTGATGTGCCCAGTAGAAACACCTTGATTTCAATAGCAGATGAATATCAGAAAACTCACGTTTGGTTTGATGCCACAAACAATCACGGCCATGACAAATTACAAGCATACAAATGTATTCATGATGTGTGTTGATGTGTGTTGATGGTAAAAAGGTGACATAAGGATTAGATGCAGAATTTGGAGATGTAGATATGTTTGGATTTGAGAGTAAACCAATTGTTACAGAAAATAAATGTCGACTTCAGCCAGAGACACGTTAATTGATAAAGCGAAAAAACAATTATTGCATCGTAACACTGATGATGAAAACGGCTCTCATAACAGGAATAAATTGCTTGAAATGATTCGTTTTTGTCATATGTATTTTATATATAGCATCGTCAAATTTGTGACCTGTAACTTGGGATTTGTGTTTCGAATTTTCTTAAATTATCAATATAAATGAAAATGAAATGATTTAGTTATGCTGTTTTTACAATCCTGTAACAATTGGCTACTAATTAACTTAATTTTACTATATTAACATGCATGCTATCGTCACGAATTTGCATGCATTTACGGTTAAATATCAGTAGTGAAAAATGGCCTGGAGCACTTATATTATAGGAGCTACATTCGTTGTATTACAAAATTGCATATATCTCAACACATATATGGCAAATGGTATATTAAATGATATATTCTGATAATAGATGTATTTATTTAGCATATGTCCACCAGAGAGACTCAGATCAGGAGTATGTGCGTTACGATAGCTGGTGCTACTGCGTAAATCCGGAGTCATTTCGTTTTGCTTAACCAGTGTGATAGTGCGGATAAGACTTAGTGATACGTTTATTGAATGTACTACGGATATGACTTGAATTTCCTATGCAGAAGCGATTATCGTTGTTTCCCTTTATTAGCAATGTATTTGAATGATTTAATCAAAATATTTAACACGTATTTAGTTATTCAGGTACGCTTCTTTAACTATTATATTTTTGTTAAACAACCATACATGTGCATTTAATATTCGCATATGAATGACATGTCATAGAAATGATGAAGTCTGTTTATTAAAATCATAAAACGTGATTTCAAAAAGTTTTTGCACGTTTAACTGTGTTAAATGTTGTAGTGAAATGAACTTAGTTGAGTTTAATTGCAAATAGCGTGAATTTGTACTTCCTAGTGCGGCGAATTAGTGATCGTTGTTTCCCTTCGTAGTGAATTTAAATGAATGAACAAAAACATACCATGTACTCTGGTTAGTATGAACTGATCTTAATGATTTCTTGTAAAATAATCACATTCTAATGTAAATACATATACTTGCAGACCTGAATTTACCCAATATGAAGCGAATGTTGACGTTTCTCTTCACCACTAATGTGTTTCAATGAATAATTTCTAAACGCCCACCTTACAAAACTAAATTCTGGAAAATACCAAATAAGTGAATTAAATATTATGATTGACAATACTTACAGTTGGTCTACATAAAGAAATCGAGTATTCAAAGTCAATGTTGGACTGAACATAAGTTGAGAAATAACAGACTGACGTTGTGATTCGTATATCAAGTTCATCAAAGCATTGTAAAAAATCGACTAAAAGGCGCTTATTTTTAAGCGCATGCAGCTTCATTATTTTGACTTGTGTTTATGAACATGTATTAGAGGATCATTTTGTGGAAGCAAATTTGAATTTCAAACCTTTTTAGTATTTGTCAGGCCATTATCGTCTAAGAAAACCTAATATAACATTTAATAAAAATGTGTACATTTGTTGCATCACGTTTTCACCTTAATATTATATACAATAGTACAATAATTCCTTCTTTGCAAGGCTGTGTACGTTGAGCCTTATATGTCACAATTCGAATATGTAACACGTGTGTGACATATTCGACGTAAAATGACATATGTCTTGTGTGATATATTCATCTGCTCAATTTCACAGTAAAACCTTGAAACTTATATGTCACATACGTTTTAATATAACATTATGGAACTACAAATCATAGCAATATCACAAACATCATCGCAATCATCATTATCAATTAATTCTTATCATCGCGATGCTTCTGCCCATTATCACCATCATCAACAGCATAGCTATTAATTATTGCATTTATTTTGACAGCCATAATCATCACGATGAACAGCATCATAACAACCATCACCATCATCATTATCATCATCATGACCACCATAATTATCATTATTTTCATGTCGACCACCTTTATTTTTATCACGATTATCATGACTGTTATAAATATGATTACGAAGAATCAGCAGAATCTAAAGCAGCATCTACATCATCATGCACATCACTACGACCATAATTAATGTAATCATCAACATCGTTGTCGTCATAATCATCATAATGGCCAGACTCAAGATCATTATAATGACGATCATTCTTATGACCTGCCTCATTATCATTTTAATGACAATCATCATCATGACCGGCCTCATTACATAACTCCAATAAAATAAATCTGAATATTTATTAAAAATAAGCGCAAGATGACATAATGCACAATATAACGAGTCATTCATGAGAAGCACACAAAAGATTGTGCATAAAGACGGACGAACAGACGGACGGACGTACTTACAGTACAGTATAGGGTTACCCCATTGATTTCCCATTTGATGATTTTGACCCCACAAGAGAGATATTCTAACCACAAATAAAAATTAACCCCACAATGGCCGTTTGTACGGAAAGAACCTCATAATATCAATTGTACGCTTACCCTAATGTATCTCTCGTTTGTACGGACAGATAAAAAAGACAGACCGATGGATGGACGGACGGACGGTCTGAAACCAGTAAATAAACTTACCACTTTTATGCGGAGAGTATAATTATATTATATCGAGTGATGTTTTCTGTGAAAGAATGAATATATTATTATCGCGCTCCTCGTTATGATGATGACGATGATGGTGATGATCGTGCGCTGGTTGTGATTATGGTGATGAAAATGACGACGCTAAAGATGATCGCGATGGTGGTCGTTATGGTGCTGATGATGATGGTGTTCTTTATAATTATCGTGATGATGATGGTCTTGGCGGTGGTGTTGATTATGATTAAGATGATGATGACGGGGATGATAATGATGATCGTGTTGATCATTTGGTCGACCATAAAAATCGTTGTGGCATAAATGATATATTCGATCGAATGTGACATGCTTACCGACCGAATATAGTGCTTAAAATGTGATGTATTCGTCTGGCTTAAGATTTTATATGCAAACCAAAACGAATATATCACACATGGACACATGGACACATGAAATAAAAATTGGCATCAAATACATCACATTTGTCATCCGTTTTGAAAGAAAAACACAATATTTTATACATTCACAATTTATTGAACATCTTATTTATGCCACAACGATTTTATGACTGACTACATGATCAACATGATCTTCATTATCATCCTTGTCATCATCATCTTTAGGGCCTATCATAATCATCATCACCATCACCACCACCACGACCATCATCATGGCGATAATTATAATAATCACCAACATCATTTGCACCATAACGATAGCCATCACGATCATCTTCAGCGTCGTCACCTTCATCATCGTAATCACAACCAGCACGCGATCACTACCATCATCATCGTCAACATCATGACGAGGAGCGCAAAATATTATATTCATTTTTTTCACTAAAAAATCACCCGATATTAAATAATTATGCTCACCGCAAAACAAAGTATAAGTTTATTTACTGGTTTCAGGCCGTCCCTCCATCGGTCTGTGTTTTTATCCGTCCGTACTAACGAGAGATACATTAGGGTGTTAGGGTAAGCGTACAAATTGACATTATGAGGTTCTTTCCGTACAATTAAATTGCCATGGAGGGGTTAATTTGTAATTGTGTGGGTAGAGAATCTCTATTGTGAGGTTAAAAACATCAAACAATTATTTTATCGGTCATCATCATCACGATGAACAAAGGGATGACAACCATCATCATCATCATTATCATTATGACTACCACAATTATCATTATTATCATGTCGACCAGTTAAATTTTATCATCACAATCATAATCACGACCATAATAACCATGATTATGGAGATCTTCTGAAGCAGCATCTACACAATCACGCTCATCACTACGATCATAATTAATGTAATCGTCTTCGTCGTTGTCATCATCATAATGCCAGTCTCATTACATAACTCCATGAAAATAAATCCGATTATTTTTTACAATAAGCAAAAAATAAATTCGCCAAAATTTGGCTGTCCCAAATAAAATTCTATCTTCAGTTTTCTTCACCTCATTTTTTTAAATACCAAGAATGAACAATGTTTTACGCAATGGCTCAAAATCTTCCTTACGACCATGCTGACATCCTGCTTACATAGTTTTTAGCCAAAGCTCGGGTTTAAGCCCCGATAACTAACCTTTTTCTCTCACCGCGACTCAGAAATTCATGTTATCATCATTTTAGTTGCATTGAACAGCTGTCAGAAGATTACCATTTATTTGTCTCATTTAGTGTAGCAAACAGGTATTCAATACAATGGCTAATGAATGTATATATTTCTAATTAATTTTGTAGGACTTAAATAAATGTTTAAACTAGCATAATCTTGATTTAGTACTGCTTATATGAATGGTGAAATTTCTGAAATGAATGTAAAATATCAGATGTAAGCATTTTTAGACTAAGTATTGTAAAAGAATGATGGAGGTATTATTGTTATTGTTTTAACACCTTTATTTGAGCATTTCAAAATAGGACTTTGTGGCTTGAACCGGCACGAAAACCTCTCATAAACGTCCATTTACTCATACATGCAGTTTATATACATGTAAAATCCAGTATGCGCACCTTTTTAAGCATGCTATGACCCCCACGAGTGTCCCAGATACCTGGAAACGGCCTCAAACGATAGCCAATACCTGTATATACACAACTCTGTGACATATCGGTATGCCCCATAACCTTGGGACTCGAACCAGGTTAAAAATACCGGACATACATCCATTTTCTCATATTTTCCATATAAAAACAGCGTATGCAGACCTTCTTAAGCATGCTGTGACCTCCATGGGGGTTCACAATACTTGAATATGATCTTAAATGGTAGCCAGTACCCATACCTACACCACCTGGCGTCAGGTATCAGTTAGGACTAAGTTATTGGGGCTCGAACCAGATCAAAAACATTTCAAAAACAGTCAAATATTTACATTTTTAAGTTCGAACCTCTTTCGACAACATTCTTAGACATGCTGTGATCTCAGGTGTGTCCTAAGTTCTTGTATTATGTCTTAATCGATAACCTGGTCTCATACCTACAACACCATGAATCAAATTGACATGCACCAGGTCTTCGGGCTCGAACCGGCTCCAAAAACCTCCGACAAACCTTCAAAATACTGATGTTTTATAAATTCATGCCATGACCTATACCAACACAAACATGTATCATATGTGCATGTACCTGGTCCTAGAGCTCGACCAGGGTAGAAATCTCTGTCCAACCTTCAAAATACTGATGTTTTATATGTTCGAATCCTTCTGGTCAATATTCTTAGATGTGCCATGATCCTCAGAGGTATCCCAGTTACTCGCTTATTGTCTTAAACGATATTCGGCACCCATACCTACACAACCTGGTATCATGTGTGAACGAAAATGGTCCTTGGGACTCTAACTGGGTCGAAACCTCTGACAAACCTCCTAGTCACTCAGTTATTGTCTCAAACGATAGCTAGTACCCATACCTGCACTATCGATATTATATGAGTATGTACCTGGTCCTAGGTGCTAGACCCAACCCTAAAACCCATGACAACCTTCGAAACAGTGATATTTCAGTCTGAGCACGTTTTTTCAACTGTCCTAGGTTTGCTATAACCGCCAGGGTTATCCCAGCTACGCATACCCTTACTAAACGGCGGATATGGGCAGTAGTCAGGTGGGCTCGTATAGACGGCCTTGGCCTTCGCGTTTTCCTCTATATTCTATATAAATCCGTCCTCTTGAATGAGGTAAAAAATTAGGGACTTTTTGAGCCCGCTCTTGCGTAACCGGCTTGGGTTATTTTTAGCACGGAGAGCAGACGACAGATTTCCGATACGGCCGCCATATTGTACTTTTACTACCGGCCTCCGCCATTCTGGTGGGTTAGTTAGCAGATCGATAATCATAGCAGACGACAGTTTAACGTAAAACAAGTCTGTACATGTCCGTAAAATCTTTAGTTCTCCAATTTCCAATAGCGCATCTCACTCCAGCTTCGGACACAGACTTATGCGGATATGACTTTTCTTTACACTATATACGCAATTATAGTAATTTCTGTTTATCATTATTGTATTTAACAGATTTAGTTTTATAATTAGATACATTTTACTTAATTTCGTGAGAATTTAATCAGATTTATGAGACATTTTGCCCATATTCGCAGCATGAAAATACTAGAATACGAGTTATCCCGGGTTTACCGAGTAACTCATTCGGAACCAGCTTGAATTTCCTATTTATAAACACATGCAGCCGTTTCTCTTCATAAACAATTCATTTAAATTATTCATTAAAATGATTTGAAACAATGTGCACAATCGGAAGAGACAAAAGTAGAATTTTTGAGTGAAAAATAAGAAAACAACAGCGAACATGGATCCATATCCGCGGATATGATCGAACATGACTTTTCCAGGTAACAGTATTTGATCGTTTCTTGACATATGAAAGTACTTTGAAATGTTCTACACAGTCCAGTATTATTTGTTTAATAGATTGGTGGAGATAGATTAACAGAAATGACGCAATTTGGTCACTGTAGACACGAAAAGAGGACAGATATCCGCGGATATGATCGAATATGACTTTTCTGTACATCAATATTTTATCGTTTCTTTTCGTTAGTAGTGTGTTTAGATGATACATGGAAATACTTACAAGTGATGTACACAATAAAGCGTGGTTGTTTACCAGAATGCTGTACGTATTTTGACAGAAATAATGCAATTTGGCCAAATACTTTAACATAATTAAGGGAGGGAACGGTATGGCTCATATCCGCGGATATGAACGGATATAAGTTATAGGTATAAAACTATTTGATCGCTTATTGTTTGCATTTACAGGGATTGAGTAACATCTGTACAACATGTAGTTGAATTATTTATTCAGTTTGCAACTAATTGGGAATAATCATGTTAAAAACTACAGTTCGAGAGTTGACGACAGATAACGAAATAAGTACATTTGAATATTGTACGATGAGAAAATGTCACATTGGTAATGCGTCTCTATATTTCAAATCAGGACCTGCAGAAATACATGAAAGTAAGAAACTGAGCATAATAGTATTAAATAGTGTTCAGCTATAAATTACTGATATGATAATATACCCTGCTGTAAATCCTATCTTGACGAAATGAAACACAAGACAGTGACGAGGCAGCACTGTCGTCGTACAAGAGTATTGCATAATTATAAATCAAATGATATAAGCAAAAATAATCAAGCACGCACATTATCAAACAGACAGATAACTTTTGATGAGGTTCGGTATGATAATTTTCGAGAAAAATGCCGGTTTTAAGTGATTGCCTGTTCAGTTCGAGCCCCAGGGACCGGGCATGCCTGTCTAATTTATGTTCATGTCGGGACATGTCCTGGCCATCTATTAAGACCACTTTCGATAAACTAGCAAACCCTCAAAGATAGCAGCATGTCCTAGAACATCATTCTGTCTGGTTTTCGCACAGATATTTCACTATTTTAGCCTGTTTTCGGACCAGTTCGAACACCAACACACAGACACACTCCCATATTATACAGTATTGTGTATGTATGGATACTGGCTATCATCTAAGGCCATTTTTGAAGAGCTAGGGCCTCTTTGTGGGTCACAGTATGCCTTACAAATTCTCAACATCCGGTTTTTATATAGAAAATAGAACAAATATGAGCGTATGTCAAAGGTTTTCGAACCGGTCCGAGCCCCAAAGACCTGGCGCATACACATATGGATATGATAGTGGTTGAGCCGGTATGAGTTCTGGCTTTAATATGATAACATACCCGAATAACTAGGATAGTCCTGGAACTCATGGTACATCTACGAATGTTGAACAGAAGGGTTCGAATTCACAAAACATCAGTATTTTTAAGATTTATCACAGGTTTCGCAGCCAGTTCGAGCCCTACGGACCGGCGTAAAGGCATAGGATACACAGTTGAGTAGGTGTGGGTATTGGCTATCAGTTAAGACCATAACCGAGTAGCTGGGATAACCCTGGCGGTTATAGCAAACCTAGGACTGTTGAAAAAAACGTGCTTATACTGAAATATCATTGTTTCGAAGGTTTGTCATGGGTTTTAGGGTTGGGTCTAGCACCTAGGACCAGGTACTTACCCATATAATATCGGTAGAGCAGGTATGGGTACTAGCTATCGTTTGAGACCATAACTGAGTGGCTAGGAGGTTTGTCAGAGGTTTTCGGCCCAGTTAGAGTCCCAAGGACCATTTTCATACACACATGATATCAGGTTGTGTAGGTCATGGAGGTCACAGCATGCTTAAGAAGGTCTGCATACGCGGTTTTTATATGGAAAATATGAGAAAATGGATGTATGTTCGGCATTTTAACCTGGTTCGAGTCCCAAGGTTATAGGGCATACCTATATGTCACAGAACTGTGTATGTATAGGTATTGGCTATCGTTTGAGGCCGTTTCCGGGTATCTGGGACACTCGTAAGAGTCATAGCATGCTTTAGAAGGTGCGCATACAGGATTTTACATGTATATAAACTGCATGTATGAGTAAATGGACGTTTATGTGAGGTTTTCGTGCCGGTTCGAGCCACAAAGTCCTAGTGCATACATATATATATATATATATGACACATGGTCGTGTAGGTATAGATTGTAGTTATCATTCGAGACCTCATGTAGTTAACTGGGACCCCCATGGGACCATAACATGCTTTAGAAAGTGTACTTGTACATGTTTGTACGACGAAAATAATTGAAAATGGATGTTTGTTAGAGGTTTTAGAACCAGTTTGAGCCCCAAAGTGATGGTGGGTAGTTCCGTTTTATCTAATTATGATCTATATACATATTTTCAGACGGAAATAGCAAGTGATATGATATGCAACGTGTAGTTTGTAATCAAAACCTACCTGTGTCCAGTTTTATTTTGAAATGCTCAAATAAAGGTGTTAAAACAATAACAATAATACCTCCATCATACTTTTACAATACTTAGTCTAAAAATGCTTACATCTGATATTTTACATTCATTTTAGAAATTTCACCATTCATATAAGCAATGCTAAATCAAGATTATATTAGTTTAAACATTTATTAAAGTCCTACAAAATTAGTAATATATACATTCATTAGCCATTGTATTGAATGCCTGTTTGCTACACTAAATGTTACAAATAAACCGTAATCTTCTGACAGCTGTTGCAATGCAACTAAAATGATGATTACATTAATTTCTGAGTTGGGGTGAGAGAAAAAGGCTGGTTATCGGGGCTTAAACCCGAGCTTTGGCGAAAAACTATGTAAGCGGGATGTCGGCACGGTCGTAAGGAAGATTTTGAGCCATTGCGTAAAACATTGTTCATTTTTGGTATTTTAAAAAAATGAGGTGAAGAAAACTGAAAACAGAATTTTATCTGGGACTGCCAAATTTTGGCGAATTTATTTTTTGCTTATTGTAAAAAATAATCGGATTTATTTTCATGGAGTTATGTAATGAGACTGGCATTATGATGATGACAACGACGAAGACGATTACATTAATTATGATCGTAGTGATGAGCGTGATTGTGTAGATGCTGCTTCAGAAGATCTCCATAATCATAGTTATAATGGTCGTGATAATGATTGTGATGATAAAATTAAACTGATCGACATGATAATAATGATAATTGTGGTAGTCATAATGATAATGATGATGATGATGGTTGTCATCCTTTTGTTAATCGTGATGATGATGACCGATAAAATAATTGTTTGATGTTTTTAACCTCACAATAGAGATTCTCTACCCACACAATTACAAATTAACCCCACCATGGCAATTTAATTGTACGGAAAGAATCTCATAATGTCAATTTGTACGCTTACCCTAACACCCTAATGTATCTCTCGTTTGTACGTACGGATAAAAACACAGACAGATGGAGGGACGGCCTGAAACCAGTAAATAAACTTAAAGTTTGTTTTGCGGTGAGTATGATTATTTAATATCGAGTGATTTTTTTAGTGAAAAAATGAATATAATATTTTGCGCTCCTCGTCATGATGTCGACGACGATGATGGTAGTGATCGCGTGTTAGTTGTGATTACGATGATGAAGATGACGACGCTGAAGATGATCGTGATTTCTGTCGTTATGGTGCTGATGATGTTGGTGATTATTATAATTATCGTCATGATGATGGTCGTGGTGGTGGTGGTGATGATTATGATAGGCCCTAAAGATGATGATGACAAGGATGATAATGATGATCGTGTTGATCATGTAGTCAGTCATAAAATCGTTGTGGCATAATTAAGATGTTCAATAAATTGTGAATGTTTAAAATATTATGTTTTTCTTTCAAAACGGATGTCGAATGTGATGTATTCGATGCCAATTTCTATTTCATGCGTCCATTTTTACGTGTGATATATTCATTTTGGTTTGCATATAAAATCTTAAGCCAGACGAATACATCACATTTTACTCACCAAATGATCAACACGATCATCATGATCATCCCCGTCATCATCATCTTAATCATAATCAACACCACCACCAAGACCATCATCATCACGATAATTATACAGAACACCATCAGCAGCAGCACCATAACGACCACCATCGCCATCATCTTCGGCGTCATCATTTTCATCATCGTAATCACAACCAGCGCAAGATCATCACCATCATCGTCATCATCATAACGAGGAGCGCGATTATAATATATTCATTCTTTCACAGAAAACATCACTCGATATAATATAATTATACTCTCCGCATAAAAGTGGTAGGTTTATTTACTGGTTTCAGACCGTCCGTCCGTCCATCGGTCTGTCTTTTTTATCTGTTCGTACAAACGAGAGATACATTAGGGTAAGCGTACAATTGATATTATAAGGTTCTTTCCGTACAAACGGCCATTGTGAGGTTATTTTTTAGTTGTGGTTAGAATATCTCTCTTGTGGGGTTAAAAAACATCAAATGGGAAATCAATGGGATAACCCTATACTTTACAGTAAGTACGTCCGTCCGTCTGTCAGTCCGTCTTTATGCACAATCTTTTGTGTGCTTCTCATGAATGACTCGTTATATTGTGCATTATGTCATCTTGCGCCTATTTTTAAAAAAAAATATTCGGATTTAGTTTTGTAAGGTGTGCGTTTAGAAATTATTCATTGAAACACATTAGTGGTGAAGAGAAACGTCAACATTCGCTTCATATTCGGAAAATTCAGGTCTGCAAGTATAATGTATGTACATTAGAATGTGATTATTTTACAAGAAATCATTAAGATCAGTTCATATTAACTAGAGTACGTGGTATGTTTTTTGTTCATTCATTTAAATTCACTACGAAGGAAAATAACGACCGCTAATTCGCCGCACTAGGAAGTACAAGTTCACACTATTTGCAATTAAACTCAACTAAGTTCATTTCACTACAACATTGAACACAGTTAAACGTGCAAAAAATCATGTTTTATGATTTTAATAAACAGACTTCATCATTTCTATACGAATATTAAATGCGCATGTATGGTTGTTTAACGCAAAATATAACAGTTAAAGAAGCGTACCTGAATAACTAAATACGTGTTAAATATTTTGATTTAATCATTCAAATACATTGCTATTAAAGGGAAACAACGATAATCGCTTCTGCATAGGAAATTCAAGTCATATCCGTAATACATCCAATAAACGTAATACTGAGTCATATCCGCACTATTGTAACTCTTTATCAGCTGTTGTGTTCATTTCACTAAAACATTGGACATAGTACTACCTACTAAACGGCGCATGATGTCCTAAGTAATGTACATAAAACATCCAAAACCATTTTTGATGTAGATGAACAATTTTCACGTCTTAATACGAAATTCAAGTTATATACGCATGTGCAAAACATTTATTAATAGTATGACATTTTACCAAAACAGTAAAAACAGTTTAAGAAATCAATAAAGTTGCCCATTAAGTACATTGTGAAACGACATAATATATATATATATATATACGTTTCAATATAGGAAATTCAGATTAATTCGGTTCTCGCATTGCCAGCTTTCAAGGCCCAATTTACAAAGTAGCTTCCCTTAAATTTCGGTCGATGGGAAGCCTGGGGACAAATTTGGATATGATATGGGATACTCTATTACAAGTATTATATGCGGCGTATGTGAGAAAATAGCACTTATTATGTACAAGAACATATGAAATTAAGTATAAATGTATTAAAATTTAAAATACATGTAAATCTATTTTAATACTGGATTGTGTAGAATTCTAAGTATTTCAAGAGAACATTTATACATCTGCAATACAGGAGAAAAGAAACGATGAAATATTTTTATTACGAAAACTTATATCCGCTCATATCCGCGGATATGGGCCATATTGCTCTCTTCCTTGTGTTCATGTATTTGGCCAAATTGCGTTATTTCTATCAAAATATTAACACCAATCTGTTATAAAAACATACTTTATTAAGTAGAATATTTCTAAGTATTTCTATGTATCATATAAATGCATTATTAGCGAAAAAAAACGATAAAATATTGTTTTACAGAAAAGTCATATTCGATCATATCCGCGGATATGATCCATAACATATTGTTCGCCCTTATCTTATTTGCATTTGAACTAATTGCATCATTTCTATTCAAATATCTATTAAACAAACGTACTGGTTTGTGCTGAATATTTATAAGCATTTCAATGTATCATATAAGTGTATTACAAGCGAAAGAAAAGG
This sequence comes from Lutraria rhynchaena, assembly GCA_008271625.1. Taxonomy (NCBI): domain Eukaryota; kingdom Metazoa; phylum Mollusca; class Bivalvia; order Venerida; family Mactridae; genus Lutraria; species Lutraria rhynchaena. Next base: position 1,412,531 of record VIBL01000088.1, on the reverse strand, counting down.
TCAGGTTTTGTTACACAACTCGATCATATCCGCGGATATGGATCTATTATTCGCTGTTGTTTTCTTATTTTCTCTCACGAATTCTACCTTTGTCTCTTCCGATTGTGCAAAATGTTTCCAATCATTTTAATTAATCATTTAAATAAATTGTTTGTGACGAGAAACGACCATATGAGTTGATAAATAGGAAATTCAAGCTAGTTCCGAACGAGTTACTCGATAAACCAGGGGATAACTCGTACTCTAGTATTTTCATGCTGCGAATATGGGCAAAATCTCTCATAAATCTGATTAAATACTCACGAAATAAAGTTAAGTGTATCTAATTATAAAACTAAATCTGTTAAATACAATAATAATAAATAGGAATTACTATAATAGCGTATATAGTGTAAAGAACAGTCATATCCGCACGTATCCGCGGATATGAGCGGATATGACTTTTCTTTACACTATATACGCAATTATAATAATTTCTGTTTAATATTACGCATACGAATGACATGTCATAGAAATGATGAAGTCTGTTTATTAAAATCATAAAACATGATTTTTTCAATGTTGTAGTGAAATGAACTTAGTTGAGTTTAATTGCAAATAGTGTGAATTTGTACTTCTTAGTGCGGCGAATTAGCGGTCGTTATTTTCCTTCGTAGTGAATTTAAATGAATGAACAAAAATATACCACGTACTCTAGTTAGAATGAACTGATCTTAATGATTTCTTGTAAAATAATCACATTATTATGTAAATACAGATACTTGCAGACCTGAATTTTCCGAATATGAAGCGAATGTTGACGTTTCTCTTCACTACTAATGTGTTTCAATGAATAATTTCTAAACGCACACCTTACAAAACTAAATCCGCATATTTTTTTAAAAATAGGCGCAAGACGACATAATGCACAATATAACGAGTCATTCATGAGAAGCACACAAAAGATTGTGCCTAAAGACGGACTGACAGACGGACGGACGTACTTACTGTAAAGTATAGTTATCCCATTGATTTCCCATTTGATGTTTTTAACCCCACAAGAGAGATATTCTAACCACAAATAAAAAATAACCTCACAATGGCCGTTTGTACGGAAAGAACCTCATAATGTCAATTGTACGCTTACCCTAATGTATCTCTCGTTTGTACGAACAGATAAAAAAAGACAGACCGATGGACGGACGGACGGTCTGAAACCAGTAAATAAACTTACCACTTTTATGCGGAGAATATAATCATATTATATTGAGTGATGTTTTCTGTGACAGAATGAATATATTATAATCGCGCTCCTCGTTATGATGATGACGATGATGGTGACGATCTTGCGCTGGTTGTGATTACGATGATGAAAATGACGACGCCGAAGATGATCGCGATGGTGGTCGTTATGGTGCTGATGATGATGGTGTTCTGTATAATTATCGTGATGATGATGGTCTTGGCGGTGGTGTTGATTATGATTAAGATTATGATGACGGGGATGATCATGATGATCGTGTTGATCATTTGGTCGACCATAAAAATCGTTGTGGCATAAATAAGATGTTCTATAAAAAGTGAATGTTTAAAATATGTTTTTCTTTCAAAACCGATGACGAATGTGATGTATTCGATGCCAATTTCTATTTCATGCGTCCATTTTTACGTGTGATGTATTCGTTTTGGTGTACATATAAAATCTTAAGCCAGACACATGCATCACATTTTAAGCACCATATTCACTTGGTAAGCATGCCGTATTCGATCGAATATATATATGACGCCTGTGATATGTTGCGTCGATTTTTTCACACGTGTTACATATTCGATTTGTGACATATACGGTCCAACACATGTATATACATTTTGTCCTTTTAAATATTATAATAAATGATATCATAAGATCTGATTTAATGCAGACGGAATAAGATTATATTTCATACACGATCGTCTAATAGTCATTTCATATTGCTGTCTTGTGAAGAGGTAACCATTATTTGAAGAACTCTTCTAGCAAAATCATATCTCAATTTAGCCATCAATAAAGGTGTAAATTTTCATTTTTAAATATATTTTTTCAACCTAAATTGATCTAAATAATAGATTGTATCTATTTGTATATCCACATACATGCACAGGTATAGGTGCATTTAAAGAACAGCATAAAATTCAAAACAGCTAATAATACACAGACATAACATAAATTACCCAAAAGTCTGTTGCATATGGAATAATCTTAGATCTTAATCTGCATCACTAAATATTACCACCCACTGTTATAGAACTCGAGATTAAATTCAGCAGATACTAACAGCAATTAATGACAGTAGGTATATATTGGTGTCCCACTGATTCAGACACCATAAAACTGGTAAGGGATCTGATAACAGCTTGGTATGTTCATAGTGCACCATGATACAGGTCCTTATCATTTTTTTGTTGTTGTTTTTTACCCGATTTCTCTTTCAGTACAATATAAATATCAACTATTTCTTAAGTGTATCTACGTAGTAATGCCAATATGTGTTATAAGTATTACTTGTCACATTCCAAATATAATTATGTAATGCCCATTGATGTCTGTAATGTCCGACCAAACTTTATAATTATATAAGCTACATATAAATATATGTATTTTTTTTAAATTTTGCACAAACTTTTTTATATTTCAAATACGATAGAAAATTTTGTTCTACGTATTATAAATAAAATTTCAACTGATTTCGATAAAACTTATGTGGGTTTTAGTCCTCCACCAGCTGATTTGTAAAATTTTTCATTTCGCTGTTGGGTTCATTTTGCACCACTTGTGGGGGTGGATTTTCGGGTGCGATTTCTACGTCAATAATCAACCCATTCGAGATTTTCTCGAGGGAGGGTGGCCTTGTGAGCTTTATGTGTCACAAATCGAATATGTAACACGAGTGAAAAATTCGACCCAATATATCACACTCGTCATATATTCGATCGAATGTGACATGCTTACCAAACGAATATGGTGAGTAAAATGTGATGTATTCGTCTGGCAAAACAAAGTTTAAGTTTATTTACTGGTTTCAGGCCGTCCCTCCATCGGTCTGTGTTTTTATCCGTCCGTACAAACGAGAGATATACATTAGGGTGTTAGGGTAAGCGTACAAATTGACATTATGAGGTTCTTTCCGTACAATTAAATTGCCATGGTGTGGTTTATTTGTAATTGTGTGGTTAGAGAATCTCTATTGTGGGGTTAAAAACATCAAACAATTATTTTGCCGTTCATCATCATCACGATGAACAACGGCATGACAACCATCGTCATCATCATTATCATCATGACCACCACAATTATTATTATCATGTCGACCAATTTAATTTTGACATCACCATCATTATCACGACCATTATAACTATGATTATGGAGATCTTCTGAAGCAGCATCTACACAATCACGCTCATCACTACGATCATAATTAATGTAATCGTCATCGTCGTTGTCATCATCATAATGCCAGCCTCATTACATAACTCCATGAAAATAAATCCGATTATTTTTTACAATAAGCAAAAAATAAATTCGCCAAAATTTGGCAGTCCCAGATAAAATTCTATTTTCAGTTTTCTTCTCCTCATTGTTTTTAAATACCAAAAATGAACAATGTTTTACGCAATGGCTCAAAATCTTCCTTACGACCGTGCTGACATCCCGCTTACATAGTTTTTCGCCAAAGCTCGGGTTTAAGCCCCGATAACTAACCTTTTTCTCTCACCCCGACTCAGAAATTAATGTAATCATCATTTTAGTTGCATTGCAACAGCTGTCAGAATATTACCATTTATTTGTCACATTTAGTGTGGCAAACAGGCATTCAATACAATGGCTAATGAATGTATATATTACAAATTTCGCAGGACTTTAATAAATGTTTAAACTAACATAATCTTGATTTAGCATTGCTATATGAATGGTGAAATTTCTGAAATGAATGTAAAATATCAGATGTAAGCATTTTTAGACTAAGTATTGTAAAAGTATGATGGAGGTATTATTGTTATTGTTTTAACACCATTATTTGAGCATTTCAAAATAAAACTGGACCTAGGTAGGTTTTGATTACAAACTACACGTTGCATATCATATCACTTGCTATTTCCGTCTGAAAATATGTATATAGATCATAATTAGATAAAACGGAACTACCAACCATCACTTTGGGGCTCAAACTGGTTCTAAAACCTCTAACAAACATCCATTTTAAATTATTTTCGTTGTACAAACATGTACAAGTACACTTTCTAAAGCATGTTATGGTTCCATGGGGGTCCCAGTTACCTACATGAGGTCTCGAATGATAACCACAACCTATACCTACACGACCATGTGTCATATATATATATATATGTATGCACTAGGACTTTGTGGCTCGAACCGGCACGAAAACCTCTCATAAATGTCCATTTACTCATGTATAGGTACGTCCCATAACCTTGGGACTCGAACCAGGTTGAAAATGCCGGACATACATCCATTTTCTCATATTTTCCATATAAAAACCGCGTATGCAGACCTTCTTAAGCATGCTGTGACCTCCATGACCTACACAACCTGATATCATGTGTGTATGAAAATGGTCCTTGGGACTCTAACTCAGCCGAAAACCTGTGACAAACCTCCTAGCCACTCAGTTATGGTCTCAAACGATAGCTAGTACCCATACCAGCTCTACCGATATTATATGGGTAAGTACCTGGCCCTAGGTGCTAGACCCAACCCTAAAACCCATGACAAACCGTCGAAACAGTGATAATTCAGTATAAGAACGTTTTTTCAACAGTCCTAGGCTTGCTATAACCGCCAAGGTTATCCCAGCTACTCGGTTATGGTCTTAACTGATAGCCAATACCCACACCTACTCAACCGTGTATCCTATGGCTTTACGCCGGTCCGAACTGGCTGCGAAACCTGTGATAAATCTTAAAAATACTGATGTTTTGTGAATTCGAACCCTTCTGTTCAGCATTCGTAGATGTGTCATGAATTCCAGGACTATCCTAGTTATTCGGGTATATTATCATATTAAAGCCAGAACTCATACCCGCCCAACCATTATCATATCCATATGTGTATGCGCCAGGTCTTTGGGGCTCGGACCGGTTCGAAACGCTCATATTTGTTCTATTTTCTATATAAAAAACGGATGTTGAGAATTTGTAAGGCATACTGTGACCCACAAAGAGGCCCTAGCTCTTCAAAAATGGCCTTCAATGATAGCCAGTATCCATACATACACAATACTGTATCATATGGGAGTGTTTCTGTGTGTTGGTGTTCGAACTGGTCCGAAAACAGGCTAAAATAGTGTAATATCTGTGCGAAAACCAGACAGAATGATGTTCTATGACATGCTGCTATCTTTAAGGGTTTGCTAGTTTATCGAAAGTGGTCTTAATAGATGGCCAGGACCTGTCCCGACATGAACATAAATTAGACAGGCATGCCCGGTCCCTGTGGCTCGAACTGAACAGGCAATCACTTAAAACTGGCATTTTTCTCGAAAATTATCATACCGAACCTCATCAAAAGTCTGTTTGATAATGTGCGTGCTTGATTATTTTTGCTTAAATCATTTGATTTTTAATTATGCAATACTCTTGTACGATGACAGTGCTGCCTCGTCACTGTCTTGTGTTTCATTTTGTCAAGATAGGATTTACAGCAGGGTCTATTATCATATCAGTAATTTATAGCTGAACACTATTTAATACTATTATGCTCAGTTTCTTCATTCCATGTATTTCTGCAGGTCCTGACTTGAAATATAGAGACGCATTACCAATGTGACATTTTCTCATCGTACAATATTCAAATGTACTTATTTCGTTATCTGTCGTCACCTCTCAAACTGTAGTTTTTAAGATGATAATTCCCAATTAGTTACAAACTGAATAAATAATTCAACTACATGTTGTATAGATGTTACTCAATCCCTGTAAATACAAACAATAAGCGATCGTTTTATTCCTATAACTTATATACGTTCATATCCGCAGATATGAGCCATACCGTTCCCTCCCTTAATTATGTTTAAGTACTTGGCCAAATTGCATTATTTCTGTCAAATTAGGTACACCATTCTGGTAAACAACCACGCTTTATTATATACATTATTTCTAAGTATTTCCATGTATCATCTAAACACATTACTAACGAAAAGAAACGATAAAATATTGTTGTACAGAAAAGTCATATTCGATCATATCCGCGGATATGAGGAGTCATATATAGCTCTGTCCTCTTTTCGTGTCTACAGTGACCCAATTGCATCATTTCTGTTAATCTATCTCCCCCAATCTATTAAACAAATAATACTGGACTGTGTAGAACATTTCAAAGTACTTTCATATGTCAAGAAACGATCAAATATTGTTACCTAGAAAAGTCCTGTTCGATCATATCCGCGGATATGGATCCATATTCGCTGTTGTTTTCTTATTTTTCACTTACAAATTCTACTTTCGTCTCTTCCGATTGTGCACATTGTTTCCAATCATTTTAATTAATAATTGAAATAAATTGTTTGTGAGGAGAAATGACTGCATGCGTTTATAAATAGTAAATTCAAGCTGGTTCCGAACGAGTTACTCGGTAAACCATGGATAACTCGTACTCTAGTATTTTCATGTTGCGAATATGGGCAAAATCTCTCATAAATCTGATTAAATACACACGAAATTAAGTAAAATGTATTTAATTACAAAACTAAATCTGTTAACTACAATAATAATGAGTAGAAATAACTGTAATTGCGCATACAGTGTAAAGAAAAGTCATATCTGCTCATATCCGCGGATATGGCCCATATCCGCTGTTTAGTCATACCGCTACCTTGGCCTCGTTTTTCAACAAATGTTATCGGTTAGCATCATAATAAAACGTAGGTATTTGTGCAATATTTTGTCATTTTACCAATATTTTTGTATTCATAATGCTTGGTTTATGTTGAGTGAAGATAAATACATCATGCTGTATCGTTTGCATTTGCATTGCATCTTAAATATTACAGCGATTGCTGCACGAAATTAATGAAAAAAAACTAGAAGTGTCCATGTATTCGGAAGAAGTGTTTCATTCGGATACGTTTAGGTAGCGTAAGTGCCTACAAACGTAAAAAATGACATTTTAAGTTACTAACAATAATTAAATATCATACTATCATACCATGCAACAAAAAATCGATCCGAATATGCAAAACTTGTGGTTTATTGCGATAAAAACTGCACCCCCATATCGACTCCACTTTATCAGCGAGAACTATCTAGGATGCGGTGTTGTAAGGGGCTCCTTAAGGGCAAATTTGTATCAATCGATATTAATTTTGGTATCGTTTGCAGTATGTTAACATAAGTATTTAAAATTAGACAGATTATCTACATCAAGCGGATTAAAATGGGAAATAAAAATAAGACTAAGCAAGGTGTTAGTGTTCTCAAAAAGTGAAAAATGTAGTTAGAAATCTCTTTTTCGCGGAAGTTGGTTTGCGAATGCTAAAGATATCAAACTGCATAAATCTATATTCAGTAAAAAGTTGACCATAGTGATGTGAAATATTGTGAAAATGGAAACTTTATGGTGGAAAATTACGTAATAAATATATAACTGCAACAATCATTTGATATGCAAGAAACGTGTGAATTCATTAACACCTTGGTCGATTGGGCTACTAACATCTAATGTACTTTTAATATAAATATATGATGAAATAACTGATCCGGAACGGTGGTCTTATTGAAGTGTGATATCGATATCATACTCTAATGCCTTGCTAATTATGCTATCAATATGGGTTAATTTAGACCTTATATATATCACATCACACATTCCTTTGTTTTGGCGGGAGATATAATAAACAGCAATATGGTATGCAGACACTTCACGCACCTTTCAATAAAACGCACACGATGAGAAAATTTAAATTGCCTGTAAATTAATACAGGGAGACTGGGTCAACGAAAATTATTATTTTCGCTATTTCATCGATGTAATCAATAAAATAAAGTTATTTCAACATGAACTTTTATTAAGCAACTCTGTACATTTTAGTAAAATATTGAAAGCTATCAAACAAACAATAGGATGAAAAACAGTAACATCTTATGAACATCGGACGTGCATGTTTTTCGAGAATCTTATTGTATTCTGTTATATATCCAATTACCTTTATATGTTAGTATGTTTTTAAATGATTACATTAACAGACATAAAACATAGACACTTTTCTACAAATCAATCACATCTTAAGTTCTTATTTTTACACTAAATGCATGGCTACCTTTCATTTAACTTATATAGTGGTTTCCCCAGCCATCTTCAGCTCGATTTCCCTATCAGCCGTTTTCTCCGTTGAGAGCCTCTCGGTTGACGAGAAATCTGATGTACTGTGTATTGCATCGGTACGATATGATACTATTTTGACAAATAATTTGTAATTAAGCTCTTTAAAGTCATCCAAAATAGTGGGCGGTTTCACTAATTGATCCGCTAACGATGAAAATTTGATTGATTATCAAATTTTAATAGGCTGCATTAATTTATAGTATAATTGTTGATTACACGAGGTGATAATGATCTGACACTTTTATTGTTAATTTCTCGCTTAGAAAAAAATGCAGTGGGTGCTATTTTTGAACAGAGATTGCTGCCTTATTTGAAGATGGATTTCAAAGCGGTTTTTGGTATTTTGTAGCGGAAATGCTTATCTAGGGAACAGTGTCTCTGAATTTTGATATTTATTTTCGTTTTTTATCTATGACATATTACATAATTGTCAGCGGGGTTCGGGCCACGGAATTTCTTTAAAGTTAAATATCTGAGACACGGTTCCCTGCATGATACCATGATTGCTATTTTAAGTCTAATTGTTGTAATATATCCTTATATACAGAGTAGTGATCTTTATTCAAAAATATGAAAATTATGTGCAATATTGGTTTATGGAATATTTAAGAGCATCGTTCTGATTTAAAGTCTGAAGAGAGTCTTCAAAAAGCTTTTTATGGGGGTCTGCCTAATTGAAGACCTACACGAAATTGAAGACCAACAGAAGACCTACACAAATACAGTATATATACATCAAAACTAATGTCATTTTTGGGTTCAGCATCATCAAAATATGTATCATTGATAAAAAAAAAACAATGCTCAAGGAAGTCTAAGGACAAAAGAGCATCACATGAACAGTATGTTTGTAATGAGTGTGATATAAGCTATGTCTCCATTTCTGGAGTTCGCATGCATAGTATATCAAGATCAGGTAAATGAATATGGTTGAATGTTTGTCAATAAATAACATCAAGTTCTTATGAAATATTTCAAAACAGATAACTTATCTTTTATTTTATACTAATGTTTTTTTTTTCTGCAAATTTTAAAAATATATTCATTGTATCTACTTGCTCCATGTCTTGTAACTAAAATCTGCGTTAAATATACTGTCAGAGACGTAATATGTGATCTCTATCAATTTTAAGTTTTTAGTTACCATAACTTCTATCCAGTTATAAAAGATGAGTAATAAACAATGTTGCCATTTATGCACTAACTAGATAAACGTGTATATATATATCAAGCTGTTATCAGACCCTTTATCAGCTTTATATCATTGTCAATGGGAAACCAATTTACTTCCTGTCAGCTGGGACATATATACACATGTAGGTCCTAGCTCTCAGTAAATGGCACAAGCCTTGTGTGTGGGTGTGGGTGTGCGTGTGTGACTTCATAGCTCATCACAATAACAAACCTGATTATGTGTTTTAACTTCTGATAATTATCATTTTTGTTGTCTAAAATATACCAAATTTTTCAACATGGGGTTTCAATGACTTTAATCTCTTTGATATATTAAGAATATTGAATTAGAATTACACAAAAAGATATGAATATGTTGACCATGTCGTATCTTTAAAAGGACATAATGATTTTGTGCATTTTTAGCTGTATGAATCTAAATGTATGTACAGTGTACATAAAAAATACACCTTTTCTTCGAGTATCACCCAATTTTGCTCTGTGCATTTTGCCATATGTTTTATAGAACAAGTTTTTTTTAAATTGTTACAAAAATCTGTGTTCACGTCTCATTTAATAGGTGATTAGTTCTTTTTTTTAATAAAACGCATTTGAGTGCATTTCTATAAGCGAAATTTGAGGCAGTGATTCTAGATATTTTTTTCAGATCTGAGTTTTTTTTGTTTCTGTCATAGTTTGTAGTATATATGTTCAGTGTCACATTAGTAGTCAATAAATCAATGTATAAAACATCAATTTCGATTTGGTAGTAATTCAATTGACGACTTTCCTGTTTCGCGCCACCTAGTGGATTTTCCGATTGCGCAATCCAAAATGGCGGCGTACGGGGTCATGCGCTGAATAACTGTCATAGTCGTTTTTTATCGAAATACACCGTTTTTATGTTCCTGTCATTTCATCCAAACTTCATGTAAGGTAAGAAAATAACTTTTCTTGCATATTTAATATCAGTTAGATCCTAAACGATTATTAGATCGTTTGATTTTCATTATTTATGCAAAATTTGCTGGCTTGAATTTAGTGGGTGGGGTGATGTAATAAAAAATATATTTATGTGCCGATAGCTACGTTTCTTATCTTTTGAATGGTTTATTACATGATCATAGCAATCTTTATAATCATATTGCGTTCTGAAATTATATGTTGCCTGTGTACACCTAACTTACATTGGATTGTGCTGGTAGTAAATGAATAACGATCCTGGTCCCTGGAATGCAAGATAGTATCGAACAAATATTTTCTATGGTTTATTTTCGCCATGTTTCTTATATCATGTGTCTTACCAAACACATGATGATATATATGTACTTTTATTTATTTTATCTATTTTAGTTAAGGTTTCCTGTATCGTGTAGGTGCCGCACCACAGCAGTTCCAAGACGACAAATTCTCTGCTTCATCATCAATTCTGGGATGAAATCAATTATCACAAAATCACACTGGATCATCAATTCTTCACTATCGTCACACTGGCGACAAAGACAATAAAGCTTATCCAAGAAAAATATAATAGCAGCTTATTTACAGCAGGATGGACATTACACTAAACTGGGATGGACATAACTAAAAGTAATGTGGCACTCGGTTAAATGGAAAGCTATCATTTTTGGTTGTCATGAATCGCCATTATCTGTATTTATATTAAACAGCATCAAATGTTTTTTTTGTTTGTTTTTACATGACTTATTGTCACTTGGGTTTAACACTATTTTTCAACAATTTTTCCCTTATATACAGCGACCGGTAAACCTGACCAGTTTTCCTGGACGGCATACTAACCAGTACTAACTTACAAGGAGCCAGGTTACAAGTTCAGCAGTCTAACCACTGGACCACAGCCGCAGCCGTAAACAGCATCAAAAAGAAGAAATATGTCTGAAATGATGTAGATCAATGTCAAATGATGCTAATATATCCAGTTCACCATTCAGTGTACTAATTAATCAACTACCGCAGTAATGTAAGCACTTCACATTGTTTTTTTCTTACTGATGTTTTTCAAGTTAAAACAACCACAGGTCACTGCAATTTGTACATTTTTAGAAGTTCCATTCCTTTGTCAATTAACTGAAATTCCAGTTGTACATGTGATCCATGTGAAAAATAAAATATCTACATTATATTTCTTGAATTAATTGGAGGAAAGCAAAGTTACACATTCACTATGTTTTCTGATAGGGTCTAAAAACATAGGTTGGTTTCCAGTTACCCGACCGACCCATCTTTTACCTGCCAACTCAAAAGTTTTTACGGCATCCAAATTGTAGTGCTATATTGTATTAACAGTTTATTGTATATGAACAGTTCAACTAATTTTCAAATTATATTGGTAATGATTAAATATCAACAATTATCTATCTGCCTGGTTAAGATTGTAAATACTTCAATAAATTTAATAGCAGAATAAATGTTGTTTTTTTATAATCAAATATCAAATTAGAGGTTAAAAGATGGATATGAAATCACTATTATCATAATTACAATTTTTCAATTACTGATACAATAAATTTTTCAATTTTTCTTCTGTTTTCTATCTCTTTCTTTAGCACGTTTTATTGCATCGGCATTCATGGTTAGTAATGCTTAGTTAAAAATGAGAATATATAATTTCACACATTAAGGGTCATGTCTGGGATACATCCTGGCGCTGTGCAACATGATGGTATGGTTGATTGGATATATACTGATCCCACACTGTGATTTGATAAGTGATGTACTGTTATCAAAGGGACCAATTAACACTGAAACTGTCCACTGACAAAGGGACAGCATTATTACGTAACATTACATAATCAGGTCCCTGTAATGTTCAAAGTTTATGACTGACTCTTGAAGTCATTTTCATGAGAATATTTTGAGTAAAAGATTATCAAAGATAAATAAGTGAAGTCACTGGTTACAGTGGTACCAATTTTGGTTATTTTAGTCTAAATAAAAAGTATTTGCTCTACAACTCTGCTCTGTGTCTCTCATGAAAAATTGGATTTTAAGTGATTTCTAGGCTATGTATTGACTCCATTTTTGTTCTGGAATTAAATGAATATGTGACAATTATGATTATAGCATTCGTTTTTGGATTACTAATTGCATTTGCGCAGTATTATTGTCTGAAACAATTGGATTTTAACAAAGGATTTTACCACAACTTGGTGAACACCTTCTCAGTGAACACAATGGATTATCCTGAGGGCCTTATTAAAACATACCGTGCAAGTGAACTTATGAAATATAAATCAATGCCCAGACAATGGATTTTACCTGATCAACAATTATTGGCAAGATTAAAAGGCCTGGGTATATTAAACTTTAGAAGTTACGGATCTGGAAATGCAATACACAAAAGTCAAAGATCACAAAAGAAACAAAATGGTGTTAATGTTTCAAATCTAATTTACCTAAAAAGACAAAACACTCTCAGTAATTTCAAAGAAAATGTGACTTGTAAAAACACCGTCCATATGCGGAAAAAGGAATCTGGCGCAACTCAAAGTTTCGAGTACAGAGTATGGCAAATGATCTTCAAAAGCATTACCATCGATTGTGTAGGCATTATAGACCCCGGGCATTGGCTACTCCTACGCAATTTGTAAAAGACTATTTCGAATTTATGGAAGACATTGTGTCCAAATATCCCAGTCTATTGATTATGGGGGATTTCAATCTTCACATTCACGATGACACCAGTGCGATATCCGAATTTAAGAACTGTTTATGTGCTATGGGACTGGAACAACATGTGCATTTTCCTACACAAGTGTTTGGTCAGAGTCTTGATCTTGTGATCACCGAGGTCGCAAATGGTGTTGAACTGGTCTCATGTGAACCCGGCCCTTTCCTGTCAGACCATCGTGTAGTGAAAGTCATTACAAAAGTGAAAAAGGAAAACATCATCAGCAAATCCATTACATACAGGAACTTTAAAGATATAGATTGCTCAGACTTTGCTAGTGATATTGCTAATATGAAAATTGACAGTGATTCAGCTACTGAATATGTTGAATTTTTTTAATCTGAAGTGACGAAAATCGTTGATAAGTATGCACCTGAAATCCAGAAAACTGTGATTTGTCGTAATCCAAAGCCGTGGTTTAACGAGGACATAAAACACCTGAAGAGTGTTTTACGAAAATCTGAGCATGTGTGGAGAAAGCACAATAATTCCAAGGACTATGAAATCTTTAAAACGGCATTTAACAAATACAATTATGAACTAAATCTTGAAAAGGAACGTAAACTCAGCCAGAGAGTGCTGGAATTCAAAGGAGACTCTAAGAAACTCTATAAATTTGTGATGGATCTCACCAGTGGCAAATCCGAAAATCCAATGCCGACCATTGAAAATGAAAACATTTTAGCTGACAAATTTGCTGATTTCTTTATTATGAACAAAATCAATAAAATTCGTGACAATCTGAAACAATATAAAAAGTACAAACCATCCATGAGAAACGTTCCTAAGCTCGAAAAATTTGAAGAACTCAGTGAAGATGACGTAAGAAAGCTCATAAATTCATTACAAACGAAATCTAATGAAATCGACATTTTGCCGGTGAGAGTGTTGAAGTTATTTTTGAACGAGCTGTTACCCACTATTACGCGGCTAGTTAATCTGTCTTTGACACAAGGAGTCTTTCCACCAAATTGGAAAGAGGCAATTGTTAGACCTCTGCTGAAAAAGCTTGGACTCGAACTTATATTCGCTAACTATAGACCAGTGAGCAACCTTCCATACCTGTCAAAATTAATTGAAAAGGAGTGTTGTATTATCTGAATAACCATGCAAACAAACACGATCTTCTCCCAAAGAACCAGTCTGTGTATAGACAACATCATTCTTGTGAATCGGCGTTACTTAGACTTACTAAATGACATTCTGGCTGCCATAGAAAATCAGGAAGTTACCGCCCTAATAGCATTGGATTTGAGCGCAGCATTTGATACAGTAGATCACGACATCCTTCTCGACGTTCTCAAGTGTCAGTATGGTATCGGGGGAGTAGCACTCGACTGGTTGGACTCGTACCTGCGACCTAGAAGTTTCTGCGTAAGTGTGAACAATACAGTGTCGTCGGCACACGAGCTTACGTGCAGTGTCCCACAAGGAAGCTGTTTAGGGCCTTGGCTCTATCTAGTTTATGCAGGGACCATATTTGACATTGTTCCACCTTCAATCTCAGTGTATGGCTTCGCTGATGATCATACTGCCAGTAAACGTTTCAAACCCACACCCATCCTCGAGGCCGAATCCATTGTGAAGCTGGAAGAGTTCGCTTCACAAGCAAATGACTGGATGAACAGTAATAAATTAAAAATGAATTCTTCAAAAACTGAACACATAATTTTTGGAAGTGCCCCTCAGTTAAATTAATTGTCTATTAATGATATTGACATTTGTGGAGATAAGATCAAGAGACAGAGTACCATTAGATATTTAGGGGCATATTTGGACGAAAATTTGACTTTTAAATATCACATTAAAATCAAGCGTCGAACAGCCATGTTGAACTTTTTCCGAATCAAGAATATACGCAAGTATCTCACACAAGATGCAACAGAAACTCTAGTTCTTCCCCTTGTGATTTCCCATCTTGACTATTGCAATGTTATTCTATTCGGAATTTCGGACTGTGATATTGCAAAACTACAGCGTATCCAAAACATGTGCGCCAAACTAGTTTTAAATCGCAGGAAAAGAGACAGCTCTAAGCAGGCACTCTACGATTTACACTGGCTTCCCATCAAGGCCAGGATACAATTCAAGATTCTCACATACATGTTTAATTGCCACGTTGGAAACGCGCCTGCGTATCTGACTGAACTGATTACACCAAAAGTTCAAAAACACTCTTTAAGATCATCTGCATCATCAGTTGACAACTACGAAGTGCCTTTTAACAAGCGAAAATCATTCAGCGACAGAAGTTTTAGTACGATAGGTCCAAAACTCTGGAACGATCTACCCTTGTTTTTAAGACAAAGCTCATCAGTAGACTGTTTTAAGAAGTACTTAAAGACACATTTCTTCAGAAATTATTTTAATTGGTTTTAGACTACAAACTGTAGAAACAATGAAATACGTGACAGTGCAATTTCTGTGATATTTGTTTTCTTAATTAATATTTTAAGTTATGCTTTGTAATAAGTATTTGATAATTATGTCTTATAATTTTACTAGGTGATATTGATTTAATATTTAAAAATTATTTTATTTAGTACATTTTCTTTGTTTTATATTGTATTGTACTACGCCATTGAATATGTTGTTATGTAGAAATAGGCGTTTAAGTAAATAAACCAGTTTCAGTTTCAGTTTTCATATTTTTATTAGCATTACAAAGTATAATTTCTACACTTTCTATCGGTATATAGTTTTCACTAATTACTTGCATTTTTATGGAGTTATTCTTTGTTAAACCGACATAGGTAAATGACCAACCATCATTTTTTTAGAAGAAAATGATTAATTTCTAGCAGTTTAACTCACCATCGTTTTTTTTATCGAGTAATTTTTATAGAAAAGTTTTATACCATTAAAAAGAGTATTTTATCAGCTTTCTATCAATGTTAATATTTATGGTTGGTCATTATGGTTATTTAGTAATCATGCATAAACTAACATGTTTCTAAACTCGCCATACTTCAGCGGATTATTGATCAGATATAGCGATAAGCCACGACGACACCATATTTTGACCATTCATTGATATTATCGTTGCATTTTTCACTTCCGTTCCCAATGGTCTCAGATATTATAGTTATTCATAATAATTGTAAGTCCACATTAATGTATTTTATTCAGTATGCAATGATTGAAGTAATGATAAATTTCTAGCATACGTGACATTTGTACGGGTTGGTTAGCCTCACTTATTCAGCTTTCTGGATGGCCAATTTCATAAATGAATTTGGAAGGGCCATCCTCTCACCCTTATGATGAACTGCGTATTTATGTGCAGAAACACAAATTATGTAAACATGCACTAGTAACTGGTATAGCTTACTCAAAGCAATAGAAATAATACAGTCAGGCAGTAGCGGATTGCTAACAAAACTTTCACTGCATATGACGTCAATAGGGCGTGTGAATTATTGAAACACATACCTATTAAAAGCAAATTTTGTAACCTTTCCAATGGTGTGAATTAGATTTTTCTACTCCTTCTTCTTCATGGTTTAAATACCAAGTTTTGTAAGTTACTCATTAAGGCAGTAGCAGATTGATTCAGACAGAATCAGATTACACACTGCCAGTAAAAAGGAAAAAGACTTAATTGTATTCACGTTTATTATTACAGCCTTACGGAACAAAAGTTAGACAGACAAAAAAGGGAGGTAACTACGAACAATAATGGATGGGGGTAAAATACGTACTCAGCATACAGTTTGTTCACAATCAACAACCATACCATGGCATGATCACCTTTTTTTTCCTCTTCTTCCTCATACAAACTAACTATGTCTATACTAGTTAATGGTTAACATCTTATTAACACAGCACATGAATAAGACAATGTCACTGGACGTCAAAAATCTCGTCAAAAATAAATTGGAAAAATTATTATGATTTTCAGATCATGTTATGAATGAAAATAAACAAAATGCACATAAATCAAGATGATCTTGGATGAGGATTATTGTGCTTAGTAAAACTCATGATCATAATATTGATAATGACTAGTACACATGATAATCTTCCAGATATGATGGTGGTTTCCTGGTATGAATTGATCTGTCCATACGAATAATACTCTCGGGATTCTCAGGATCTCACAATTCAGGGAATGGTCAGATTCATTGACCTCTTGGTGACTATTTACTAGATCATTTGCTACACTAAGGGTCTCATCTTGATTTGACATTGCATTATGAATGGTGTCCTTGCCATCACACATAGAATCTGAATTACCAGGTAAAACAACCAACAAATGCAGAACACCTTTCAGCTGAGGAACATTTGAAGATGGTCGAATTAGGGGTTCTGCATCGCAATCTGAATCTGCCAAACTTGAAATTCTCAATTTGATTTCATTTCCACATGAAAACATTCTGAGCATTTTACTTTATATAGCAACCTCAGTTGAATTTTCAAATTAATTAAAATAACAATTTATCTAATTTATACGATGCTGCTCGCAGTTGGTTACGAACAAACTTCTCGATACAACACCATGCACCATCAATAGAAATAATGAGATACCTGTCATGAGCACATAACTTTTGTTTGTCCGAATACAAATATACTAAATCACTCACAGAGTAACACATAGGTCCTGAAAAATTTGATTTTTCGCTGTACTTTGATTTTCGAGTTTCTTTCAGTGCTGACTTGTAACAACATCAAAGTCATTTAACAGAATTTGTTTATTTGTGAATTGGTTTCTCTGAGTCCAAATTTCATGAGAAGATAACTCCGAATATGTGAGTTAAGCTCAGAAACACAGATACTAAGCTGGACTGCAGTTGAAGGACCTCTGCTCGAATCTGCTTTTAACATTTCACATTCTAGTTCCCTTATAGCTTTTTCCGCAACAGGGTTTTTGTTTTCATTTTTGTATCTGCCAATCTGAAGTGATATGTTATGGCTTTCTAGAAATTTGTCATCTTTTAGAGACACAAAGCCTGGTGCTGGATCTACTCTAATGACGACTTTTGGACCACTTAAAGGGTATATGCCCATCATCAAACTAACGAAGTTGTCCCTCAATGTGTCATGCTTTTCATCTAGTGTCAAACAAGCCATAGTATATGACGAAACTGTTTCGCGATATACAAGAATGAGTTGTCTATTTTGTTTCATGATATCCGCAGCAAGTTGATGCTGATATGTTCAGGTGGGTCTTCAGACGTTTGTTCCATCAGGCTGCTGGGGAATACCTTCAATGAAGCACATGTGTGACAACTGTCGCGCACTCCATCAGTTGTGCTGGGTAGATCTAAACAATAGAAGTGACATTTTAGTTTGGTTTAGTTTTAAATGCAAGACTGTGATTAAACCATCCATAAGATTAGATGGCACAATTATCAAATCAGCTGGGGGTGATAATGGGTCACTGGGACGAACAACCAATAGGCCATCCTTGGCAATTGATGTGACATCAAAATATCTTTTAACATCTTTTATTTGCTCACCAGAACCAAATTAAGATTCAGGGTGAGCTGTAAGGATGGATGGGTGGATGCTCCAGCATCCGGTGTCTATGTCAACAATGGTATTCTCCTCAGAAACTACCAGTCAGATTTACTTCAAATTTGCTTTGTAGAAGCCTTTTCACATTCTAACTGCAATTTGCATATATTATACCAGTCCCTTTTAGGGGCCGCTAGAGAAATACCATAGAATGTTTTTTTCTCATGATTCTATGGATGGATTATTGCCAATCTTGGTTTTTAGCATTGTTAGAGAGTGGTCTATCAGATTTGTTAAAATAAAAATGATTGGCCCCTTTTTGGGGGTCACTAGTGCTAAAACCTTTAATCATCTTCTCATGAACCAATGGATGGATCATCATTAAATTTGGTCTGTAGCATCCTTAGATAGTCTTTTATCAGATTTGCTCAAATAAAAATGGTTGGCCCCTCTTAGGGGCCTCTAGAACTAAAAATAGAAATACCTTTAAACACCATCTCATGAACCAATGGATGGATCATTATCAAACTTGGTTTGTAACATTCTTACTTGGTTTGTAGTATCCTTAAGTAGTCCTCTCTCAAGTTGCTCAAATAAATTTGGTCAGCCCCTTTTAGAGGCCACTAGAGCTAAAAGTAGAAATACCTTAAAATGACCTTTTCTCATGATTCTATGGATGGATTATTACCAAACTTAGATTTAGCATTCTTAAATAGTGTTCTATCAGATTTGCTGATATAAAAATGGTTGGCCCCTATTGGGAACTGCTAGAACTAAAAATAGAAATACCTTTAAGGTAGCGTGAGTGGCTATATGGTAATATCAAGTTTTACTAATTTATAGTTTTAAAAAGTCAACCATAGTTGTATACATTAATAAACCCACTATACAGAGTCTATTGCAAGTGATTTGAAACAAATATTGTACTTGGTCTGTCTTCTATAAAGCAATATCGCACGTAATTTTCATATTTTTGAATAAAGATCACTACTCTGTATATAAGGATATATTTCAACAATTAGACTTAAAATAACAATCATGGTATCATGCAAGGAACCGTGTCACAGATTTTTGATAACGCCCTCCATTCAATAGATATTTGACTTTAAAGAAATTCCGTAGCCTGAACCCCGCTGACAATTACGTAATACGTCATAGATAAAAAACGAAAATAAATATCAAAATTCTGTGACACGGTTCCCTAGATAAGCATTTCCGCTACAAAATACCGAAAACCGCTTTGAAATCCATCTTCAAATAAGGCGGCAATCTTTGTTCAAAAATAGCACCCACTGCGTTTTTTTCTAAGCGAGAAATTAACAATAAAAGTGTCAGATCATTATCGCCTTGTGTAATCAACAATTATTCTATAAATTAATACAGCCTACTAAAATTTGATAACCAATCAAATTTGTTCATCGTTAGCGGATCAATTAGTGAAACCGCCCACCATTTAAGATGACTCTAAAGAGTCATTTTGTCAAAATAGTATCATATCGTACCGATGCAATACACAGTACATCAGATTTCTCGTCAACCGAGAGGCTCTCAACGGGGAAAACAGCTGATTGGGAAATCGAGTTGAAGATGGCTGGGGAAACCACTATATAAGTTAAATGAAAGGTAGCCATGCATTTAGTGTAAAAATAAGAACTTAAGATGTGATTGATTTGTAGAAAAGTGTCTATGTTTTATGTCTGTTAATGTAATCATTTAAAAACATACTAACATATAAAGGTAATTGGATATATAACAGAATACAATAAGATTCTCGAAAAACATGCACGTCCGATGTTCATAAGATGTTACTGTTTTTCATCCTATTGTTTGTTTGATAGCTTTCAATATTTTACTAAAATGTACAGAGTTGCTTAATAAAAGTTCATGTTGAAATAACTTTATTTTATTGATTACATCGATGAAATAGCGAAAATAATAATTTTCGTTGACCCAGTCTCCCTGTATTAATTTACTGGCAATTCAAATATATTGTAGTTTTATAACTTTAATTGTGTTTGAAACCTGACTCTGGAATATATAAATTTAATTAAACTTGTAAAAATGGTACGTCATAACATTAACAGGGTAACAATCTTTGACAGCTCGTTTTCTTATCGTGTGCATTTTATTGCAAGGTGCATGAAGTGTCTGCATACCATATTGCTGTTTATTATATCTCCCGCCAAAACATAAAGAAATATGTGATGCGACATATATAAGGTCTAAATTGACCCATATTGATAGTATAATTAACAAGGCGTTAGAGTATGATATCGATATCACATTTCAATAAGACCACCGTTCCGGATCAGTTATTTCATCATATATTTTATATTAAAAGTACATTAGATGTTAGTAGCCCTATCAACCAAGGTGTTAATGAATTCACATCTTTCTTGCACATCAAATGATTGTTGCAGATATATATTTATTACGTAATTTTCCACCATAAAGTTTCCATTTTCACGTCACTATGGTCAAGTTTTTTACGGGATATAGATTTATGCAGTTCGGTATCTTTAGCATTCGTAAACCAAGCTCAGTGAGAAAGAGATTTCTAACTACATTTTTCACTTTTTGAGAACACTCTAACACCTTGCTTAGCCTTATTTTTCTTATTTCCCATTTTAATCCGCTTGATGTTGATAATCTGTCAAATTTCAAATACTTGTGTTAACATATGGCAAGCGATACCAAATTTAATATAGATTGATACAAATTTGCCCTTAAGGAGCCCCTTACAACGCCGCATCCTAGATCGTTCTCGCTGATAAAGTGGAGTCGATATGGGGGTGCAGTTTTTATCGCGATAAAACACTATTTTTGCATATAGGGATCGATTTTTTTGTTGCATGGTATGATAGTATGATATTTAATTATTGTTAATAACTTAAAATGTCATTTTCGCTTATTTTTACGTTTGTAGCCACTTACGCTATGTTAAACGCTGTCTTCTCATGAACCAATGGATGGATGATCACCAAGCTTGGTCTGTAGCATCCTTATATGGACTTTTATCAGATTTGCTAAAAAAAAATTGGTCGGCCCTTTTAGGGGCCACCAGAGCTATATGCCCGAAGAATCGTATTATGTTATGGTGCTGCTCATCCGTCCGTCTGTCTGTCCATTTTCCTTGTGCGGACAACTCCTCCTACATTACTTGACCTATTTTCTTCAAACTCTCACAGATGATAGCAATTGATGTCTAGTTGTGCATAATGGGGAGATCATTCATATTACTTTATAATGAGTTATTGGCCCTTTTTATATTTTTATTGCTAATTTTTGTGCAGACTACTCCTCTTTCATTATTTGACCTATTTTTTTCAAACTCACAGATGATAGCTATTGATGTCTAGTTGTGCGTAAAGGGGAGATAATTCACATTGCTGTTTTTTTACTGAGTTATTGGCCCTTTTTAGCTCACCAGAACCGAAGGTTCAGGGTGAGCTGTTAGGATGGGTAATGGATGCTCCGGTGTCCGTCGTCCGTCTTCTGGCGTCAACAATGGTCTGCTCCTCAGAAACTACCAGTCGGATTTACTTCAAATTTGCTTTGCAGAAGCCTTTTGACGTTCTTACTGCAATTTGCTCATATTGTTTCGGCTGTACGCTTTTAGGGGTAACTAGAGCTAAAAGTAGAAAAACCTTCAATCATCATCTTCTTATGAACCAATGGATGGATCATCACCAAACTTGGTCTGTAGCATCCTTATATGGACTTTTATCAGATTTGCCAAACAAAATTTGGTTGGCCCCTATTGGGAACCGCTAGAACTAAAAATAGAAATACATTTAAACGCTGTCTTCTCATGAACCAATGGCTGGATCATCCCTTAACTTGGCTTGTACTATCCTTAGACGGTCCTCTCTCAAGTTTGCTCAAATAAATTTGGTCGGCCTCTTTTAGGGCTAAAAATAGAAATACCTTAAAATGACTTTTTCTCATGATTCTATGGATGGATTATTATTTAACTTGGTTTGTAACATTCTTACATGATAATCTATCAGGTATGCTCAAATAAAAATGGTTGACTCCTTTTAGAGGCCAGCTAGAGCTAAAAATAGAAGTACTTTAAAATGACTTCTTTTCATGAACCAGTGGTTGGATCATCATCAAATTTGGTCTGTGGCATCCTCAATCATCACGAATATTCCTTTATAGTATCCTTCGATGGTCCTTTATCAAGTTTATTATTATTCCCCATTATCTGCCCAGAAGTGTACTTTTATAACCTTTTTAGTAACTAGTTAATTTACGTTTATTCTAGTGAGCGATGCAGGGCCATCATGGCCTCTTGTTATGCTTGAACTGTTTACTTTGATTCATCGCATGCTAATCAATGGTTTTACTGGTATGAAAACGTTCCATCTGATATATTTATCGAATCTAAAATACTGGTTTTGGATATATATGTATACTGGTACAGAATCCTAATGCATAGCTTGCCTAACAATCATAACTTATTACGTTTCAGCTTACCATGCCTGCAATAAAGTTGAAGAAAGTGACTGCAGAATATTTAGCAGAGAAAGAGCGGGTTGAAAAATCAAAAGAAAAAAGCAAGAAGAACTTAGAAAATGTTGCTGAAGAGCAGAAAAAAGCATCTGAAGATGAAGGCAATGCAGAGGAAGAACAAAGTAAACCTCGAAATTTTCTTGAAGTAGAAATTCTGTTTGACAAAAGGAAACGTGCACCACCACCAGCTGAACAGAAACTTACAGACTGGTAATAATAATCCTAATTTAAAATGCTGTATAAAAAAACTATTCTTTTGGTGTTTGACACAATCTAAAAGCATTCAGCATTCTGCATTCTTACATGTGTTTGCTTTTTGGTACAGTACATCCATCTTACCTTAGATGTGTGAGATTTTGTGTATAGTGCATCTGTGTGTGTTTTGTGTATAGAACCAGGGCTTTTTTCACGGGTAGGGCCTTTCTTAAATTTGGGGAAAAAATACACAGTATTTTTGCAAAGGGGAAGAAAAAATTTTAGGCAAACTGAATTTTAGGGGAAATCTGCATGAATTAAAGGATTTTTCTTGGGTGAAAGACACCTATAAATGGCCCTTGTTATAGAAGGAAAAAAAGCCCTGAGTACAGTCCACTCTACTTAGAACGAGATTGGTTTAAGCGAGATACCACATACAACGAGGTGTTTTCAAAGTCCCAGCCATTTTCCTTTTTAGCTCACCTGAGCCTGTAGTGCTCGGTGAGCTATAGTCATCAGTCAGTCTACCCCATCGCCCGTCACCCACACCTGGGGGTTGTTAATGCTCTAGTGTTCACACTTTTGAGCGAATCTTCATCAGACCTGGTCAGAATGTTCGTCTCAATAATATCTTGGACAAGTACAAACATGGGTCATCTAGGGTCAAAAACTAGGTCACCAGGTCAAATAGAATGGAAATTTTGTTAACACTATTGAAGTCACTGTTTTGATGGGATCTTCATGAAACTTTGTTAGAATGTCTATATTAATGATTTGTAAAATTGTGCAAATATGGTTCATCTAGGGTCAAAAACTAGGTCACCAGGTCAAATCATAGAAAAACCTTGTTAGCACTCTAGGTGTCACAGTTATGATTTGAGGTTCACCAAACCTTGGCAAAATGCTTGTCTTAATGATATCTTGGTTTAGATCGAACATGGGTCGTCTGGGGTCAAAATCTAGGCCACCAGGTCAAATCATAGAAAAAGTGTTAATACTCCAGGAGTCACAGTTTTGATTGGAGGTTCACCATTCTTGTCAAAATGTTTGTCTTAATGACATCTTGGACAGGTTCGAATATGGGTCATCTGGGATCAAAAACTAGGTCACCAGGTAAATCTTTGGAAAACCTTGTTAACCCTCTATAGGTCACAGTTTTGATCTGAGGTTCAACATTCTTGTCAAAATGATTGTCTTAATGATATCATATCATGAACAAGTTTGAACATGGGTCAACTCAGGTTAAAAACTAGGTCACCAGGTCAAATCACAGGAACACCATAGAAGTTGCAATCTTTACTCAGGTGAGTGAAAAAGGGCTATCTTGGCCCTCTTGTTTAGGGATAGGGGAAGTCACTGGACGTGGATCAAAAGGGGAAAAATCACACGAAGAGGGGAAATTTGGGGAAATAATCAAATTTTAATACTCTGTCACATAACCAAAGCTAATGTTCCCTCTAGTGGCAACTGTTTTGATTGAATCATCCTCAAACTTTGTCGGAATGTTTGTATTAATGATATCATGAACAGCTTTGAACATTGGTCAACTCAGGATAAAAACTAGGTCACTAGGTCAAATCACTGGAAAACCATGGAAGTTGCAATCTTTATTCAGGTGAGCGTGGCCTTCTTGTTTGTCTATAGACAAAATCTTGTGTGCACGTCTTCTCTGTAACGGCTGGTCGGATTTTGATAAAACTTTACCAACACATTAGGCATTAGGTCTACTTTTATTATTTATATTGTAAAAAAATGTATTTGGATTTATTTTCACAGAGTTATGCCCCTTTTTAATTTGTTTATAGACAAAATCTTGTTTGCATTTCTTCTCTGAAACAGCTGGTTGGATTTTGATAAAACTTTACCAACACATTAGGCATTAGGTCTACTTGGGCATATTTAAAAAGAAATTATTCGGATAAATTCTCATGGAGTCATGCCCCTTTTCCATTTGTCTGTCAACAATATGGATGGATCATCACCACACTTGGTTTGTAGCATCTTTAGATGGTCCTCTCTCAAGTTTTTTCAAATAAATTTGGTCGGTCCCTTTTATGGGCCGCTTGAGCTAAAAATAGAAATAACTTAAAATGACTTTTTCTCATGAACCAATGGTTGGATCATCACCAAATTTGGTCTGTGGCATCCTTCAGTCATCATGAATATTCTTTGGTAGTATCCTTTGATGGTCCTTTATCGAGTTTATTATTATTTCTCATTATTTGCCCGCAAGTGTACCTTAATTACCTTTTTAGTAACTAGTTGATTAATATTTATTCTGGTGAGCAAAATCTTGTGTGCCCTTTTCCTAAATGGCTTGTTCTAAGTTATTAAGCCTTTAAAATAGGGGCTCTGCGGGGGGTATTTAATCACTTTCAGTGATAGTTCTAGTTTTACATAGACTTCTATAGTGAAATCTTAAAAATTCTTCTTGTCAAAGGCCTAGAGCTTTGATATTTGGTATGTAGCATCACCTAGTGGTCCTTTATCAAGTTTGCTCAAATTATGCCCCTTGGTGCCAAAATGGGCCCTGCCCCGGGGATTCCTAGTTTTACATAGAGTTATATAATGAAATCTTAAAAAATCTGCATGTCCAAAACCGCAAACCCTAGAACTTTGATATTTGGTATGTCTCATCACTTTGTAGTCCTTAGTTGCCATTAAGGGAGCATACATGTTTAACAAACATTTCTTGTTTCATAAACACTTTCAGTGTTTGCAATGTTCCTCAGGTGAGCCACCTAGGGCCCTTGGGGCCTCTTGCTGAATAGCTTCAAAGAGGAATTCTGTATCTTAGCGAGGGGAAAAATGCTTCTTTCAGGAGAAAATGTCGAGGGGAAGACGCCTATTATCGGGGTCACTTTCTTAGTAAAAAAAAAAACCTGCAGTTATTACGAGTTGCTCACCATAGTCCCGTCGATCTCATTATATGCGGAGTAGACTCTCCGTCTGTCTGGCATTAGATTTGTGAGATTTTGTGTACAGTACATCTGTCTTTCATTAGATGTATGTGTTTTTGTGTATAGTACATCTGTCTTTCATTAGATGTATGTGATTTTGTGTACAGTACATCTATCTTTCATTAGATGTGTGTGATTTTGTGTATAGTACATCTGTCTTTCATTAGATGTATGAGATTTTGTGTATAGTACATCTGTCTTTCATTAGATGTATGAGATTTTGTGTATAGTACATCTGTCTTTCATTAGATGTATGAGATTTTGTGTACAGTACATCTGTCTTTCATTAGATATTTGTGTTTTGTGTACAGTACTTTTGTCTTTCATTAGATGTATGTTATTTTGTGTATAGTACATCTTTCTTTCATTAGATGTATGTTATTTTGTGTATAGTACATCAGTCTTTCATTAGATGTTTGTGTTTTATGTACAAAACTTCTGTCTTTCATTAGATGTATGTTATTTTGTGTATAGTACATCAGTCTTACCCAAGATGTGTGTGATTTTATGTACAATGCATCTGTCTTACCTTAGTTGCATGTGATTTTGTGTGCAATACACCTGTCCTTAGATATGAGCTGTCTTGTTTACTGTCTTCCTGTTTTGTCTAAGTTACTGGAACAAATGGATCAAAGTTCATTTGAGAAATTTATTGTAATAATCCAGTTGGAAGAATTTATTGATAAATAATCTCTTCTGGAATTTTCTCTGGAAGTGTTGTAAGAATGTATGTACGTGTATGATATATCACATTAGAATTTACTGTACACATTTTTTTATTTCCTGAAGGCTTGATTCTAACTTGGTATCAAAGGAGAATGTGAATCTACCATTATCCACTTTGCATGAGTATTACTCTGAGGTTTGCCAGATGCAAGGTGAACCAGTGGTGGATGTACCAGTGTTCAATAGAGTGAGTATCGTTTTGTAACCTCATTAGTGAAACACAGCTTAAGTTATGTAGGTTTTGTGCTTATTATTAAACCATATTTGTCAGTCTAATGTACTCAATATTTTACATTTATTTCTAAATTGCTGAAAAGTTCCGTAAACATTATTTAAGGTTATCTTCGGTGTTTGTTCCATGTTTGAGTAATACTCAAGTGTTGTTCTAGTGTTGTATCTAGGTTGAAAAAAGGGCAGGGCATACATGATACTGGGCCGGGCACCAAAGGCTGATGTGGGCAGTGTGCACTTCTATTAAGTCTTATTTTGTTTCTTATCATAAATAATGTACATGCAGCTAGGTAAATGGTTTTATTAAAACTTACAATGCAGGTTAAGTAATCTAAAAATGTGGAAAATTAACTGAATTACTACTCAGATTTATTAGTAGAAACTGCATTTGCATATTCAGACTTAGGTGGCAGTGATTTAAGGGCAGCGTGGGATTGTTAAAAAAGTGGCCTACCCCACTATTCCATGCTAGATACAACACTACAGTATGATGATATGTAATGTTTATTGACTTTTGTGATGCTATAATACACTGGTTTCTGTATTGAAGATGCTCAATTTTAGGAAATCTTTAAATAATTATATCAAAGAAAATGTGAGTTTAAGATTCATTGTCATCAAGAAATGTTAATTTTGTTGATATTTATGATAAGTGTGAATAAATGAAGCTACATTCACACTTAATAATACATGTAGTGGATTTCTGTGGTGTTGGTAAGCAAATGTTTTTATATAAACTCATCATTTAAATTCTTGATGTGTCTAAGTTTTGATTTTATTAAAGTAAAGTTGTGATATCAAAACTATCTCTAGTTCTTTATAATGAGGAATTTTGTATAATCAAGCTGAAATATATGGCAAATATTGAAGGCTGCTTAGAGAATAAGCAGTGATTATTGACCATGAGAAGGTCTTATTATCAACGGAGGGGACTTAAAGGTTTAACTGTCAAATGAAGAAATTTCAGGATTATTATTTTAATTGTGTTTTTCTTCTTTTTTCCAGTACATAAGAGATAAGTTTGGCAAATCTTTTGGTTTCCAAGAGAATTCTCCATATCGTGTCTTGATCAAAGAAAGAAAAGTGAAAGAAAAGAAACCCAAGGTTGTTGGTGAAACAATGCAGATAAAAATCAGAGAAATCATAACCAATGTAATCAATGACCTCGGCAATCCTGTATCCTTATACTATGTGTGCTTGATCTAATGGTGGTTTAGTCAGCCTTAGGTTTTTATTATATGCCCGAAGAATCGTATTATGTTATGGTGCTGCTCATCCGTCCGTCTGTCTGTCCATTTTCCTTGTGTGGACAACTCCTCCTACATTACGTGACCTATTTTCTTCAAACTCTCACAGATGATAGCTATTGATGTCTAGTTGTGCATAAAGGGGAGATCATTCACATTACTTTTTAATGAGTTATTGGCCCTTTTTATATTTTTATTGCTAATTTTTGTGCAGACTACTCCTCTTTCATTATTTGACCTATTTTTTTCAAACTCACAGATGATAGCTATTGATGTCTAGTTGTGCGTAAAGGGGAGATAATTCACATTGCTGTTTTTTTACTGAGTTATTGGCCCTTTTTAGCTCACCAGAACTGAAGGTTCAGGGTGAGCTGTTAGGATGGGTAATGGATGCTCCAGTGTCCGTCGTCTGTCTTCTGGCGTCAACAATAGTCTGCTCCTCAGAAACTACCTGTCGGATTTACTTCAAATTTGCTTTGCAGAAGCCTTTTGATGTTCTTACTGCAATTTGCTCATATTGTTTCAGTTGACCGCTTTTAGGGGTCACTAGAGCTAAAAATAGAAATACCTTTAAACGTCTTCTTCTCATGGACCAATGGATGGATGATCACCAAGCTTGGTCTGTGGCATCCTTATATGGACTTTTATCAGATTTGCTAAAAAAATTTGGTCGGCCCTTTTAGGGGCCACCAGAGCTAAAAATAGAAAAACCTTTAATTGTCTTCTTCTCATGAACCAATGGATGGATGATCACCAAACTTGGTCTGTAGCATCCTTAGATGGTCCTTTCTCAAGTTTGCTCAAATAAATTTGGTCAATCCCTTTTAGGGGCCGCTAGAGCTAAAAATAGAAATACCTTAAAATGACTTTTTCTCATGTTTCCATGGATGGATTATTACCAAACTTGGTTTTTAGCATCTTTAGATAGTGTTCTATCAGATTTGCGAAAAAAAAATTGGTTGGCCCCTATTAGGTGCGGCTAGAGCTAAAAATAGAAATACCTTTAAACGTCTTCTTCTCATGAACCAATGGATGGATGATCACCATGCTTGGTCTGTAGCATCCTTATATGGACTTTTATCAGATTTGCTAAAAAAAAATTGGTCGGCCCTTTTAGGGGCCACCAGAGCTAAAAATAGAAAAACCTTTAATTGTCTTCTTCTCATGAACCAATGGATGGATCATCACCAAACTTGGTCTGTAGCATCCTTAGATAGTCCTCTCTCAAGTTTGCTCAAATAAATTTGGTCGGCCCCTTTTAGGGGCTGCTAGAGCTAAAAATAGAAATACCTTAAAATGACTTTTCTCATGTTTCTATGGATGGATTATTACCAAACTTGGTTTTTAGCATCTTTAGATAGTGTTCTATCAGATTTGCTGTGGCATCCTTCAGTCATCACGAATATTCTTTTGTAGTATCCTTTGATGGTCCTTTATCAAGTTTATTATTGTTCCCCATTATTTGTTCACAAGTGTACCTTTATTACCTTTTTAGTAACAAGTTAATTAATATTTATTCTGGTGAGTGATGCAGGGCCATCATGGCCCTCTTGTTATATTTTTACAGTAAATTCTTGTGCGGACAACTCCTCCTTCATTACTTGACCTTTCACAGATGATAGCTATTGATGTCTAAATGTGCGTAAAGGGGAGATCATTCATATTGCTTTTTAGCTTACCTGAGCACGTAACCTGTTTGATTTCATGATGTTTTGGACAGGTTCAAACATGGATCATCTGGGATCACTAACTAGCTCAATAGGTCAGATCTCCTGAAAACTTTGTAAACCTTCTAGAAGTCACAATTTTGATTGGATCAGAATGTTTGTATTTATGATATCATTAGTAGGTTTGAACGTAGGTCAACTCGGGTTAAAAACTAGGTCACCAGATCAAATCACAGGAAAACCATAGATGTTGCAATCTTTACTCAAGTGAGCAAAAAAGGGCCGTCTTGGCCCTCTTGTTTAAATTGTACACATGTGGAGTAAATAGTTTTAGACAAAGATTGGACTTTCTGTTAGGCTAGAAAAAAAATAGTTGTGTTTAGGGTTACTTGATCGAAAAAAATAGGGTAGGTAGGTCGAAAAAACTTTTCTTTTCTATTTTTTTTTTCTAAACTTATCTTTTGTGTGAATAAGGCATTAACCAGCCATGACTCACACTGTATAATTGTATTGGATACACTAAGATTATTATTATTTATTCTAACAATGAAAATGATAAAGGCAAGTATTATACAGTATAAACTCCGCCTTTAACAATGTTGAAGGGACCATGAAAAATATATCGCTATATCCAAATAGCGTTAAATCCAAAGTTGACCACACCACAATGCACATCTGCATGGTAAATGTACATTTGTACATCGCCATATATTTATACAAAATACTGGTAGTAATAACAACTGAATAAACAACAAGATATCTAAAACACATACTTACATTTATTTTAACCCAAATTGTGAATTTAAATAAAGAAAACATGTTTAAGTATAAGCACAATTAATACAGTAGACTATTTACGGTGTTTATTACATGACAATTGGTGCACTTGATTGGTGAGCAATTTGGTAATGTTACATGATTTAAGCACCTGTATATCTACGTATTTATTAAAAACACAATTAATAAAGAAGAAACATGCATTAAATCCATTTTCATGAAATCATTGTTTATCTACTTATATTAATCACATATTCATTTACGAGTGAAGAAAGCTGTAAGTTTGGACTGTTTTTTCTTCTGTCCAATTTGACAACCAAACAGTTCAAGTTTTGTCACTTATGCATCATCACAGCATTCAATACTTTTAGCCATAGTAAAGTGCTTACATGTGTCAATTGTGTCATTAAAATTAGATTAAGTTGGAGATTTAATGTCGGGCTCTCCATCACTGTCTGACTCAGCTGCACTTTGAGTTACCACCCCGTCATTCTTGCACATGATGTTGGCGATAATGTCTGAGTCAAACTTTTGCTCAAGGGAAACAATGTCATCGTCTTTCGTCAGGAAATCGTCAAGTGTTACAATCAGAACAGTTATGCGCGAGATGTTGCCTGCGGGCCCAAATATTTCATTACTGTAACCGAAATATCATTATATCGATATCGTATAAAGAGGTATTTAAGTATAATGAAAATATAGGAGCTCAAGTTCGGACCCGAGCAATTCACATTGCAATAAGTGAAATATCGCAAAATACGATATCGCTATATGTGGAGTTTACTGTATAAAGTATTTTTCATATATATTGGGCAGTAATTATGACCTATGTATAAAGAGATGACCCCTTTCTATGGGATGGTAATTTTTATACTCTGATTCTAATTGCATGTAATATTTTATGTATATAATATCAGATTTCCTAGACTGCCCCTGCATATTAATGTGTCATGTATTTTCAATTTGTGTATCTAAAAATCACAGTAAAACAATCAGCATTTTCAGGAGATATCAAACAAAGCAAACATGTGTAATCTAAGTGAAATTTCTCCAAATTAATTTTTCATTTTCTGTGCAACTGATGATTAGAGATCATTAAACATGTCACTGGATTGTATCGACTTGTGTAAGTTCCTTTCATGGACATATTCACTAGCACCAATCTTCACGGCAATTAGGAACGATTCCAGTGTTCTGACCAGTGTTTTTTTATTGTTTTTATGTGACTTATTAACACCTTTTTCAACAATTTTTCAGTTATATATGGTGACCGGTTCACCTAACCAGTTTTCCTGGACTATATTACTAACCACTACTAACTTAACCTTCCACAAGGAGCCGGCAACTTCTCCACATATGGAGGAAAATCGACATTTTTGTCAAATTTTCATAGAAGGGTATGACCTGCCGCAACTGGGAATTTTTGAAGGCATACTGCAAATATCAAAGGGGAGTAGCAAAGGGGAGTGTGTAAGAGGCTTAGCTCCCCAGAACTTGTTGGAATCTGGTGCATCTTATAGTGAAAAGATAGAACTGTTTTAATTCAAATGTCCTTGCAGCAATTATGCATTCTTAATAAATGTCTGACTACTTTAAGTATTCATTAACTTAATAATATTAAATCCAACTCGACGTTTGTACTCAATCAGCTACCAGATTCCAAACCGAAAGTAGAAAATGTAAACTCTCATCCCTAAACCGGAAGTGGCTATAATCGCTTTTTTTATTACATCAAATCTTCTAAGTAATTTGTCAATAAACTTTAAAGGTATAAATAAAACATGTATTTTCAAATTTAAATGAAATATGGTGAATTACCGTTTTCTGACAATGCCATTCACGGTAAAAAGCCTATTTTCACGATGGAGCTACGATTTTGGTTGCGACAATCATCCTGTGTCCGAAGCTGATATTTTTTTTTTTTGGTGAATTTGATAGACAACTTTGGCTTTGCTGGTGATGTACTGAATTGACAGGCAGCGTGTAATCGCACGTATTTGCTGTTATTTTTTTGTTGTTTTTACGCAATATCATTCGTCCATAAAATTTTCGTACTTCCAGTATTTCGGGCCACGTTTTTTTTGCGGTGAGAAACGTTAGAGTCGGCCCGAAAAATTAGGATCGGTCGGGTAACCATAAACATGACTTTTTTCTGGCCTTACATGATATATACTGCGGAGGATCTCATAGCTAGCATTTGTTAAATTTGCATTTTTAAATTCAAACATCTTGTTATATTAAGCTCTTGAAGCATAATATACTTATAGCAGTGTATACTGAATAGTTGGTACTGAATTTGTCATTCAAACCACAGTGGCTTCTCCAGTTCAATGGAACCAGTGTATAAAAGTGAAAATATCAGATGTACAAAGTTTAGCATACATAAATGTTTGTATGTTTTTCTTTAACTTTTACTTAGACAAAGGGGCTGAGATTTCAGGTAATCAGTAAAGTTATTGTACAGAAATATCCTGCAAAGAGGGTAGACTTGTACCCTCATAAACTGAAGAGTGCATTAGAGAGAGGAGTTATGTATGGTTATATACAGAGGGTAAGAAGTTCTACCTATGTTTTCATATGTTGACTTAGCCAGACCGTTTGTTTTAATGATATCTTGGACAGGTCCGAATATGGGTCATCTGGGTTCAAAAACTAGGTAACGGTTACCTAGTTTTTGAACCCAGATGACCCATATTCGGACCTGACCAAGATATCGGTTAAACTGGGTCAATCATTGAAAAACCATGTTAACCATCTAGAGGCCACAGTTTTGATAGAATCTTTGTTAAACTGAATCAAAATGTTTGTTTTGTGATGTTTTGGACAGGTTCGAACTTGGATCATCTGAGGTCACAAACTAGGTCAATAGGTCAAATCTCCTGAAAACTTTGTTAACACTCTAGTGGTCACACTTTTGAGCGAATCTTCATCAGACCTGGTCAGAATATTCGTTTCATTGATGTCTGGAACAAGTTCGAATATGGGTCATTTAAGGTCAAAAACTAGGTCACCAGGCCAAATCGAATGGAAATTTTGTTAACACTCTAGATGTCACAGATTTAATTGGATCTTCCTCAAACTATGTTAGAATGTTTGTTTAAATGATATTGTGAACAGGTTCGAACATGCGTCAACTCAGGTGAAAAACTAGGTCACCAGGTCAAATCACAGGAAAACTAGATGTTGCAATCTGCAGGTGAGCGTAAAAGGGCCATCTTGGCCCTCTTGTTTAAGTAAATATATTGCTACTACTTATTAGCACATATCCATATCTAATTCAATAAAGAAAAATATTGGTCACCATGCAATATGGTCAGAAATATCATTTTTCAGTAAGGGCAATATCACGAAATTTTCAAAATGTGCCATGATATAGATTTAAGTATCAAGGGTATCTGTCAAAGGAATTAAGACATTTGGCAATACTATTTTTGTAATATTAACATTGTTAGTAGTGTTGTACAGAAATGTTAAAATATACTGTGGAACCCTTATTAACTGATCAGCTCAACTACTAGGGCATTGGGCATTCGGACTTGACATATTTTCTTAATTGACATATGATAAATTTTCGGATGTTTGGTTTTCTGAGGTAATTTTACACAGTTTTAATGCATTTGGGAATGGAAAAATCGTTCGGTTTTCGGAATTCTGAGGTTCTGGTTTTTCGAAACTTTTAAGCAAAAGAAAAAGAAGGAAAATTGGGACCAGCTCGAATGTTCAATTTTCCGAGGATTCCGGTTTTCTGAGTGTTCGGTTTTCTGAGTTTCCACTATATCATAATTATGACTTGTGTGATTGTGATAAATGCATGAAGGCAGAGGCCATTATCTGGTGCATTATCAATCAATTAAGAGGGTTATTATTATATTACTGTATTGACAGCTTTTATTAAAAAATTGACCAGTTTGCAGAATTCAGAGGAAACTGTTTACAGAGGTGAAATATACCACTCGGAACTAATCGGATGTCTCTCACACTCGACATTGACCTCGGACGTAATACGATGGCATCCATTGGGACTACTTTCAACCTCGTTTCCAAATAGCGCTAAAAATGGTTGTCGTACAAATCCGTCGTACAAAGATTTCAATGTCTGGATCTGTTTAACTTTTAAATCGAAGTCAACATGAACACAATCTTTAGCAAACTGCAAAGTTTCAAAGAAGTCACTGTCATCGGCCATCTTTACGCGTAGAACAATTGAGTGAGAAGGCAGTTCCGGCGGAGAAATGCATCGATTTGATTCATATTCCTCTACCAATCACATCCGAGGTTTGTATGGAGCGAAGCGGAGTTAGCCGAGGATTGCCGATTGGAAATATACAGGTGGAGAAATCAGGACCAGAAATTTTGAGTGATTTTTGGGAAAACCGATTTATATGGGAACTGACCTAGAAGGTTTCTACAATACAGTGTTATGGATATAATACCTTACACCTCTCAGCAGCAGTTCAGGATTTAGACAAAAATTTGTTTGTATCCTAATGATTCATCATTACACTGCACCAGTATGACACAATGTTGAGTCTTAGATTTTGTTTTGTCATTTGTGGTTTTTGATTTGTCCAATTAGCTCAAATGATAGAGCAGTCTGCGAAAAATGCGTATAGTCCGAGCCCGAGGCTATAAAAATCTGGCCCGGACTATAAACTTCCTTTGCGAGTGTAGTCCGATCGCACTATAGAGTTACTATAAATATTCGCGTGCAATGACGTTTGGGAAAATCATATCAGAATTTTAACCAATCAAAACGCTGCTTTTTCGTAAGTGCACACGACTTGTCTTCCGTTTCCGCGAACATGCCATTAGGGTCACGGACTTGGTATCTGATGACTGTAGTCTTTCAGACGATTCGGATTACGCGCAAGAGTCTGACTTAGATGATGGAGAAAGAAGAATTAACTGAGAACTTTTTAGAAAAGCTCCGTCGGTTCACTCTAGCCACAAAGTAAATGAATAAACGTTCAAACTGCTGACGTCGCACGAGTACTGTTTCTCGGCTTTCTTCGCTAATAGGCATCGAAAGCGATATATTAAACGGATACCAATATCGTTTTGGTTCCGTATTTGTATTTCATGAATCAGTGCAATGTGTACACCCAGGTCACATGCTACTCACGTGGTGTTTGCTAAGCACGATATTGACTCATTCCACAATATGTGACGTCACTCCTGCGTGTCATTCAGCTGTGTGTAACTTCTTGAAATGAAATCAATCGCTGATGACGTAACGCAAGGAATTAATGTCGCGTTTCTTGGTCACATGACTACTATATTTCACATGCCTCTGCGAATGATTTATTTATAATACAGTTACTTGGTTTCCCTGACTTAACAAATTGGTCTTCATGTAAAAGAGATTTTATAGTCCGGGCCATTCTTATTGCCTCGGGCTTCGCCTATTGGTTTAATTCGCAGATTTATGTTTTGTGGAAACGTTTTCTTGTGAATGCGTTTGCGAAATGGATCTGTGCAGTGTTTGTTGACCCTCTAGTAGTACTTACTTCGGACATGAACTGAATTCGGATATGCTTTGTGTACAAGACTATTGGCACATAGATATGTTATCAGACATATTCTTATAATTCTGTTAATATAATAATGTGTAACTCAGGTTAAATTTTGATATTACTTAAGAGTTTGATTTTATGAACTGTGTTTTTATGAACTAGGCTTGTTTTCTTTGTAATGTAAGTTATGATGAATCTGTTTGCTGCATTTTTATATAATGTCTGGGCTTCCAGAAAACAATTCAGTAGCCCACTGGGCTACCACATGCTAAATAAATTTGTCAGACACCGAGCTTGAAGCAACCACTAATTGTAGAATGGAATCAGTAAATGTTTATCGGATATTATTTTTTTTTCGGTATGTTGAAGGCGCAAATCCTGGCTAATCTGTTAACATTAATATGCAGAAAATATATCAATATTGGGTTTTTTATCTGGGTGAGTAATTTTGGTTTTGGGCGAGTAACTTCTGTGAAGTCACTGGCCCGACAGGTGAGTAAATTCAGAATGCTTAATCCAAAGATTGCCTATTGGTAGAAAACATTGCAATACAACTGATTTACTGATTTTGTTCCATTCTGTGTAACAATCATATTGCTATGTTTCTTACTGTTGCACATCTATAGTTTAATTGAATGTAGCCATGAAAGCTTAGGCAGTAGAATTTTGATCTAATCCTGAAAAAAAATTAATTGACTTAAATGGCTAATTGTTAAAATAATAGCTAATAGCATATTATAGACATTCAAGACGAATACCAGGATAATGATTTATGTAGGATAGATGTCCCTAAGTAATTTAACAAATATTCTAAGACACCATTCAAACAAGCTCGGACTATAAAAAATCTATGAGGACTATAACTTTTGTCACTAGGTGTAGTCCTGAGGACTATAGTAAAAAGAAATTGACCGAGAAGACTGATAGAGTATCAAATTGTTCATTTAATGTGTATGATATCAAAACTGAGTGTGACACATGCTTCTGAGTGATAGAGACTGTTGTTGAATTTATGTTTAATATGACATATTTGTCATGTTCAAAGCCTTTTTTCATACTCTGTAAATTGATTGAGTTTTAATTGAGGGAAAATGCTGATTGCTTGTAGATCAAATTCTAAGTTCTTTTAAGTTACCAAGGTGCAATCAGAATAACACTGTCCCTAATGTAATTGAAAATATGTTCATAAATGATGTAACAGAACAAACTAGAGGGCCTCCATGGTAGAGTGGTTATGGTCTCTGCCTAGTAATCATTAGCCCCTTCACCACTGTGAGTTCAAATCCTACCCAGGACTAGACAGACTTAGCTTACAGAAAGTCAATGGTTCTACACAAAATGACTCCAATGTTTATACTACAATTTGTGTATATAAACTGTAGTGTACTGTATGCTGTAGGTACGAGGTGTTGGTATGTGTGGGTATTATCGTGTACCAGGTAAACCAACCAAAGATGAAGCAGAGGAGAAAAAAGACAAATATAAGTCACTGAAAGAAGAAACAGTAAGCTTGCTCCATTATGTACATTTAATTCTATAGCATCTGTTGTGCATTTTTTCATTCTCACTTTTCCGGTCTCACATTTATAGCAGATATTCATTCAAACTTCATCATATGTTACATATTTTACAGCATTACATTACATTCTGTGTTACATTGTACACTGTGTTACATTGCATACTGTGTTACATTGTACACTGTGTCACACAGTATACTGTAATTGATATCATGATAACCAAATTTCTACAAATTACATGAGAATTGGATCTAAATCTAATTTATATTAGCTCTCCAGAACTGAAGGTTTAGGGTGAGCTGATAGGATGTGTAGGGGGATACCCCAGTGTCCGGCATCAACAATGGGCTTCTCTGAAACTACTGGTCAGATTTGCTTCAATTTGCTGTGTAGAATTCTTTTGACATTCTAACTGCATATTATACCAGTTGACCACTTTTAGGGGTCACTAGAGCTAAAAATAGATGGATGATCATCATCAAACTTGATCTGTAGCATTCTTAGATTGTCTTCTATCAGATTTTTTCAAATAAAAATGGTCGGCCCCATTTAGGTGCTGCAGAGCTAAAAATAGAAATAGGTTAAGGCAACTTATTCTCATGTATCAATGGATGGATTATTACCAATCTTGGTTTGTAGCATCCTTAGATGGTCCGCTATCAAGTTTGCTGAGATAAAAATGGTCAGCCCCTATTGGCTCCCTTTATCTGCCCAGAAATGTACCTTTATTACCTTTTCAGTAATGCACTCTTTATTAAGGTGAGTGATGCAGGGCCATCATGGCCCTCTTGTTTTAGATCTTCTCTACTTAATAAATGCTACCCTCATATTCTTGTTATATATATATTTAGACAACAGAAGATGAAGGTGAATCTAAGGAGAATGGAGATACTGCAGAAAGAGATTATGCTGAGACTAGTGTTGAGAGTGAAGAAAAATCTACTGATGATGAGAAAAAGGTTGATGATGCTGGTGAAGACAAACCTGATGCTGAAAATGTTTCAGAAATTGAGGAGAAAAAGTCAAAAATGAAAGTACAGAGAAAAAAGAAGAGTGAGTTAATAATGTATTGTGTGAACTTTACAGTTGGCTGCAAAAACAATGAAATCCTCAATGTTAATTATGAAAACTGTGACAGTGAGCTGTAGGTTTAAGAACACTGCCCTGAACATAATGAGAAATTGTATATAAATCACTTAAAGTATTTAGTTTCACTGAAAATGGTAATCTCTTTTGATATTTTGTTAATCAGGGTTCCCATGGTCAGGGAAAAGTTAGGGAATATGATTTCTTTTCAAGGTCAGGGAATTTTGAAATTGGTCAGGGATATTTGAAAAATAAGCAAAAGTCAGGGAAAATCAGGGAATTTTGTAAGAGAAGAATGTTAGTTAAACAGTATTTAGTTTCACTGAAAATGGTAATCTCTTTTGATATTTTGTTAATCAGGGTTCCCATGGTCAGGGAAAAGTCAGGGAATTTTGATCTCTTCTTTGTGGGAATCCTGTAATATGACAATGTAGTACTATCTTATTAACTTCATCTATTCTACTATCTGTGTTGTAATTAATATATGCAGCATTTAAATCCTTTATACACTTTGTTCATACTTACACATTTTGTTCATACTTCTTGTTAAAATTTCTTTTAAGTGAAAGATATTTCCAGATTTTGATAATAAAATGTAATTCTGGAATCCAGTCCCTTTAAAATGTATGTTATTTTCAGAGAAACCAGTTGAGAAATGGGCCAAGAGTAATTTAGCTAAGCATAGTGATCCTGATAGAGTTGAGGATGTTTTTCCTCTTGCCATTACTTACCAGTCAGACCCTAAAGAGGCATCTGGTAGTAAAATAAAGTCATATATATCAAAGTTCTACAGAACTGAAATCTCTAATGATCGTCTTAAAAGGACACTGGATAGTGGTGTTGACCAAGGACTTTGGGAACTGACCAGTGGTAATGCTCCCACAGGAACTTATCATCTCTTGATTGACACATTCAACCCTGGTCGTAGTAAGTATTCCTATTTTACTCAGAGAATTATTCTGTAAACAAAAATTAAAACTCATGGCAACAAATGATGATTTTCTTTTCTTTTTCATCAGTATTTATGACTAGACTAACTTAAACAGAGCTAAAAGGCCTTGTTTCACTGTTTATAATATCTAAGGTCACCATTTTTGTCAAGTCCACTTTAGTTGAGCTACACTTAGTCAACACAATGGTAGATGTGTGTGTTGCTTTATAATTTATGTGTTTCTGTATGTCTATTCTGATACTTTTGCACTGACCATTACTTTGTCATTGATTGGTGGATTTTGATATTACTTTTCCCTTGCCATTATTTGATTGTGTGTTATGCCCAAAACCATGTCTGTAACTAAATGATCATGGAAATCAGTGAGCTCCTCATATTTGATTTAGGCATCTGATCAACCAAACATGTACTATTTTTTAAGATATGCAATTTACTAAATCTAAAAGATTTAAAAATTCGTCAAATGGTACTTCATGTCACAAAGCTTCTGAATGTAGATATTTTGAAAGAACCAGGATTGATGTTTGTTCATGTCTTATTTCACCAGCCTGTGGAGTGCAGCTTACCCAATCAATAGGCTATTTACATTCATGATCCAGATCTGCATGAATTTCTGAAATCTGTATAATGATACGCAATGATTATCTGTATTTTAAGGTGATTCTTTAAAGGACCAAATATCTCAAGCTCTGGTTGCATGTAATGAACCAAAGCAAGCATCAGCTGGCCTCATCAAGAAATACATCACAGAGTATCATCCCAAATTAAATGTTGAATCAAAACCACACCTCTTCAAACATGCACTGGAACGTGCTTGTACTAAAGGAAATTTAAGGTTTGTCTTTATACTGTACAATTTAATGAATTTTACTGATAGAATTTTACATTATCATTTTGTCACTGATATGTACGTGTCATGTATATTCTGTCGGTGCTAAAGACAGGATACAAAACTAGTAGTTCTGATAGACAGACTGATCCATATTACTGAAAAATCTACTTGCCCATTTAATGTTGATTCACCAAATTAAGTTTTCTTTACCTGTGTTGATCATGTTTTAAAAGTGAAAGTTTATTTTATTGTGACTGATTTTCATCAAGTTCAAAGTCCTGCTTATGTTGAATCAATTGCTGTATCAGGTGCTCTCAACTGAAGTTTTCCTTACTGCTTTAGCATCACAATTCTTTATCTAACTGAAGTAATCACTTGTGTATAAGATGTATGCTGTTACATCCAGAATCATGTAGAAGAGATTGGGTGTGTCTTATTCATGAGTGTAGAACTTGATCCCATTATTTCCAGGGCTTAAAACAGTCAAATCAGGTCAAATTGAATTAATTTGTTTATCAGAGATGATATATGTCTAATGGTGTAATGATAAACTATGGGAAATAAATACTTCTTCCTCTTCCTGGATTTGTAGAATGTAAACATATACAGTCTAATGCACAAACAAATGTTTGCCAATTGTACTGTTATTTACAAAAATTTTGAGGTGTTGAGAAGGTTGAGTAAATGTTGGCATGTAGAGCAAATTTAGTGGTGTTATTCTACAAAAGTCATTATCATTTTTTTCTTAACAGTCACACACAAAAACAAACCAAATGGCCCATTGCTTTCATTATTGGTCATTTTCTTTGCTAAAAAACATTTGTGTTTTATTCATGAAGATATTTTTTCTGGAGATATCCTCTGATTTTTTAGCTCAGCTGAGCACATAAGTTCTACGTGAGCTATAGTGATCAGTCAGTCTACTCCGGCGCCCGCCATCCACACCTGGGGGTTGTTAGTGCTCTAGTGGTCACACTTTTGAGCGAATCTTCATCTCATCAGACCTGGTCAGAATAATCAGAATATCATCTGATATCTTGGAAAAGTTCGAACATGGGTCATCTGGGGTCAAAAACTAGGTCACCAGGTCAAGTAGAATGGAAATTTTGTCAACACTCTAGAAGTCACTGTTTTGATTGGATCTTCATGAAACTTTGTCAGAATGTTTGTATTAATGATCTTTTAAAATCTTGCGAGTATGGGTTATCTCCGGTCCAAAACTAGCTCACTAGGTCAACACGCCAAAAAATCTTGTTAATGCTCTAGATGTTGCAATTTTGATTGAATCTTCATCAAACTTTCTCAGAACGTTTAATATCGTGTACAAATTGGAACATTGGTTTTCTGGGGTCAAAAACTAGTTCACCAGGTCAAATAATTGAAAAACCTTGTTTACACTCTAGGGGTCAAAGTTTTGATTGGATCTTCACTAAACCTTGTCCAAATGCTTGTCTCAATGATATATTGGTTTAAGTCGAACATGGGTCATCTGGGGTCAAAAACTAGGTCACCAGGTCAAATCATTGACAAATTTTGTTAACATAGTAGGGGTCACAGTTTTGATTGGAGGTTCACCAAACCTATCTTGGATATCTTGGACAATTTTGAACAATGGTCATCTTGGGCCAAAAACTAGGTCACCAGGTCAAATCATTAAAAAACCTTGTTAACCCTCTAGTGGCCTCAGTTTTGATTGGATCTTTGTTAAACTGTGTTAAAAAGTTTGTTTTTATAATGTTTGGACAGGTTCGAACATTGATCATCTTGGGTCACAAACTAGGTCAATAGGTCAAATCATAGAAAAACCTTTTTAACACTCTAGGGGTCAGAATGTTTGTATTTATGATATCATGAACAGGTTTGAACATGGTCGACTCAGGTTAAAAACTAGATCACCAGGTCAAGTCACAGGTAAACCATAGATGTGGCAATCTTTACTCATGTGAGAAGAAAACGGCCATCTTGGCCACCTTGTTTTAACTTGCGACTTATTCACAGGTGTGAACTATGTATGAGTAACTGTGGTATTATTCTCGCATAAAAGTTGTCTCAAATGTGTAACCTATCTAATAAATGTAATGATAATGTATGAGCTGGTTTTAGCCTCAGTGTGTTTGCTATTTCAGGCAGTTATCTGGTATTGGTGCAAGTGGTACATTCCAGTTAATCGATCGATTTTTTCCATCTCCGGCCATTCTTGCAGGAGATTCTTCAGATAGTGAAGAAGAAGATGAGGAGGTCAACAGTGATGATGAACCTGAGTATGTTCCGCGTCCAACTAAGAGGACAAAATCTGCATCTAAACCTAAATCCCAAAAATCATCTGTGGCACAGCCTGCCAAAAGAGGTAAGCCTAACCCAAAGGTTGAGGAGAAGAAGAAAGGAAATGTGAAAAGCAATGACAAAAATGTTAAAGCTAGGAAAGACAGAAAAGTAGCAGCAGCATCTGAGAGTGAGAGTGAGGAGGAAGAAGTGGAATATATACCATCACCTACCAAACGTAGGGGTGGAACTTCAACTCAAGTAAAACCGAGAAATCAGGTGTCCACTAAAAAGACGAAAGCTAGCCCCCAAAAAGGCAGAGGGAAATCTGTTTCTAATAAGAAAGGGACCAACAAGTCAAAAAGATCAGCTAGTATATCACAAGCTGTTATTGATTCTGATGGTGAGGATTATACTGAAGTGGAATATACACCACGTGCGAGTAAATCACGTGGCGGATCTGGTGCTCAAAAACTAACACCTAGATCAAGTGCTGCTCGTAATGCTAAACGCTCCATGATTGATGATGGATTGGATGCT
Source organism: Lutraria rhynchaena (assembly GCA_008271625.1). NCBI lineage: Eukaryota > Metazoa > Mollusca > Bivalvia > Venerida > Mactridae > Lutraria > Lutraria rhynchaena. The sequence goes on along the minus strand of VIBL01000088.1, from coordinate 1,368,831 downwards.
GATGATGATGCCAGTGATGTGGAAACAGCACCTGCACCACCAAAGAAGAGGAAAAGTGGTCAAACTGATGTCAAAAAAGAAACCAAAAAATCTCCAAAGGCAAGATCTTCTAAAAGACGACGTTAACACTTCATTGATGACTGGGGTTAATCATTAACCACGTATGAATATTGGATGACTGGATCGTCTTCATAATCATTGGTTGATGTGTAGTTATTGTTGTCATTGATGTTATATATCTTTTTAAGTATGATGATATCAGATAAATGTCATTATAAACATGTTTTATTGCATTACATGAATAAAGATTTATTAATGATAGTATTTTAAATTTTGGAAGCATGTAATTTTATTATTTTTTTAACACGGCTATAAACAAGAGACAAAGCACTAATCATTTCTGTTATGTATCATCCTTCATTTTTTTATCTGATAAGCTAACAAGCAAAATACCATAATTTGAATATGTAAATATCTTATGTTGATTCAAATGATGACTGCATGTAAAAAATTCTATTTTCACATTCATTTATTGGTTTATATGACTTTCTGTTAGTTTTTGAAACACAACAGGAACTAGGGTACAAATTATCACATGCTCATAAGGCAGCAATTAATGATTCAAATTATTATGTTATACAAAATGTGTAGTCAGTGTTGTTTTTAAACTGTAGTCTGAAAACTTAATTGTTTATTTAATTATTAAAAATATAGTTCAAGTGCAGTTAGTGAATTTTGGCAGTATTAGGACTTTATTTTGTCTTAATTGCATACTAGTTATTGTCACAAAACCAAGAATCTATTTTACACATCTTCCATATGAATTTGAGAATTACTTTCGTTATAGTTTTTCTTTGCTTTGGATCCTAACCACAGAGATTGGTCTAAAAATTCTTCTGTCTGATTGGCTGTTTTTCAGTCCTGTCTCAAAATCTACCAATGATAAAACTGTACATTGAATAAAATTTCAAGTCTTGCCATTGTCTCAAAATCAATTGTTTTATTTACCAGTTATAATTACACTAAAACAAGTCTTTGTATGCCCCAAAGGGTGGCATATAGCAATCACACTGTCCGTCTTGGTTAAGTTTGGACATGGGTCATCTGGTGTCAAAAACTAGATGACTAGGTCAAATCATTGAAAAACCTTGTTAACCCTCTAGAGGTCACAGTTTTGATTGGAGCCAAACCTTGTTAAAATGCTTGTCTTATTGATATCTTGGTTAGGTTCAAACATGAGTCATCTGGGGTCAAAAACTAGATCACCAGGTCAAATCATTGAAAAATCTTGTTAACCCTCTAGTTGCCACAGTTTTGATTGGACTTTTGTTAAACTGTGTAAAAATGTTTGTTTTCATGATGTTATGGACAAATTCGAACATGGATCATCTGGGGTCACAAACTAGGTTAATAGGTCAAATTTCCTTTAAACCTTTTAGAAGTCACAGTTTTGATTGAATCTTCCTCAAACTTTGTCAGAATGTTTGTATTCATGATATATAGGTTTGGACATGGTCGACTCAGGTTAAAAACGAGGTCACCTGGTCAAATCACAGGAAAACCATAGATGTTGCAACCTTTTCTCAGGTGAGCGAGAAAGGGCCATCTCTTGGCCCTCTTGTTTTATTCTTTATTATTACGATGTGTTCACTTTTATTGTAGTAAAGTACGAAAGTATTGTCCTTAAAAATATACATAGATTTTTATGCTGATAAAGTCTATAGAGTTATGCCAGTTGTTTGTTCTTTTAATTAATTGCTTATGATTATTACTCGACTATTACTTGTTTTTTGTGTTATTACTGTTCCTTTCTGTGACAGCTGTATATCTTACTGCTTTTCACTTTTGAGCAATTTGTTTATCCAGTTACAGCATTTGTTTTGAAACAGACTGTATTCTTTTCAAACTTGTATCATTATGCATGATCATTTTTGGCTCAGTAGAACCAAAGATTCAGGATGAGCTATTTATATTAGTATTGGAAGAGGGATGCTTGGGCATACATTGTCTAGCTTTAACAATGGCCTTCTCTGGAAGTACAGGTCAGATTTCCTTCAAATTTGCAGTATAGTATTCTTGTGACCTTCTTCCAGCAATGTGCTCATATTATACCAGTTGACCTCTTTTAAGGGGTCACCAGAGCTAAAAATAGAATAATCTTTAAACATCCTCTCATGAACTAATGGATGGATCATCACCAAACTTTGTCTTAAGCGTTCTTAGATAGTTCTTCCGTCAGGTTTGCTCAAATAAAAATGTTCGGCTCCCTTTAAGAGCTGCCAGAGCTAAAAATAGAAATACCTTTACACATCTTTTCATGCAGATGTTTCTTTGTAGCATCCTTAGATGGTCCTCTTTCAGGTTTGCTCAAATAAATTTGGTTAGTCCCATCTCATGAACCAGTGGGTGCATTATCACCAAACTTGGTCTTTAGCAATCTTAGATTGTCCTTCATCAAATTTATTAAGTGAATTTGGCCAGATCCTGTAAAGGGCCACTGGAGTTGTAGTAGAAATAACTTGAAAAGAACTTCTTTTCACACAAACAATGGTTAGGTCATCACCGAATTTGGTCTGTAGCATCCTCAGGTCATCACCAATTTTTCATTGTAGTATCCTTTGATGGTCCTTTATCAAGTACTAGTATATTGTTTCCTTTATCTACCCAGAAAAGTGCCTTTATTATCTTTTTAGTAACAAGTTTACATTTATTCTGGTGAGCGATGTAGTAAGGGAATCTTGGCCCTCTTTTTTAATTAGCAGATGGGCAGGCATAGTCAAACTATTGGTTTCTGCTTGATAGCTTGAGTTTGTACTGGCCGATCATTATGAATTTTGTTTTGAAAGAAACTTGGAGACCTACATTAGGAATATATGGGGGATGCTAGAGTCAAGGTCACTGATACTGTATTAAGGGAACTTGTTTCTACTCAATAATTTGAGCATGAATTAACCTATTTAATTCAAATTCCATGTCTTGCAAGCAGGCTGTCAACCCGGTCCTTTAATCCTGTAAAATCCTATATTTTGGGCCTTGTGTCCTATATATCAGAAAGTGTCCTATAAATCCTATAAAATCCTATATTTTAGGCCTTGTACCCTATATTTCCACCATTTCTGGGAGATTTTTAAAGTGTCTTCTTTGATACTGCCTCCAGAATAGGCAGTGTGTGACAAAGATCCAAGACTGAGTTGGATTTGGTTTTCAAGAATACTGAAATTGGTGGGATCAGTCTGTATGTAATGGTTAAAATGAATACAGATTTCAGTGAAGTAATTTTTTAAATACTTTGAACTCTTAGGCCTTAATAAAGAAAAGGTTTGTTTCTTGTTACATGCCCAAAAAATATGGGTCGGTAGGTAGGGAATTTTCTTCATTTAATTTTATTATATTTTACTTATATTGGCAACATTGTATGGGAATATTTGCACCGGAATATTAATGAGTTGTGAAAATGACAATATAGTACTACAATTCGTATGCCGTAAAACTTATAAGTCGGCAGGTGAAATATTGGGTAGGTCGTGTGACTGGGAACAAACCTTTTCTTTTTTTAGGCGAAATGTCCCATATTTTGCTAAATTTGTTATAATTTTATCGTCAAAATTGTGGAAATGTCCTATATTTGGCCTCAAAAACGTCCTATATTTGTCCTGTATTTTGACAAAATTTGGGTTGACAGCCTGTGCAAGTTTTTAAGAAAGAGGTCCTTAGGATTGTATTTTGCAATGTCAGCATCTAGGTAACTTAAATTTTACTTAGAATAGAAAGTTATTTTCACTCAATAGCTTGAGCATGAATTGATTTACTGGCTTCATAATTTTGTGGTGCAAGTACCATTGTATTGTAGGGACACCCAAGGGGTCTATGTCTGTTGTACTCATTTTTGTTGAGCCCGCTTGCAGTGAGCTTGACATAGTTGTCAAAATGGCGGTTCCATGTATGTACGTCCATGCGTGACTTCTTTTGTCTGGACCATAACTTCCCTATGCATCAATGGATATTAAATGACTTGTCACAATTGTTCACCATGATGAGACGGTGTGTCATGCGCAAGACCCTGGTCCATATCTCAAAGGTCATGGTCACACTTGATGTTTAAAGCGCAAAATTGCCATGTTTTAACTTGTCCGGACTGTAACTTTCAACTCAGCAAGACCTAGGTCCATATCTTTAGTGTCAAGGTCACACTTAGGGTTTAAAGGGCCAAAATTGGCAGGTTAAAGTATGTCTGACTTTGTCCAGACCATCACTTCTTCATGCCCCAATGGATTTTAAAATAACTAGACACAATTGCTCACCATGATGAGATGGTGTGTCATACGCAAGAGCCAGGTCAGTATCTCTAATGTCAAGGTCATACTTCGTTTAAAGGACAAAAGTTTGCATGTTTTTTCCTGGGACCATAACTTTCCTATGCATCAATGAATTTTAAGAGGACTTGGCACAATTGTTCACCATGATGAGACGGTATGTCTTGCGCACGACCCTGGACCATATTTTAGAGGCCAAGGTCACACTTGGGCTTTAAAGGGCAAAAATTGGCATGTTTTACCTTGTCCAGATTGTAAAAAGGAACCTTTGTGGGCTCGACATGTTGCCATTTGGTGACTTCTAGTTTACATTATATATTTTTCTCCAAATTTGTATGACTTAAAAATGGCCTTTATATTGTTTCTAAATGGACTCTCCTTGCTGCCATCCTGACATTGTTCATAGGGAAATTGATGTATATACATGTATACCAAGTAAGGAACTATAAGCCTGGTTCTATGTCTCATTGTTGCACTTCTTGCTATTTACAGTTGTTAAATAATTGCTACCAAATATCATGAATATTGATCTTACGCTTTGTATAATATGTATTGGGTTATGATAACTATGTTTTAATTAAGACATGATCTGATTGTGAACTTGCCATTGTTTTTAAGTGTTATTTTTAACTTTCTGAAATATTTGGTTTGTTAAATTAAGACTAGATCTTGCATTTATTTTGTTAAAGTATCTAATAACATGATTTTGTTTGTTGTATTCTGTGAGCTGCATTGAGACTGTAGATATTGTTTTATATAGATCTTTAAATGTTTCTGTCTGTAATAAAGTCTTTTACACACTGATTCTACGTAAGAATGTGATTTTCTTGTAAATATGCAATATGTCTCTTGCTAGTGTAGGATAATCTACCCATTACATATGGATCTTGTATGTTTTCGTTTGTAAAATGTGTAAACAATAAGTTACTTTGGAATTTAAAAGCCAATATTTGTCAAGATAACCCATTTACCATAACAAAATCATAATCTTTTTATGTCGCCACTTCATATTACCTCTTTTGTCCCGTCCTAAGTAACAGATGAACTTTATCACCGACGATATTGATTGTTTTTACACTTAACCATGCGCATTAGGAATCAAAGTACTGAAAGTACTGATGGGCGGGGATTAATGTCATTAACACCAAATGATAAGGCCATATCAAATCGTATCTATGTTTAGCGTCCGTGGACTGAAAGGTTTTGATCACCTGAGTCAAATAAAAAAACATATCGTAATATTGAATATTTGACCGTTTGTAATGTCTTTATGAAACCATTACCAGCTGGAACGACTTGTTTTGTATCAATATGGCTTCCATTCGTCAAAATCTGTCAATATTATGCTTTTTTATGTAAGAAATGAAATATATTTATTCCCACTGAGTGACTGTTTGAACTTTTGATAAATGCTAATATTTTGGGACAATTAACAGGGAATTTTATGTTTTTTCTTGAGGCAGCTGTTTGTTTTTCCGGACAGCTGGATACGATTTTGAACCTCAATGTTACTCTAAACATAGATACGATTTGGTATGGCCTAATTATGATGAATGGAAAAAATACTAAAAACTTTGTATTGTGAATATTCATCCATGAAGTTTATTTTTTTCATGGTTTTTATGTTTGCTATTACAATTTTTAACCTTAACAAACAAAACATTTGAGCAACCTTCAAGAAGTACAATATGTGGCTTGTTGCTAATTATGTTCAGGGTCAATATGTGTTCGTATATCAAATTATCCAGTAACTCACAAGACCATAAATCTTCACAAGTAATGAAAATCATTTTCTTAAAATTCATTCTGTAATATGATTGTATTAAATGAATTTAGTCACAAAAACTTCAAGAATAGTATGCAACCATCTACTTCTTAAGTTGACAATGCATGAACTATTTAGTCGAGGAATAAAAACTTGAATTTGAGTCAAGGAAACTATTTACCAAGAAGGCATTAACCACTCAAGTAGTAGATAGTTGTTGTATGATTTGTATATTAAAATTGGTGTGTATCATTAAATGTATCAGTCTTTGGCACGTAGTCTGAGCGTTACTTCCAGCTTCAGCATGTAAAACTAGAAGATGGTATTAACAACATGTTTTAATGGATGCATTCACTCTTCAAACAATTAGCTTTATGGTGACTATAATAGTAGTATGATATGACCGTTTCTGGGCCAAACCCTCATAAGAGGTACAAACCCTTCTAGACCCTCCTAGAAGGGTCAAACTTCAACATGATCCTCCATATACTTCCACATTTTTTCAAAAAAACTATAAATATGAGAAAATTCTCCCATATTTATAGAAGAAAATCGCGCATCAGAACGGTTTATTATACAACTTTATGTGCCCTTTTGCGGTAAACTTGTATTCGTCGTACTCTAAAGGGTATATTCCGATCCTCGTGTCTGACGAAGTAATGTCGAATGACCACATTTTATCAATTACTCTTTTTCGATTTTCGGGTCGGTCCCAAAACATGTAATAATCGTTGTTTTTTCATCAAATTATTTTTTCTCGTATACGTCAAATTAACGCTGGGCGTGTAAACCCCCGTCTTTTTAAGGAGCCAGGTATTCCGTGCCGTACAAATGTTCATCGCCTACAATAACGAGGTACTCAACTATATCGTTATAAATAATATTTGCGTTCGGCGTTTTAACGAAGGCTGATGTGAAAAAGTTGTATCGTTTATTTTTATTATTGGCGATAACAACTCAGTTATCCTCTTTTTGTTTTATATTGATTATAGTATCCGCGCTAACGTCGAGCGAAAATAAAAGAGTATCTAATAAATTATTTGTAAGAATTTTTATATCCGATTCTAATCGTAAAATGTTGATATTATTTCCTACGACGGCTCTACCCACGTCCATCTTTATATTTCCGATGATCGAATTTAGATCTTTCTCGTCCACAAATTTTTCCAATTCTTTTTTAAATTTTCTACCCCTTCTCAATATCCCCCTGTAATTTTTGTTCGATTTTATCCCCAATGGTTTCGCTCTCCAACGCCCATTCTCTCTTAAGTTTATTCAATTCAGTTTCCATTTTTTGTTCGACTGGCATTCATTATAACGGTTTGTAATACAGCCTTATTTGACCAACGATAAAATAAATATGGCAGTCAGGAATTCCCGGAGATATTGTAATATTTGCGGGGGGTATCTTTGATATAGAATGACCATCTTTCGTTAATTATCCTTTTTTCGTTTTCATACCGGTCCCAAAGTTCTTTTTCCCTTCCATCCCCCAACGTCACATTTAATAATTTTTCTCTTTTTGTTCGTAAATATTTTGTTTTCTGTATTATAAAACCATTATGCTCTTCGTTTACAGTATATAATGTATATGTCAAATCAAAGTCGAGCGTATACCATCCTGGTTTTTTAAGTATCCATTTTTTATGACCTGATTGTTGTTGTTGAATGCCCGGGTACGTTACGATGCTGTCATGCATAATATATTTGTTTGGAGATCTATCAAAGAAAAACGTAAAATGTTTCTCGTTGTCTTTTTATAGCTTATAGTAATAAGCTTGTTCATTTTTACGTTCGCTGACAGTTATTTCCTCGTTTCCAATGTCGAGCGAAAATACGAGCGTGTCTAATATCATTTTTTTATAAATTTCCACCTTATTTACTTACAGCCGCAGTAAAATCTCGCTCAATCCTGTTTCCCCGTTTTATCACATATGCCCTGTTGGCTGCGTCATTTTTTTCTATCGGCATACCGAGATTTATAATCCTGTTTCCGAGCATATTAATTTCCCTGCGCTTTACGTCCGTTTTAGGCATTCGTCCAAATTTATCGACAGGCATTTTTATTTTCGTAGGCATACCGTCGAAATAATATTTGTTTTCCTTTTTAATCCAACAAACCCAATGCTTCCCTCCGGCGTTAGAAGATCCGATGCCATTTAAACTTAAAGGCATAAATTTAAAGCTGTCGACAAACCTAATTTGGTGATTTATCGGTTTTTCTTCACCCATTTTCTTATCAATATAAGTACCCACTTGTATCGTTTTCGTAAAACTAATGTATTCTTCCTCATTTTTCGTGATGCAACCAATGTCACCTTCGCTCTTCCCGAGATTTTTGACGAATAAATGACTGTCGTACCCAGCCAAATTGTGAAACACTACCGGGGTGAATTTCGGTTTCCTGTAGTTGAGATTACATTTATTATGAGCCGCCCCTCTCACACTGGTTAGGCAAAACGAAATGACTCCGGATTTACGCAGTAGCACCAGCTATCGTAACGCACATACTCCTGCAAAAACAGGACTGACAAACAAAAACACACACGTGAGTATAAATTTTTACAATTTTTACCACATTAACCGATAAATTTTAAACAATCAATGGTCTTACGGAATGTCTATAGTATTTCTGAATTCTGTCATGGATTTGAATGTCACATTAAATCGAAATTGTAAAAGTTGAACCAAAAATTGCGTGTGAAATCGTTTGAATTCAGCATTTTGAACAAAATATTCGTGATCTGAGCCTCTCTGATGGACATATGCTAAATAAATACATCTATTATCAGAATATATCATTTAATATACCATGTGCTGTATATTTGTTGAGATATATGCAATTTTGTAATACAACGAATGTAGCTCCTATAAACGTTATAAGTGCTCCAGGCCATTTTTCACTACTGATATTTAACCGTAAATGCATGCAAATTCGTGACGATAGCAAAGTAAAATTAAGTTAATTAGTAGCCAATTGTTACAGGGTTGTAAAAACAGCATAACTAAATCATTTCATTTTCATTTATATTGATAATTAAAGAAAATTCGACACACAAATCCTCGGTTACAGGTCACAAATTTGACGATGCTATATATAAATACATATGACAAAAACGAATCATTTCAAGCAATTTATTCCTGTTATGAGAGCCGTTTTCATCATCAGTGTTACAATGCAATAATTGTTTTTTCGCTTTATCAATTAACGTGTCTCTGTCTGAAGTCGGCATTTATTTTCTGTAACAATTGGTTTACTCTCAAATCCAAACATATGTACATCTCCAAATTCTGCATCTAATCCTTATGCCACATTTTTACCATCAACACATCATGAATACATTTGTATGCTTGTAATTTGTCATGGCCGTGATTGTTTGTGGCATCAAACCAAAGGTGAGTTTTCTGATATTCATCTGCTATTGAAATCAAGGTGTTTCTACTGGGCACATCAAAGTTTATTTCTATGAATTCATAGGCACCTGCGGGCATTTTATCATCCTGTATTGGTTGATAACTTCCAAATTCTTGGGGTTCAAAATGTTGTTCTTGAGTCAATGTAACATGATGACAAGCGTCATTTTTGTGGAATTTTTGTACGACGTTCTCTCTGGACTTCCTGACACATATTGCACTATACTTAGAGTCCTAGGTGGCCTTACTGATGTTTTAGAGGTATTGATATCTGATTCACCCTCCGTTCAGGCTTGTTAAACCAACACAACACTTGTCTTTTTGTCTTTCTCATTGTCCACTGAAAACATAAACATGTGTAAAGTTACCGGATAAAATTTGATATTCAGTACAGGAACATGCAAACGAATGCAACAGACAAATAATTATCATAACTGGTGCTGATTTCAATGTTAGATCAAATATCTTAGCAACCTGATGTATGCTCTTTATAAGCTTTAACATAATGGACATACTCAAAGAAATAAACGCAATAAAATAATGAGTATGTGCGTTACGATAGCTGGTGCTACTGCGTAAATCCGGAGTCATTTCGTTTTGCCTAACCAGTGTGATGACGTAGGTAGCCTATTTAACCAGTGTGATGACGTAGGTAGCCTATTTAACCAGTGTGATGACGTAGGTAGCCTATTTAACCAGTGTGATGACGTAGGTAGCCTACCAGTGTGCTCTGTATTTCCCGGTGCAGTGGCAGTGATCGCGGACTTATCACTTTCGGAAAACTCCTTGGCAGATCCAACATTTCGTGGCATTTTCGAAATTTACTCGGTCTTCTTGACCGAATATCATCTTCTTCGACGGAATTAGTACGAAGCTCCCTCGCGTCTTTACCAACACTGCCACAAATCTTTGCGCTACGTCTTCGTCATCCGTTTCCGCGGTGTAGATGACCGGATCCTTCTTGTACACGCGGTCGTCGAAACATTTTATATACTGTGGTATCATTTAATTTCGCTGACACGAAATTTCGCGCAAATGCGAAAAAAGACAGATTCGCGCGGTCGTAAATTCGCGCATTTTGAATTTTAGATTTTTTTTATCCAGATACTGACGCTAATCATGCCGTTTTTCGCTAGAGGGCGTGTCATCACTGGACCACGTACATGTTCATTACAGCGACGCCCTTTGTTACCATGATTAATAAACAATATGACAGTTGTCACCGATAATTACTTTTTAATTGTCACTTTATATAGATAAAGCGTGTCCGAGATCAAAGCATGGATTAGCATGTAAACCAGACAATTTTCGGGTCCACATCTTGTTATGGCGCCCTAGCAATCACTAAAAAACAAGTCAAAGGTGCGAATAACCCCTTTCACTAGAAATTGTTTTAAAACATACAATTTATAGTTTGTTTCATTCTCATCGGTTCTACACGCTCTTCGTCGGAACCGGGCCTTCCAGACCGAGCCGATGCTTCAACTCCGAAAGAAAATACCAGTAATTAAATATGTTTATTCTTTTTCTGTGGGAAAATATCATTAACGTTTTTCCTAAAAGGTATGTCTCGTTTCCCTTTTAATTCTCAAAAAAGCATAACTTCTCGCAAATCGGTATTAACATAGCCGGAAGTAAATACACCACTTAAGTGACATAGTATTCGGACAATGAAAATTTCGGATAGTCACTTCTTTCTGGATGGTCTTTTGTTAGCGCGGTCTTAAATTCGCGCAACAAACGTAGCGCGAAATACGCGAAAATTCGTCCTGCGCGAACAAAAATGATACCACAGTAATAACAAATCCCCGCATGGGCGTGCTCGTGGTATTGTTTCGTATAATTCTTTTCGGGTTCGGGGCACACGTATCAATAGGTTTTAGGAAAGACTTAAAGTCGGCGTATATTTATAAAAGGAACTCGCATCGACCTACTAAAATTTTTGAACTCGATAAACGACTTTTCTTTGGGCATGACAATCCGCACGCATTCGTTCGAATAGCAACATTTCTCGTTTTCATCTAGTACTTCCTGCGAAGTGAACGGATTTTGCCAGTTGTCCGCAAAAAATAATATTTATGCTCTCTCTTCGAAATCCGCGTAGATTATAATTTACTTTTTTTTATCCAACAATAATGTTGTTTTCGCCATCAACAAAATGTACATCGGATTTTTAACCCTGCGCTTGTTATTCCTGATGATATAAACGCCCTTATGCTCTTCTGATTTTGTTTTTCAAACTTGGTTATATCTTTTATTGACACGGGTAATCGATCCCGTCCATATTTAAGTTACTTTCCTCGCTTTTTAAATCTTGATCTACTACGCTCGGGATGTGATTCTTTCGGATTCAAAGCCCGCAAAACGCACCACAGAAAACATTTGTCGTCGTCCTCGTTTATGATGGCCTTCTTAACCTTCAATGCATCTGGTAAAATCGATGTAAGAACTTTCCCTTTACGGCTCGTAAACTACCGCGAGAATTTCGAGGCGCTCGACTGAAATGAAAATCTATCCGCTGCCCATACTTTGAAACGTGGCCATATCTTCCAAGATTCTGTCCACCATGGTATCGTATATTTCTTCTATATCAGTTTCCTCGAGAACGATCACGATATTCGAATGGAAATCCGCTAAACCAATGACTCTATCACCTGTTTGCGCGTTGGGCCTTTCCATCTCGCATTTTAAAATCATTTTAATCTTGCGTTGCCTATTTCTTCCGAAAAAGTTGATTACGGTTCGGCGGACTGCGTCGGAAAACATTCGATCATAACCTTCCCTCCCTTTTATGGTATGCACGGTCGAAAAATCTCATATCATACTACTATTATAGTCACTATAAAGCTAATTGTTTGAAGAGTAAATGTCGATCCAATTACATAGATTGATTGAATCAATCCCCTTCCAATAAAAACTAGATATAATGTTAAAAAATATGTGTAATGAAGTCGTAAAATGCGTTGTCACCAAAATCTTGATGCGTTACGTAGAAATCAAAGTACAAAAACTAGTAAAAACAGCTGTCTTGTGCTTCCTTAAGTACTTTCCGAACTAATGTGTCATTATGGAGCCCAAAATTAATATCATCCAGAATCATCAATAAAATTTGTGGTCAAAATTTGAAATTGGCCGTGTTACTTTAACCAATGCAAGATACGTTACTTATGAAAGCAACTATAAGACACGGAATTAGGTAGAATGCTCCATATTAAAAGGGTTTGCTGACTCGTCCACTTAATTTCTCATTGACAAAACCTTAGCGTATACGAAATTAACTCTCTTTTTAAAATGGGAACAGTTTTATGACCACTGTATGCGTTACAGCAAGTTACGATACCGGTTGCAAAGAAGAAATTATATATTTTAGACTATCATTTATATGAAAGTTTTATTTTTAATGTTGGATCATGATTAATCAACATTGTATGAGTAATACACACTAAAATGTCAGAGAATAACGAAATGAAATGTGTAATATGGACATCCATACTGCAGTAAAGTTTCTTGCAAAGATTGTAACGTATCTTGCTGTTTTAAATACGATCCTTCATGTGAGAAAGTTCGCAATTTCTTGTGGAGGTCGGTGTGCTGCCTGGTTAGGTCTCCTAAGTCTGCCCAGGAAAAATGAAAAACTGCCTTCCATTGCCCAGAATTGTGCTGCTGAATGCGTAAAACCTCAACTCAATTATTACTATTATACTTTTCAGTACGACTAAGTCCAGGGCAGAGATCCAGACAAAAAAGGCTATCACGACAAAAAAGGCTGAAGTTGGTTCTTTTCTTGAAAATGAAAGAAAGCGAAAAAAATCCGAAACATGTTAATCTTTAAATTAGCTTTTAAAAATTTCACCCACTTGATCACAACTAAATTACCTATATTCTGAGGAACGTCCATAACTCCAGCCTTTATATTGACAGCATTGCCACCCTTCAAAAATTGCAATTCAGACGAGTGTTTGTACCCGCATGCGGTTCTTTTGTACTTGTGTGTATCAACAGTGGAACATCATTTTTTATATAAATTTTGATAGCTATTGCGTTCTTTACTTTGCACTGATAGGTGCTGTTGCCGTTCGGTACAGTTTCGAATCCTGATCAGTCGTTAAAATATTTATAATATACATGCATTATTTGAAATCACAAATAATTATCAAAAGTAGCAATTGCACATAAACAACTTCTCGAAAAAATAACACGATGCGCATATCAATTTTTATTTGTTGGTGTTCTCCAGTTATCAAACGGTCTGAAGTTTGTGGGTGCAGTGTACAATGGGAAATGGTACTTAATTATGGACATTGAACGAAGACGAAGCACATCTGAGTTTAATGGTAGAAATAAAATCTAGACATGACGTTTTCATTAAATGGCCACGCCAAGAATACGAATTGTGGATTCCTTATTCTGATATATTGTTGCCGTTGATGGTCCAGGGCCTCTGACGATTGGAGGAGTCATTTTGCTGTGACAAAAAAGCATTTTGTATCATAAAAAGGTTTTCCTATCGTAACTGCAACATACGTTACAAATCAGTTTACAGGATCTCTGTCCGAGAAAAAAGTAATATTTGTCCCTCGCAGCTGAGGATTCCTTCGTGCGAAATTCAAGGTTATTATTGTTTGACTTGTTTTTGAAACGTCGAAAAAAAACACAAGATACGTTACATTTTATGTATCTGGTTTAGACTTAAATTTTATTCAAATGTTAGAGAGTTCTATTACAAGCATCAAAAAGTCAGATCTACACTGTTAATTATCAATAAATAACAATGTTTCTGGTTCGTTTTATGCTAGAAACTAAGTTTTTAATCTGTTTACGCATATATTCTGACCGACGTCGATATCAAATACAGCTGAGTCTACAGCACTGAAATATATAATTAAGCAATAGTGGATCTAGTAGCATCTTTTCCGAATCCTAAAACAAATAAAGCATACAAACAATAATATATACATTACAATCACATGACACCTACCAATTGTGGATTGAACTGGTCTCCCCAAAGTACAGCATAAGTAGCCCACGAAGACAACTAAATTATCTAAATATATAATTAAATACCTACCGACTAAAATCACTAAATGTAAAGTGAGCATAACAAAAGCTACTACACCCTTCGACAAGCAACTTATATCTGACAAACTGACCAGTAAGAATTCACCGAACGGCGGGAAAAATTCACGGGTAACGACACCATACACAAGGGGAAATAACTCAATACCCACGCATCAATAGACACGGCTACACGCTAAAATAAACACTCGAATTCACACCGATAAAAGCTTCCGAATAATCTGCCGTGTTTTTTTCACTCACATCTGCTCAAGGGAACATACAGCCTGGTAGGACAGGGTTTCCCTTTGTCGGTACAAAGTGTCAGTCCAAATGTTCTTCACACAACATGGTTTGGTCACTATTCCCAAACACAAAGTTGGACTGATTATTTTTACAATGCTGAATTCCAGCCTTATTTACTCGTAAATCAGTTCGTAATCGAGGGATCGGCAGCTTTTTGTCAACTAGTTTCCTTACAAAGGAACATACCCAACAATATCGTTGGCGAGATGTTTTTGTCTGTTAAATCAGAATGTTCTATCCCTTTGAATATTCTGTTCCCTCCGGGATATTCCCATGTGGAGAAATTCACTATTTTTAACAGTATAACTTATTACACAAAAAAAATTGTTCACCGAAGTAATAAGATATCCTAGTGGAGGTTTGTATGTATTAGATAACTAATTCACAACCTTTTGAATATTTCTGTTCTAAATAGCTATATGATAACACTTTCTTAGCTATTATAGCTTTTTAAATCTGTTTTAATTCGTATTTTTCTTCTAATCTGACATGACAAGGATTAGAAACTACTTTATAAATACACATACAGTAACATATGTCTGTTACCGTGACAAACTGAATACGGTTTTAGCGCAATAATTGGATATAACAAGAGGAAATACATCGAAAATGTGTCAGCCACACTGGCTTTGGAACAATATAAACGTAAATAAAGTTATAATTTGCAACGTTTCGTATTCATTAAGAAATAATGTATGTCCATAGACACTTATACATAGTTGTTATATTAACATATTTATCGTTACGTCCAAGTAAAAAGTCTAAACCCCGGCCAAACTTTAAAGTAGTGTCACATATTTTGCGATCGGTTATTACGATCGTCGTTGTTACAGTATTTATTTTGATTTTATTTGTTTGGCCATAAATGTATTAATTGAATTCAATGACTTAACCACATTAAAAATTGAAATATGCAATGTACTTAAATTAATGATTATCTTTTTGTTAGGACTACATTTCATTTTCCACCTTCAACTTTGAGATTGTTTCAGCTGATGATTATTGGCCTTTTGTGCGGAAGAGAGGGATTATGCCATGTCATGATTAAACTTGTTTACACAACACAACGTCAATACAGCAGTATTGAGACTACTTTTATCTAGAGGTGTCATTGATAAGGATTTTTGTATCGATATATCGGTAGAGAATTATCGACGATACAGCGAAATATCGGTATACAGCATATATGGCAAAGCTCCTACTTTTACCATCAGAATTTCAGCTTACGGGTCTTTTTTTGTTTTAAGAGGGTATATACCAAATACAGTTATATTTGATCATATGCATAGTGTCAACAATGATCAAACGATAAATAAACAGTCGAAACAGAATAACCTGTTTCTTATTATTAGTTGAAATGTAAATGAGTTAATGACTAGAAACTTCTCTATCAACTTTAAACAGCTTAAGAACTACCGGCATCACTTTCAGACAACAAATCAGTACTGTTAACTCAAACTTGATACTCGATATTCTAAAACTGGAATTGATATCGAATCGAATCACAAAGATCGTTGATATATCGGCGGAATCGACTACACTCCTACTTTTATTCAACGATGAAACAAAACCCTGCACCAGTATGCTGAATTTGATACAACAACGGAAATTATTTAAGATGATGATAATTCTCAATACCGACAATACCGACAGTGATTGGAAAATATTTGACGGAGATTCTGGACCTTGAAATTTTACAGCTTTGAAAAAGCAATATACTTCAATTAACTCTTGGGACACATGGAACGATCAGAATTTAACTAGGTTTGTTGATGGCTGTTTAAAGGGTCCTGTTCTATTTCCAGGTATACATAGTAATATTTGTGAATATGGTGCCGGATTTGAAAACAGAAGATAAATGAAGACTACAATGAAAATGGCAATTCAAGAAATTACTGTTTACATGCAATTTGCTCCTGTTAAAATGCAACATTTATTCAAGGATTTGTTATGACGCAGAAACACCATTTAATGTAGCGTAAATGGCTATACGGTGATATCAAGTTTTACTAATTTATAGTTTTAAAAAGTCAATCATAATTGTATACATCAATAAACCCACTATAAAGAGTCTATTGCAAGCGATTTGAAACAAATATTGTACTTGGTCTGTCTTCTATAAACCACGTAATATTCATATTTTTGAATAACGATCACTACTCTGTATATAAGGATATATTAAAAAATTAGACTTAAAATAACAATCATGGTATCATGCAGGGAAGCGTGTGTCAGATTTTTGATAACGTCCTCCATTCAATAGATATTTGACTTAAAGAAATTTCGTAGCCTGAACCCCGCTGACAATTACGTAATACGTCATAGATAAAAAGCGAAAATAAATATCAAAATTCTGAGACACGGTTCCCTAGATAAGCATTTCCGCTACAAAATATCGAAAATCGCTTTGAAATCCATCTTCAAATAAGGCGGCAATCTTTGTTCAAAAATAGCACCCACTGCATTTTTTTCTTAGCGAGAAATTAACAAATGTACAGAGTTGCTTAATAAAAGTTCACTTTGAAATAACTTTATTTTATTGATTACATCGATGAAATAGCGAAAATAATAATTTTCGTCGACCCAGTCTCCCTGTATTAATTTACAGGCAATTTAAATATATTGTAGTTTTATAACTCGTGTTTAATTGTATTTGAAACCCCTAACTGACTCTGGAATATATATATTTAATTAAACTTGTAAAAATGGTACGTCATAACATTAACGGGGTAACAATCTTTGACAGCTTGTTTTCTTATCGTGTGCGTTTCCATTGAAAGGTGCGTGAAGTGTCTGCATACCATATTGCTGTTTATTATATCTCCCGCCAAAACATAAAGGAATGTGACCCATATTGATAGCATAATTAGCAATAGTTATAGATATCACACTTCAATAAGACCACCGCTCCGGATCAGTTATTTCATCATATATTTATATTAAAAGTACATTAGATGCTAGTAGCCTTATCGACCAAGGTGTTAATGAATTCACACGTTTCTTGCACATCAAATGTTGCAGTTATGTATTTATTACGTAATTTTCCATCACAGTTTCCATTTTCACAATCTGTCAAGTCACTATGGTCAAGTTTATTACTGGATATAGATTTATGCAGTTCGATATCTTTAGCATTCGTAAACCAACTTCCACGAGAAAGAGATTCTAACTACAGTTTTCACTTTTTGAGAACACCTTGCTTAGCCTTATTTTTCTTATTTCCCATTTTAATCCGCTTGATGTTGATAATCTGTCGAATTTTAAATACTTATGTTAACATACGGCAAGCGATACCAAATTTAATATTGATTGATACAAATTTGCCCTTAAGGAGCCCCTTACAACGCTGCATCCTAAATCGTTCTCGCTGATAAAGTGGAGTCGGTATGGGGGTGCAGTTTTTATCGCGATGAAACACTATTTTTGCGTATTCGGATCGATTTTTTTGTTGCATGGTATGATAGTATATTTAATTATTGTTAATAACTTAAAATGTCATTTTCGCCTTTTTTACGTTTGTAGGCACTCACGCAACTTTAAACTAGTTTTAAGTCTGGACACTGACGCTGGGGATGAAATTCGGTGGGAGTTTGTTTCTATGGTTTTTAATTCTGATTGTACGTTTTCATCATTTTGTAATATTAAAACTCGGTCATATAAAATGAGAGATTTAAATGCTAGTTTCAGGATCAGTCTGTTTTTTACTGTAAGAGTTACGTTTTCATTTGTATTTTCTTGACAGTAATAAAACATACATGAGAAATTTGAATATCATGTGGTGTTGAAATGAATGGTTTATCATTTTATATACACATATTAGGTAAGCTGTACACATATATACCTGTATCTATATCTGTATTTATTACCTAGACACAATACAACCCCGTGAACACATTGACTACAAGCAAAAATTTATGTTTAAAAGAGAAACAGATAGAAAAATATATTTACAGATCAGAAGATCGATTATTCAAATTTATTGGAACTCTGATGTCATATGACCAAAAATGGAATGTTTTCCACTAATGATCAACTACATGATACCATTTAGCATAATGTATTGACAAGAGTTGTAACGCTGTCTAAATTTGGTGTAACATTCCACTGAAATTGAACACTATAATTGTTGTGATGCAGTAACAATACATAATAAATCTGAAGAACAGACAAATGACCCTGAGATGCTGAATGGGATGTTTGTTCACAATTTTGGATTATAACAATTGAAGTTGGTGAGGGGCCTCTGTGGTCGAGTAGTTATTGGTTTCGCCGCTGCAAATTGGAATCCCACATGGAACCAGACAATTTTAACATTTGAGGAATCTATCCAGCTACCTTTAACTAGGTTGTTACCAACGTTAACGTGAACGTTACCAAAATCATAGGTTTTGCATGCGTCGTTACATGACACAACGTAGAAATACATCTAGATATTAGTGTTTTCTTGTCTACATAGTACTTCGAAAATTTAAACAGAACTGTAAATTTTACAAGAATAAGAACAATAAATTTCTTTTAAAAATGCAAACGGCGTAGGAGTAAATAGATTTGTTTCTCTGATGTTATTTTTACACTGTTGAAACAAAAAATACGACTAATGTTGTTCTACATTCCTATTAGCATGAAAGTCCTGACGATATGCATACCTAGACCATAAAAACGCATTGTTGATGTTTACAACCATAGGCAATCGATTCCTGTGATTTATAAACCCGAATAGACCTATTTCTTTAATCTAAACTCATCAAACAACGCAAATCTTTGATTGTTAGATTTGTATCTTTGTACAATTTCGGAGGGTTTTGGATGGTGATGGTTTTGAACTAAAACTTTTAACTCATCAAAATGTCTTATCTCTTGGTTTAACTGGTGACAATAAATTACACACGAGTTTCTAAGTCTTAGATCCAACCACAAAAAGCATGATGGCCCTTTCCATGCTACGCCGAAAATATACATGTATGTTCAAAGAATTTGTAGAGCACAAGAAGTAGGTCATATATTTTCGATTGCACAAAATAAATCAAATAAAGTCGATGTTTGAAAATGTATTATAATACCAGTGCCGAGGCATTCTAGAAGGGTCTGAGGGCATACCCCCCGCATTTTTTGTACTAAAACCTGCCATTTCCCCAATTACCTGCCAAAATTTTAACCGAGGCACGCAACTCGGTGTGCCTCAGTGTAGCTACGGCGATGAATACAAATTAATATATATTAAGTCTGCATTTACGATACATGCACAGCTCCAGTTATGTATCGCTGATGATCTGAAAAGTCCTGTTATCAACCAAATCATTGCACGTTTACTTTTTATGTTTCATACATTAATTTAAATTATCACGTAACCTGCGGTCCAGGAGTGCCGTAAACCCGTGCCGGAAATATCGTTCGGCAATGCCAAACCGTGCAATAAATATTCAATAAACATTTGCATATTTGTATTACTACGCTTCTACGATATTTGTAAACATAGTCGACTTTCGATTCGTAATGATTTTATTAATGAATAAAATGATGTTTGTGTAAATAAAATAACAATTTCATGTCTTTTATCTTGCATTTTATCGCCAAACGATTAACAGAAACAATCACAACATTTTTGTTGACAAAAACAATATGTTGCCTGCTTTTATTATTTAATCAACTCGTTTAATAAAAATGGTAAGGAATTGACCACTCATTCAAGATCCTCTATATAAAAGATTTTTCAAAATTTCATAGAAATACTAGAGATAATTGGTGATAAAAACAAGATGTGTTATAACCATGCTTTACGACGGCCGCGGGCTGTATGTGCCAGATGGCAGTGTGGAGTGCTCCGCGGTTGTTTGCAACCCTAGGAAGATCTGGATTCCTTTTGATAGGTACAGCAAGCATTAGCAGGCAACTTATGTGCCTGCTTGCACCATGTTTTAAATTTATTAGGCGCTGATATCAACATTTTCATTACTGAGAAGCCAGACAATAGGACAAAATGGGATACAAAAACCCAGGGGAAAAGAAGACAAAAAAAGAAAAATCAATTCAGATAGAGGCTAACAATTGCCATTCTATTGTTGATTCAAGGACATTTCGAGGAACTAGATAGTATTGATAATATAAGTTTTTATATAGCATATATGTACACATGTACAGTGTACATAAGCATTTCTGTGTAACAAATTTTCTACATTTAATACCTTAATGTTTATGGAAAACGTCAATGTCCTTGTTATTACGATATCCTCTAAGATATAGACTGATGGATTTGCTAGTAATGTTGTCAGACCTGTTGTCATGATAAATTTCAATCTCAGAGGGAAGTCACCCACACAATGAATACAATCAGTATCAAAGAAGCAACTACTTGAAGCCTCACAAACACTACTGTATCTGCAAGATGTTCAAAAACATGAGTTATTTGATATTACTGATGCTCTTCTTTCTGTTCAGAATGCAGTCATTGGTTCATCAGGTCTTTTACCCATAAATGTAATCTTTTTTATACCTTTCAAAAGATTATGATTTAAATTTGCATGTTTGGTTTAATTTCATACTCATTATTGCATTTGGATCTAATAATTTTTCCTAGTATACAATTTTTATTTCTACTTTACAGGCATGGGATAGACATTTATTGATTAGTGATTTAGATTGTGAAATAATCATCTTTAACATAAATAAATTTAATAACATTTGTTATTATAAGTATCAGAATCTCAAAAAATGTTTCTGTGTCCCGACAATCCACTTCCAATGCAAATTTAGCCTGATACTGTGATTACTGTTTCAGTTCAAGACAATCCGAACCAATCGGACAGAGATAAAGAGGGTGACGAATTTTTCTATCAACACACGCAGACAAAATTTGAATACACAGATGTATTTGCTCTCATGATTTTTTTAAAACAATAAAAAAATTTTTTATAAACAATACAGTTAAATGAAAAAAATACAGTTGCACTTTGTGTTGCTATTGATATGGGTATAAGCATTTGTTTAAGTTTAATTAATTTTGATCACCATGGTATTTCTCCTGTCTCCTGTCTCAAATTGTTAATTCAACTCCAACTATTATACACCAACACCACTCCCGATAAATATACTTTATTCTGACTTAATAATAGTCATTCACACAGATATGTAACTTAAAACAGAGATGTAGAACATGAAATTAACATTCATTATATATTCTTTTCTTTTCTACTTTCTATTTAAATTATCAGAATAAATCTTTTAAAGAATAAATTAATGAACATCGTCTATATAAATCTATATAAATCTTCGGAAAATTGCCCTCCATGGAACACTTCCAGCAGATTGTAACCGGAAGTTCCTCGTTTTGTCATGCAGTCTGCAAGGTAGTATCTGCCTGGACACCACCGGATCTCCTTTACTTTGTTCCTGGTCTAGGATTCACTGATGGCTGCTCGACCCACAGGCGCTTGTCATCAACTAATTTGGTGGAATGCACAGCATCAATGACACATTTGTTGTAAACATAAGCGATTATCGGTATAGTGTTTCTTTGAAGCCTTATAATGTCATCTGTCTAAAGTAATAGCCTCATTCAAGACCTTCTTGTAGACTAAGTGCCTCAGCGGCAATTGTTGACTGAACGACCCTTTTAATCTTGTGTGCCAATGAAGTGGGGAACATTTTCCCTGATTGTCAGCTAACCACACAACATAGGCCGCAGTACTTCATGTCCCATTGTTGATGTTACACAGAGAGGCGTCTGTGAATACCTCGATCCTCCAGTCACTGACATTTCTGCAAGTCTTGAGAATGAATTTATAGATCTTTCAATCTGTTGATTGTTTTTACTGCCTTCACAAATCACATACAGTTGCTTGTTTTAACTTTGTACTGAAGTCTGTAAGTTCAAATCCATGTCCGGTCTAGTTCACAGGACGGCCCAATTGATTTGCCAATAATTTGTCAGTAGATAGATTGTTCGTCAGCTGTAAGTATATTTCTTTCTGCTGCACCCGCTTTGTATCTAACGTTTGGCTACATACCTTGATTAGTCAAGAAAATTTTCTCTGGACTGTTGCATGACTCTGAATCCAATATAATCAAAATTGCCTTCCTCTACTTTTCTCGCTACAAATCTTTTTCGCAGACTTCTCACAAGGCAATCGTCTCCAGCATGCAGAAAATCATCAACATGGCAACATATGATACCGCTCAAATTTCTATTTGTATGCAAAAAGAACATTTTCAGGATCCATTTTAAAAATTTGACACCCAAGTCTCAGACAAAACTGTCTTGCACCATCCTTAAGTCCATACAATCCATAATTTAACTTCCAGACAACTCTCACAAGTTTCACACTCCTTCGGTGGCTTTATGTACACATCTCTCTTTATCTCTTGACCTTGTGTAGAAATGCCGATTTAATGTCCGTGGTCTTGACAATCCAGTTGTTGATGGACGCAAAAGCAAGAAACGTCCTCTGAACTTTGGTTCTGCCTGATATCATTGTCTCCACTGTCCAACAAATTGTTCACTTTTTGTAGTCTATTTGCACAAACTCTGCTCCGTGTCGCACAAACACCACTTTCCCATCTTGGAAAACTACTTTTCCTGGTCCAAGCCAGCGTTCTCGACCCTCTCTCGTAAAATACACGGTCTCCATGTTCAAACACCTGTTCCGAATCTCTTGCCTCATTTCTGAGTGCTTTTCTTACTCTTTCATCAGATTCAGTCTGTATAATAGCCCTTCGAGTTGCAGCAAAAGCTTTAGGAACTCACTGCTTGTTGATCCTTGCAATAACGCTGGTAAATTCTCATTCATAATGTTTAGAATGTTGGGGGTTCTGGCCAAATACAAGTTGATGGCTGCCTTAACCGTTCCACATTTGCAAAGAATTCCTCGCCATATTTGCCCATGATAGAAGTGTCTACAAGTTTACCTTCGTATAATCCGCATGAAGCTTGGTCAACATCTTATCAGTAATTGCATGCACTTTTTCACACAATCCATTTTGAAAAGGACTTTCAGCTGAAGTGGTTCATAACTGAATGTTCATTATGGATGTAATTTCTCTTACCTCGCCCGAATTGAATTCCTCTCCATTGTCTGTCATCAAAGATCCCATCACTCCAAAATTCCCAACCCATTCCTTCATTAAGGTGTCTATGATATTACACTTCCTGTCTACAAAAGTCGACAAAGTGTATCTTGACCACATGTCTATGATATGTAAAATATACTTCCCATTCCATTGTTTTAGGTCCATCGCAACCTTTGCATTGAACTTGGAGGCCATTTGCATATCTACTACTGGCCTTGAAGGAGTCTTGGCATACACTTTGCAAAGTTCACATCCGTTTTCAATCTGGTCAAGATCTTCTTCATAATCGTCTTTCCACATTCCAGGATGCTGCCAGTAGTATGGGATTTGGGCGAGTCTAGCGCACCTCCCCCCCCCGCACCCCCCCGCGCTAGACCCACCCAAATCCCATACTACTTCCCCTCCCTAAAAATAAAAAAATAGACTCCTAAAAAAGACCCCTAAAAAATGTAAAAATGAAAAAATGTAAAAATAAAAAAAACACCACCTAAAAATACAGCAAAAACCGCCAGCAGTACTACACTACGTTTAACCCCAACACCGGGTAGATTCTTTCCGATGCTGGGGTGAACTTCTTTTTTTCTTAATCCCTCCAACCTGTTGGCTCCCCACCAGTATTAACCGCCACAAATCACCCAACCCCTTTGTCCATAGCTCTCGAAACGAAACAGAGCTACGAACGAGGTATGGCAAATTGCTATGCGATTGATTACAAACTCCATGGTAAAGAATCTTTTATGTGCACAACCCATAGAGCCCATAATCAATCGCATTAGAGGTATTACCTGGCAGCTACCATTAAACAGACCGGAGAGTGTCATACCGGACTTCAGCCCATAACGTGTACTGTCAAATAATAATATTTTCGTTTTCGTATATATACTCTTCATACATACACATTACTAAAAGTAGGGTTTTAAATATGCATATTATGTGGATTTTCATGTGAATAAATTAATACAATTTAATTACATAAGATATTTATATAAATTATTATACTAAAGTATTTATTGAATAAGAAATAACGGTAACATTTAAAAAATATGCTATTGCGTTATTGATTTCCAATATATTTATAGCACGCTTATAAATAGACAGAGTTGTGGTTTTCCAATTTATAGTGTAGTTCTAAAACTCAGTAATCTGTAATTAATTTCTTCACCTTTTAAATCATTTATTTTTTAAGTAACAGGATCAGTATTTAAAACTTCTTTAATTACAAATATTTCTCTAGTCCAACGAGTAGTATAACCCTTTTCAAATTTGTCTTTCTTTTTTGTTATTCTTACTCTATCTCCAACTTTAAATTTTAGTCTTTCCCAGATTTCACATTTTTTATATATAAAAATGGAGTCACAAGAACTTCGATTGAATGAGATCACAAGAATTCAAAGTATCCTCGAAGCCGAAGAAAATACAAGATTAAATCTTTCTAAAAAATATAGAAGATCCAGAAAGATTATATATTTTATTGAATCAACACTTAATAGTGTGACAATGCTTCTTGGTGCAGGGGGTGTTGGTCTTTCAACCACAATTGCAGGTCTACCAATTTCGACTGTTTTAGTAGGCGTTGCAGCCGGTTGTGGTGGATTAGGTATTACAAGGTATTCCTACAGGAAGATATCTAAATAAAAGACTTTCATCCAAAGTAGAAAAACATGAAAAAATAAGAACTCTCGCAACAACAAAACTGAATACTATAAATTCATATATATCGCAAGCATTAAATGACGGAAAAATAACTGATGAAGAATTTCAACTTGTATCTTCGGAATTAGATAAATATTATAAAATGAAAGATGAAGTTAAGACAGATAACAAGAAAAAATATTGAAAAAACTGATATTGAATTTAGAGAACTAAAACATTAAATTATCTGCGATGAACTTAAAAAACAGAATGTGATAAATGCGAAACAATATAAAAAAAATAGTATCAAAATGTTGATAATAAAAAATCGAGGATTTAAAAGGCAATACAAGTATGGGGGAAGTGGAATATTTGAAACTATAGCAAATTTGTTTAGTAGTATATTTACCAAAACAGCTGCAACGAACGCAGCAAAGGCTATAGCTAGTTCGGTTGGAAAGAAAGTGTTAGATGAGGCAGAAAAAAAATCACTAACATCCTTAACGCCAAAATCTAAAACAATTCTACAAAAACATACTCAATCTCCAAGCCTTTCTTCAATCATTGATGCAGGGGGAACAAATACCATAGCTATTCAAGATTTAGTTCGTAAACTAAATCGGGCTTATTGAAAAAAATCTTATAAAAATGAATCTAAATTTTTCGCATTACGATTATGAGAATTACAACTCGTCCATGATTAGTATGAAGAACGCTTATATCAAATTGGGGAAATTCTCGAGATCCAAGACACGAACTACGGTTACCAAAAAGCGATTATAAAACTTTCTGCCGAAAAAAATAGATTTATTGAAAATGATAGAAGAAGAAGTGAACGTGTATTTAAAGAAATGCGACTACGAACCGGTAACGCTCGTATATGGAAACAAGATGTACGCCAAAAAAGATCCGACTCAATCCCGAGAGAGTTTAAAAACCATAAGGCTTTGGAGAGTGTTTGCGAATCAGGAAAAATCTCTTCCAAATATTAGGGTTGAATAAAAAGATATAAAAAATATATAATAAAAATAGAGGATATTTTGAAAATTAAGGAAAAACTTACAGTAGATGAAAGTATTGAAAAATACGAATACCATGAATACGAACGTATTACAGGAACTAATTTAAATTACTCCGGAGAAATTAGAATTAATATAGAAACACAGGATTTATTTACTCATCCGAGTGTTATTTGTTGTTTGAAGGAAGATTAACAAAAGCCGATGGAACAGCTTATGCGAATGCGGATGCTGCTGCACTGACAAATAATGGTCTTATGTTTTTATTCAATAACATTAAGTATCAACTTTCTGGACAAGAGATTGAATCTGTCTTTTATCCTGGACAATCTAGTACGATGTTGGGAATATTAAAGTATCCAGATGATTTCTCATAATCTCAAGGTTTAAATCAACTCTGGTATAAAGATACGGAAGTCACCGCTAATCTCATCAACAATGATGGATTTAAGATTCGTCAAGCTTATTTAATTAGGGTACCAGATCCAAAGGGAACGTTTAGTTTTAGAGTTCCGTTAAAACATATTTTTGGATTTTGTGAAGATTATAGTAAAATAATGTATGGTATGAAACAAACATTGACTCTAACTAGGAAAGCGAACGACGATGCTATTTTTAGAGCTAATGGTGTTGATGCAGGTATAGTTTCTCTCGCGAAATTATCATGGTTTATTCCACACGTTCTTCCTGCTGATACTGTTTCAACTGTATAAACCGATAGAAGATAAAGCCAGTCTTCCCATGGGATATAGAATGCGTCAATGTGACACCATAACAGTACCACAATCAACCAGTTTCACTTGGAGACTTTCGGTTAAATCAAGTCCGGAAAAACCTCGATGGATTATTATGGGATTTCAAACTGAAAAAGATGGTGATCAAGAAAAGAATCCTGCTCTTTTTGATAATGTGAATCTAAAGAATATGTATGTAATGCTTAATTCTAATAGATATCCTGAAGTTGATTATCAATTAGATTTTACTAAGAACCAGTTTAGTAGAGCTTACGGCGATGCAGCTGCATTCAGATCAAAATTTTATCATATGGATGAATTAATTTCCAACCCAAATATAAATCCACCAGATTACAAAACTCTTTTTCCAATCTTCATATTTGATGTGAGTAAACAAAGTGAAAGATTAAAGAATTCGGTCACTGATATTCAAGTGAAAGCAACATTCAATGCAAACGTCCCAGCAGGAACGGAAGTTTATGCAGTTGTTATCAGTGATAAAATGATAAAATTTCAATCAGATGGAAATAAGATGAGTGTTGTTTATGAGTAAAAAGGAATCAAGCACCCAAAACTCCCGGTCTATAATACAATTTTATACATCCCTTTTCCGTAAAAGTAAATTCCTTATATGCTAAAAGGTTTAATGTCATACGGGTATTCCCAATATTATTATCAAATGCCCATGTTTCTATAATACCTTCTTTTCCTTCTATAAATGTTCTTATCACTCCGCCTTCAATACTTACCTGAAATAATTGTTTAGATTTTCCGGGATCACTAGATCTATATTTTAAATAAACTTTGAAATAAAATACCAGGTTTTGAAGTAAATACCAGGTTTTTTAAGTAACCAGTCTTCCACTGATTTTTTAATTACCCAGTCTTCCATATTCCTTATACGATGTGGATATTCAACTACATCGTCATATTTAACATACTCGTTCGGCGACATAACAAATGCCTTTGTGAAATACTCGTATTGTTTATTTTTTATCGATGATGTGAACTCGATTCTGTGAGTCTTTATGTATTTTGATAAATGAATTTTTATCAATATATAGAGAAAACAATAAAACAGATAATTGATTGTATTTAAAATCTTGTATAGCTAATTCCAGTTTCTTATGTCTTTCGTTTCTTCCTGCAATAACTTCACCGATATCAGCTTGCATCCTATTTATAACCATCTGTAATATCTCTTCATCTTTTTCATCTATCAACCTTTTTAAATCTTTTTTAAGAATGTTCACACCCTTTTCGATATCCTTCATTATTTTCCGAGTAATTTTATCTCCGGCAGTTTCGTCATCTAACGCCCATTCCTTCTTAAGTTTATTCAGTTCAGCTTCCAATTTTTCTTCGTTGACATATTTCTTCAAATATTCTCTTATCTTTTCTATGAAGGTTTTGCCAACATCCAACTTGTTCCAACTCCTTCTCATCTACGAACTGTTCCACTCGTTCTTTTAGCTCTTGAAATTCACGTTTGTTAATTTTTACAAACTCGTCCACCTTTTCTTCGAGATAATCCATCTCTTTTTTAACATCATCTCCTTAATTTCCGCGCAAGGTTATCTTCAACGTGTTTCAATTTATCTAGCTCGTAATCCTTTGCTATCTTGTTTACTCGCCTTATCACAAACGCTTTATTCGTTGCGTCACCCGCTTCCATGGGCATACCGAGATTCGTGATCTTGTTTCCAAACATATCGATTTTCCCTCTTTTTAAAAAGTTGTTATTTATATAATTTAAAGATACGTCTGATCTTGAAACCTCAGTTTTTGGCATTCTTCCAAATTTATCTACAGGCATTTCTTATAGCGAACAAAGTGAGCGGATTCCCTTAAGGGATTTTTCACGCCCGACCAATAGGTAATAAAAAAAATAAACATAAATGTCCGCATATTATTGTTCCTTTTGGCTGTATTCGTTGCACGTTATTATTGTTTTACACAATCGTCTAAATTCTTCTTTTGACATATCATGGCTTACGTGATCGTTATAAATATGGTTTATGTTTTTTAAGTCTTGTGGAAATAAGCAAATAAAATTCGCGTTTTCCCGTATCGTCTGACGGGGCAGTTTGAAATAGTTTTGTGAAAGATAAAAACAATCTACGTTAATATGTCTACCACGAATATAATAACGCTCACATTTATTTTGTTTTTCTAAAATTAAATCATCAAATATCATTAAATTTTTATTCTTAGGATTTAATTCCCTGGGATCGGGTACATCTTCGGCAGATTCATAAAAATTACATTCTAAATCCGAGCGTGAAACGCTCGCTTCGCTCGCTTTATTCGATTTTAACCTGTTTCGTGATACCTTGTCTTGCTCCCAAGCTTCAATAACATCACTCGGTGAAATACCCTCATTTATGATTTCTTCCCGCATATCAAAGAGTCGAAGTATTTCGTCTTCGGTTAATTTCTTTTCAAAAGCTTTATTTATAATTTCATACTCGGGTTGGAATAAACTCTTTCCAAAAACCATTAGTTTATCATAGTCCAACCTCCCTGGCTTAAGTAAAAGCTTAAGTAATAATGTAGTTTTACCGCATCCAGATTTCCCAACAATCAAACCTCAAATACTTTTAGGTAAAAGAGGATGATTATCACGCTTGGTCATCACAGATAAATCTTTTATCTCCATTTTTTTAACTCGATTTTTCAACTCATTTTTTGAACCCATCGATCGAACTCGATTTTTGGACCTGTTTTTGGACGTGTTTTTTTCGCTTAAAATTGTACTGCATAAAATGTAAAAAAACACACCGAGACTCTCAATATTGAGGATGTTGTTTCAAAAAATAATAGACCTATGAAACGGGGAAGATGTAAAGTGTGTGGAATAATGAAACACCAATTTACGAGTGAACAAGGCTATAAATAATCTCCCTTTTGAAATGCATTTACCCGGACATAATTTCACAGGACCAGGCACTAATCTAAAAAAGAGACTAAATACAGATTTATCACCTAAAATGTGGAGTAAACCGGTAAACGGGGTTGATAAGGCTGCTTATCATCACGATGTGTGTTATCTAAAAAATAAAGATACCGCTACGAGAAATTAAGTATGTGATAAGAATATGTTGGAAGAGATGAAGGGGATTTATAATCCTACTCTAAAGGAAAAAATGGATAGATCAATCGTTAATAAAGTCATTGGTACAAAAATGAGATTCGGTATGGGGAAATAAAGTAGTTTTATAGTGGTCCACGAATATATTTACAATAAGGTTGTATATATGTCTCTTTTTTACTACCAACTCCATTTTTTGGAATATTAATTTTCTTACGTATTCGAATAATTTATCATCATCGCCAAAAAGATCATTATAATCATAACCATAAATATCTACAAAAAGATCATTCAAATCATAATCATCATCATCATCTAATTCCAAAATATATTCTTCGATTTTCTTGCGCTTGGATTCTTCAATGATTTTTACATAATCACTGTCATCGCCGTCAAACAAATTCTTGGATTTTTGGGATGCCATTTTATTATATAAAATATAGTGAATCTATTCCATAAGGTAAAGTATCTATTCCATTTTCACATATATATCTTTTATCATCAAATGGTGTCATGCTTATTTTATTTACTTCATTAATATACATGTTATGCTTTTCAGAATTCATTGTATACAATTTATTTATTTGTTTTTCTTTGTTCAATAAACAATTCTTATAGTCATCAAATTTTATATCTTTTTTAATTGTTGTTTTCCCTATTCCTTTTAATTTTTCTTCTTCTTTCACTTTTTGATCATAATCTATCAACGTAAAAGAATATGCTTTACTTCTTAAAAAAACTATCTCATTCATAATTTTACCATTTAACTCATCTTTAAATTTTCCTATTACTTTTTTCTATTACTTCCTATTTTCTTGTGAATGAAGTGGGTGATCTTCAGGATAATCAGATGTATCTAGATGATCTTTTATTTGTTTTAAATCTTCATAAATATCTTTTGTTTTAATTGAAAAGAAACAGGAATCGGTGCCAGAAGCAACAAGTTCATTATTTTTCCATAGTTTATTAACAACATCATAATAAAATTGATACATTAATAATTTGGAATAATCTAAGATACACATTCCTAAATATATAGGTTTAACAAATTTTAACGATGTTACATTATTAATTATACCAACGAAGTTTTCATTAAATATAATAGAATCTTTAAAATTTGGTTTGTTTATAGATTTCTTTATAATCCCTTGATAACTTTACTTCATTTCTTCCTCTAATATTCTCCATGGTTTTACCATAGAAAGCATTATTCATTAGTTTCCATAAATCCTTTTCGAAAGCAGATTTTGATTCGGTTCTTTGTTCTGTATTAAACTTAATAAATATACTTTTTGCCAACCAATTTGATACTTCAAAAGAAATAGTTCTATATACTTTTGTCACTTTCAAACCTAGTTTTATATACTCTTTTAAAATACTGTGATGAACAATATATGTTTCTTTATCTTTTAAAGTAAGAAATAACTTTTCTTCATTACCCAATGTTCTATTTTCTTTTTTCAGTAGTTCTAACTGATATAATGATAACATTTCTTCAGTTACTTTCATCTTTTCAGAAGCTAGAGGATATTTAATTGTTTTCTTTTTACATTCCTCCGTATACTCTATATTACATTCCACTATGCAACCTCTACCTTCCGTCTCGCGCTCGAGGATATCTAGATAATAATCAGGATTCTTTTCCCATTTAAAATTTCTTGTTGGTAATGGCTGTGACATTGCCTGACCATATAAATTATTAGCATCTAAGTATAATAAATATTTTTCTTCAAAGAATTTATTTAAGTTTTCACCATTTTTAATTATTTCAAGCGCTTCATTGAATTCATTTTTATCCACTATTCTATTTCCATCATGATAGTTAGGTGTATATTTATTAAAAGCTTTTACATGTCTAGGACCTAACACTCCGGAGAATCCTCCCCTTATACCCTTTTCAAACATTTATAACATATCAGAGTCCGTTAATAATTCTAATTCTATTTCTGTGTATTTTAGACCACATTCCCATGTTAATCCAGGAGCTGAGAAACAATAACAAGGATCAATTTCATGATGATTTAAGAAGAAGTTTCCAAACTGTTCAAATGCATCTGCTAATATTAATACATCTGTTTTCAAGTATAATTCGTGGTAATCCTGTAGTGTTTTACAATTAAAAGTTTTCCATACATTTTGTGCATGTCGGTATTCCTCTTCGGATATTCCTTCTTGTTTAAGTGTTGAATAAAAATTTTCTATTGGTGGTAATTCAATTTCTTTTAATCTTTCAATAGAATCTATATATTCATATGGATAAACCCTTTTCTTTTAATAAGTTTGTATCTTCATCTCGACCCGAAGGGTCGTGGGGCTTCGTTCCGTCTTGACTCTCCGAGTCAAAGGTTCCCGCGAACTCACTTTCGAGAATCGGAAATTCTTTTAATGATTTTGCAACATCAGATAAACCTTTTTGAAAGAATCTATAACAATCTTAACTTTTTATAAGTTGAACCATAATCAATTGATATATATTCTTCAGATGTTTTTTGATAATGGTTTAACTTTATTGTATTTATTTTCATATTTCATTAATTCCTCAATTACAAAGTGAAAGTCATAGTTAGATCCATTGTGAAAAAATACAGGAATTAATTTAGATGATTTACCTTCTTTAGTATTACAAGACTGACATGCTGCACCTCTATACTTTGATGTATAATGATTATGTTTCCCTTATTTTACAATTATCTTCAGAAAACTCTCAACTCCGCACATATAACAGTTGGTTGCTTCTTGAAATTCTTTTTCTTGTTGTGCCGTTACTTGTGTTTTAGCTTTTTCGTAATGACATAAATTATGAATAATATCATTATATATTAAAATAATAGTTTCAACATATTTCTCCTTAGCAACATCACCAACATAAGAAATGTATTCTGATTCATATATATTTGAATAATCAGATTTAATATATATTCTTGTTTAAATATTTTATTAGTGTAAGATTCTTCGGGGTTTGGTTTAATTGGTGATATAAGAATATTATTAGATTCGAAATCAGAATAAATTGCAATAGGTAATCTTGATTTAAGGTCTGACCCGCGTAATAGTCACCAATCAGAAATCAAAAAAATGTTTTACAGACCTCTAGAACATTGTATGAGAAACCTCTCTGTGAATTATCAAAAGATTTCACCGTCAAATAATGGAGATATGACTAATTTGTCTGTCATAATGTAATGTTCCGAAAACTGACCAACACCATCATAAGTATCTTTTTTTTTATTAATTATCATTTAAAACATACTTTTCAAGTGATGTATCATTGCAAGATACATAGTACTACAGAAATAAACAGTTTAAATGTTTTTAAAAAGATTATAGTAAACAATAGATATTTATTTTGCGTTTGCCATTTCACGGCAAAATGTCAGATTTCACAAGATTGTAAACATGACACAAACTTCAAAACCATGCACTGCAAGAAGGAAAAGAGGTACAGACTTGAAATATTATTTTAATTTGTCTATAATGTAGTGGTTTTCAAAGAAAGAAATATAAAAAACATTGACCGTTTTTTTTTTTTTATATTTGATGTGAAAATCTGTCGATACTATACGTCTTAAAACAGAAAATAATGAGTTAAAGAAGGAAAACTATTCTGAACATCATTATGAAACAATATCGTTAACAATAACAGCATGTGTCCATTATTTTGCAAAATGTACATAAAGGGACATTTATAAAACAAAACATATCACTCAGTAGTAATAATTTAACACCATTTCATCAGAAAAAGATATATAAAAAGTATACAATTATCATCTACAGCAAAACTTAATTCATGTATGAAAATTAATTTCCGATATAACTTGTGTCAGTATTAAAATATTAAAAAAAATGTCAGGTTTGTCTTACCTGAAGAAAAAGAAGAAACCCAAATTTGCTTTTAGGAACCACTGGGTCAATCACTCAATGTTAGGGTCATTATGACGAAAAATAGATTTCTGTTACAATATCTTAACATTACAAAAACATTTTGTACAGACAATAACTAGTAAAAGCTACATGAAAGAACTATCTATGATATTGTAACATATAAACATACTTAGTTCTTTTCAAAGAACTTTACTAAATTTGGAATCACTGTTTCTAATGTTCGTTTACAGTTGGTAACACGCAGCTGACCTTTACTATTCTTTGCCGTGAATGTATTGTACAGACCATCCTCTCCAGATCGTTCAAATATTTTCTTCAGATGTAAAGAACCTAGTCCAGATGCTGCTATGTTTTCTGCAGTAGCAGTCTTCATAACAGAACTGGCCACAAAACTGGTCAGGCTTGGCATGTATTTACTGGCTGACCAGGTCTATTTCGTTTCCACCACTTGCAAGTTGCACATGACCGATGACTTAATAAGTTCTTGACCACTTTTTTCCCATACTTGGCCTTACTCATCAAAAATGTGTGAGCTGGAATGACATGACAATATGAAATTCAAACAAAGGTAACAGCTATGAAGATTATGATTCTCATATATGTATTGCAATACAGTAAAATTTCAAGTCTATATTCTGACACCTAAGTGCATTACACTACATGATAGTCTTTTTATCACATGAGACAATGCAAACCACATTTTGGTCATACTGGACCACTAAGTGAGTGGGATCTAAAAGTGTGTTCCCACTCCAGTGTTTCAAATTATGTACAGTAAAACAATAAAATTAAGTCTGACAATAATTCTACATGGTATACCATAATTTTAGTCATAACTGTTCATGCTAGTACTTTCAATACAAAATAGAACTTACACGTGAGACTTCAAAACCCCGCTTCTGCCAGGCAGTGTTAACAGTACAAAACATGCCATGCCTTGTCTTACATGGGTACAGGCTGGACAAACTTTTCCTTGCTTGTAATGGCTTCCTGAGAATAAAAAGAAAAAGTTAATATACAGGTTGAACACAGTGAAAAGTTAATCATGACTTCTATATGTTTATTTGTTTTGCTTTATGATATTGATTCAACTGCAATAGTTGAATAACCGTGAATACCTAACTGCTGTACCACTTGAAATGACATGTTAAATTAATTTAGTTTGCTCAGAATGTATTTTCATAAAGAACAGCACAAAAAGGCAGTGGCTGAACAAATGATTCAACAAAAGATTGTTGCAGTTACAGATCACTATACACAATAATGTTTACTGCACTAGTCAAACAAGTTATGCTAAAGTATGAATATTAATTGTTCAAACAGTCATACCTTTCTCAGTGGTATGAGGTGTTATGTCCCTAGGCTTCTGACTAGCACATGCTTCCAGATGTTCTCTGCAATAAGAACTTTATACTATGATTCCAGTTATCAAAATATTACTGTGGGGTTAAACATTATAAGAACTATACCAAAGAGTTTTGAATTGTGGAATCAATTAAACAAATATGTAGTATACAAAGAAAATTACTGTAAAAACTGTTGACTAAAAGCACAGGTGTACATCTACAGTACCTACCTCAGAGATGGTGATGAACCAGGTAAAAGTCCAATGCCAAGGTCTGGGATTAGTGTATCCATACACTTTTCAGCCTGGTGGAATTCTTCCTCAGCAATGTCTTTGCAAATTAATATAAAACATTATCTATAGCTCAACTAAATGTTTAAAAAATATAACCATGTTACCAGCAATTGTGTTACCATATATTCTAAAAAGTCCAAGACTTGAACAATGATGAAGAAGCTCTAAACTTTTATTGCCATATGTAAAAACCATCATAAATCTTTGAAAATAGACAAATATCATAAATGTCAACAATAGTGCCTTGTTCTGTATATGTAGTTGGGATAAAAGAATCAACAATATATATGACATTTACTGAAAAACATTTTGGTGCAATAAAAACTTAAAATTGTTAATGAACATTAAACAGTACCTCATTTCTTGTGTAAATGCTTCTTTTGCTGCCTCTTTGGTTGAACGATTTGCCACAGATTCGACAAATCCCCCGGCCCGTCTTTCCATAAGAATCAAATTGCTATGATGAACTGGCTTTATGTTAACTGTCGACAGCATGCTGTTCACATGGCCAGATCAACCAAGGCCATCAATCATTGCTGAAAAAAGCAAATGATGGTTTTTAAATTTAAGAATATTTTTTCCTTCCTTTGGCATTTCAACCTTACAAGGATTATGACCTGAAC
Organism: Lutraria rhynchaena; assembly: GCA_008271625.1. Taxonomy (NCBI): domain Eukaryota; kingdom Metazoa; phylum Mollusca; class Bivalvia; order Venerida; family Mactridae; genus Lutraria; species Lutraria rhynchaena. The sequence continues at coordinate 1,332,295 of VIBL01000088.1, read as the reverse complement.
ATATTTCTTTATGAATTTCTAAGGCTTCTTTTGTTTTAGATCCCCGTAAACAAGGTCTATGTATAAATAATTTATGTTTATTAACACATAAGAAACTATCTACAATAATGGGTATTTTCGTCTTCTTCTAAGTAAAGCAAATCGACTGTCGTAGACTCCCTCCGGTCGATTACTATTTCGCTTTCAATATTAGAGGCATGGATAGGGCATAGAGAAGATTTATCATCAGGTTTTTCCAAATAGAAAACATTTATAGATAATTTATTTTGTTTCTCAACTTTTGGAATATCTTTTACTATTTACAGGATATTCTATGGTAAATATTTAGATACTCTTTCTTTATCCCTTGAAGCAGGATATAACTTTGCTAATATAGCCCATAAGAAACATTTATTATCCTTTTTATTTTGAACATTAATAATATTACTTGATTTGAATGGCAATGGAATATAAGATGATGCCCTTAGATAATTAACTTTATATAGTTTAATTTCCGATTGTATTATTCGATTAAATACAAAACCACTTCCTCTTTCTTGTAACTCATCAACCTATTTATTAAAAGCATTAGTTAATTTTTCAAAATATCTATTAATATCATTATTTGATCTTATTGTTTGTATGGTGGAAGAATAATAAACATTTACTTTATCAAATGCCATGGGTGTATTAAATTCACATTTAAATATAATCTTTATTTTAATGGTTGTTATTGTAACTTTATCTTTAAGTAGTTTAATATACTCATTAGGGTTTTTCCTCATCGATATCATCAATTATAGTTTCGCTTATAAGAATCTTTAAATTCTTTGGAGTTTTTGGATGACATATAAGAAACAATTTTTAATTAGGTATATTTTTTTTATTTTTTTTCAAAATAATATTCACGATAATAATCAGGATTTCTAAGTATAAATTCTTGATAATATTGTTTATATTTTTCCTTGTTATTTTGATAATATTTTTGTTTTATTATTTTTCTACATTGTTTACATGCAGATTCAACACCCATCGGTTTATTATTTGCTTTATAATAATCACTTAATAATTTGTAATCATTACACATTGTACAAATTACAAATTTTTCCTTCGCTCATTTTTAAGAAAAACAATTTTATTATAATAAAAATGGAACATCCGAAGCGAAGCCCTACGACCCGACCGAGGGAACCTTTGGACCGAAGGTCCAAGACGGAGGGAGGGACAAGCCATTCGAAGGGTCGAGACGAATGGACCCGATGCGAAAATATATTGTTTACGTTGTAAAAACATACTGAAAATAATTCAGTCAAGCAAGTAACAACAACTAATAATAGGCAAATGTTAAAAGGTAAATGTTCTGAATGTGGATCTATCAAAAATAGATTTACAAATAAATTAGCAGATGAATTGCATCATAGAGTTATAAAATCATTTCCTAAAAGACGTGTTCATGTTCACTCAATAGACCAAACATGGGCAGTTGATTTAGTGTATATGCAACAATATTCAAAGCAAAATAAACACTATAAATATTTATTAGCTGTTATAGATGTTTTTAGTAAATATGGTTGGTTGATTCCTTTAAAAAATAAAACAGGAGCAACAGTAAGTGAAGCATTTAAAACATTTTTTAAAGAAAGAAAACCAATGTTTATTTGGTCAGATAAAGGTTCTGAATTTTATAATCGACAAGTAACAGAATATATATATATACGAAAACGAAAATATTATTATTTGACAGTACACGTTATGGGCTGAAGTCCGGTATGACACTCTCCGGTCTGTTTAATGGTAGCTGCCAGGTAATACCTCTAATGCGATTGATTATGGGCTCTATGGGTTGTGCACATAAAAGATTCTTTACCATGGAGTTTGTAATCAATCGCATAGCAATTTGCCATACCTCGTTCGTAGCTCTGTTTCGTTTCGAGAGCTATGGACAAAGGGGTTGGGTGATTTGTGGCGGTTAATACTGGTGGTGAGCCAACAGGTTCGAGACTGAAGTTCACCCCAGCATCGGGCGTGCACATAAAAGAATCTACCCGGTGTTCGGGTTAAACGTAATGTAGTACTGCTGGCGGTTTTTGCTGTTTTTTTAGGGGTGGTGTTTTTTTTATTTTTAGGGGGGGGGGGAGTAGTATGGGATTTGGGTAGGTCTAGCGCGGGGGGGGGGGTGCGCTAGACTCGCCCAAATCCCATACTACTGCTGCCAGCCTTTTCTTCGGGGATGTGCAAACTGTCGGTGCAGTTTCAGAAGGGTTTTGTATTCTCTACTGCGTGTTCAATTTCTCGAGGTTGACAGCATATACTTTTTCTACTGGAACTTCCACTTTTTTATCTATTGGAATGCAGTAATGGCCAGATGTTGTTCAGCACTACCTCCTATCCCATAATTGTCGCCGTAGCATTTTCAAAATCCATTTTTATTACTGCTTTCTACATTGCGGTACGGGAGAGTAGTAGAGGAATATCTGACTCTACGACATCAGTTTTTATGGTCACCGCCTTTGCAGCAACTACAGAAGGTATGCTAAACTCACCTTTTGATTACAGGCAGGTTCCCCCTCCGAATTTAAAACACTCTCTGACATTCCGAACACTTTCTCTCTGTCTGTTTTTTATGTACATGTCCATCCAACTGCTTGCACATACCGTACTACTACAAGCACTGTCTAGGACCTCACAGTTTCGAGCCCTTTTTCTGGTACCTCCTTCCTCTTCCAGTGGATTCGTCCTCACCTCTGTCGGCACAATCACTACACACATCCCAGTTTTATTCAATAGGACCGATTCATAGACAGGGTTTCTCGAATCCGGGGAGTTACATGCTAGATTGAAGGATCCCTGTCAAATCCAGGACTGGTCACATGTATGATGTATGATTGACAGGCCAAACGGTAACACTCTTCGCAGTAATTATACTGGATCATAAACCGCCACTGCCAAGGCTGCCTACAGATACAGTACACTCTATTATCCCCATGGACGGTCGTAACCATTTCCTCATGTTGCTTAAGCAAGGGTTTTATCCACTGAGGAGTTTCCCGGACATTGCACATGTTTTACCACCAATACCGCATTTCTCAGTTTTACCCTTACAAGCACATCTGATAGCACATATAACAGCAAAGCCTTTTTCACTTGCCTTTCAGTGCTGCAGTATTAAGTAGGTATTCTATATTCCCGACTTCAAAATTCTACTCTAGAACACGAAGATCGTAATCCCTCTTCATTCGCTTCGATGTTGTATTCATAACAGACCTTGTGACTTCTTTTGCAAATTTACTCTCAGCTCTGGAATAAATGATGATGGGCTCGAAGGTGCAACCTTTATAAATGTAGGAAGATTAGATTTACAAAAAGCATTTGATACAATTGACCGCACTATCCTTCAAATGAAACTTTATTCGTCAGTTCTAGGAAATGATATCCTTACATGGTTTAGGTCTTATCTTTCTGATTAGACAGCAGCTGGTGGATGTGGCTGGCACTTATTCTACTACTGCTTCCGTAACTAGCGGTGTCCCCCAGTGGTCCATATTAGGTCCGCTTTTATTTTTAATATATGTAAATGACATGTCTGCAGTCATAAAATATAAGCTACTGTCATATACTGATGACTCTGGTATCCTTGTATCTGATAAGAAAAAGTCTGAAGTTGAAAAGAAATTATCTCATGACATGAATTTCATAATTGATTGGTTAATTAACAATAAACTGTCACTGCACCTCGGTAAAACTGAGTTTATTTTATGATATTTGGGTCCAGATATATATAAAAAACTGCGTCTGATCCCATGCACCTCTGCCATGGCATTACTCCGTGTGACAACATTTACACAGAGCATATCAGGACACTTCCATGGTCCCACCTGCCCGGTACCTAAGCGCCATGTTATACTGATTTAGTTCCTCAAGCCATCTCGCCAACTAATTTCGTGGCTCCCGAAACCGTATCAACCATCTCAAACTTAAATGATTGGTCCATACAACAAATGGTTTCCTCAGTAGGTAGTTCCTATACTGTCTAGTAAAACGCACAACCGCTAACTACTCCTTACGAGTCACACAATATCTCCGTAGTTCCTTGGTCAGCGAGTAGATTCCATAATGCTCTATACACCACCTCACACTCCCATCTCTATTCTTTTATCAGCACTGGGGCTGATGTCCAATCTGATGTCGATTTGCTTAACTGAGATCTTCATGTAAAGTTATCAAGTGACACTGTAACATTTATTATACTCAGATCTTGTTTTGAAGTTGTTATATGACATTACATGTTTGTTGCATTCTAATAACATGTTAAGTTGTTACTCGTATGTGATATTGTATATTTGTTATACAATGATCTTCTTGTAAAGTTGCTGTAAGAATATTGTATGTTCAAATGAAATTGCTTTGTGATACTTTTTTATATTCAGAACTCCATGTGAAGTTGTTATGTTACATTCATATTATTATGTTTGTCATCATGTGAAGTTGTTACGTGACATTGTATGTTTGTTACATTTGGAAATTCATGTGAACTTTTTTCATGACAATATCGAAGGTTCAAAGGTAAAATGTGATAATTGCCATTTTGGTCGAAAATGACATTTTGTGATTTTTCAAATGTACTTATTGTCCTTTACATCTGGTAGAATTTTTGAAGTAAACTAAAGTCCTTATTTGAGCAAAAATCAAAGAAGTATTTTGTGATAACTACTTTTCAACAAATTTTGTAGAGGTAAAAGGTTGTAACTGTACTTATTACCCTCTATCTTACAGTTGCTGAAGAATCTGTAGTGGAAAAAGGTGATAATATTACCTTTTACCACTGACAGAATACTACATTTATACAATCCACAGAGCACTATCTCTAGTGCTATCTCTTTTTTCCTATGAAATTTCTCGGCTATTTGTTTATTTAACAACTTAGTCAGTGATAATTACTGGCAGTAAATTAATTATAACACTGATAAGATGAATCTGTTACGATTTGCAGTCACTTAATTGCTTGTGTATTGTCCGAATGGTCGCAAAAATAGAAAAAAATATTTTACAGTGAAACGAATTACAGTGATTGCTTATTTTTTGTCATGGTGAGTAGACTTTTATTCTGTATTATAAATTATTACTATCTAATTCTTCGTAGTTGATAACAAGAATTATATCTGCCATTCTAAATATTGCCACTTTAAAAAAATGAATGACTTTTAATCAAGTTCATGTAGTCCAAAATTATTACACTGGAGTATGAAAATTCTTGTATTTCATATGACTTCGTATATAAATATTGTGTTTAATTGTTGTTTTTGTGTTCAGTATTATGTTAATTCAATAAAAAACATTTGTAAATTTTATGCATTCATAATTACAATATTAAAATATAGCAATATATTCTTGATGCACATACGCAATATTATGCTTGAATCCCTGACAATTAAACTATTATAATCTGCAGTGTTTATTTATCTCTTTTACAAAGTGCATAAAATATTTGTTCTAACTTCTGATTTTGTATTGAAAGTATTCTATTCTGCAGATGGACGACACAGAGTGGTCAGACTGGTCAGATATAAATGAAGGATGAATTGAAGAAGCAGATTTACATGCACAATGTACTTGCCAGGATGCAGCAGCAAACAATACTAATTTCGGACATGATTGTGATATCATAGATGCGATGGTTCAGAATGAATTGGACTATAAAAAGATGTTGGAAAATACATTTATGGCTACACAAGAAAAGCAAACAAATGCACAGCTTTACATCCAACATCAGTTCGATAATTATTATGACTGTATCGAGTACGACACCATGTTATGATTAAGGAAGCTCTCATAAACACCTACACGGAAATGCTGCAAAAACAGCTTAGGAATGACATAATAAGTTATGTAGAAGAAGAAAGCTATGAAAACCTTGATGATGTCCACTTATACATGCTTCTATTGAGCGTGCAAAAAGCCTAACAAAAGTAAAAACAGTGGACAAAATATTTTTGTGAACTATGGATTTGATTCAAGTGATTTCAAAGAAATAAAGTTGATCCAGAAAAAGAGCGGACGCAAAGACATCTCTCAGAGCCCCACGAAAAGCATACAGATAAAAGCTTCCAATATCAGCTGCTATATGTTGTCACTTGTTGCCTCCGGGACGATTCTAAAAGAATATGAATCATATACTATCAGTCATTGTCCTGCATCAAATCTGTGAAGGACAAACTTCCGTTACCTTCTGTTGGTGAGAGTGAAGATGACGAGTGAAGTTTAGGAACAGTAGTTCCCCCATCCAGTTGGACGATTGATATTATCAAATAGGCAAACATTTTATCTGAAATTTGTGTGAATAAGCATGCCCTTGGAATTGATAATTACTGTCTGATTAATGAATGGTGTACAATCAAATATTTAAAGGTTATAAAACTTTATTTGTATAAGGTGTTTTTGAGCAATTGACTTTGACAAACATTACTGAAGTACAACAGTACTGGCTTTTGTTTGACCTCAAAAGTTCCGTAATATATCTTTCAATTACACCGTACAATTGAAACCATGTAAAACTTAAATGTGTTTGAGGTTTTGTATTTTTCTGATAAGCTAATAATCATGTAGTTAGAAAATAATACTTTCTATCTAAATATTTCTATGAATGAGAAGCATTAGGTAGTGTACAAGTTTTGGTTCATTATTATGTTTTGTGTTCTTAATGTCATTACAGAATATCGTACCATGTAGTGACATAACAATTATATGGCAACATTTACAACATCTTAATAATTCACAGAGGTAAAAGGCAGTAAGTGCACATAAACACCGTTTTTAGTTTATCAAGAACCTGCATTGATAAAACTTCAGAGGTAAAAGGTGTTAAGTGCAGTTATCACCTTCTACTTTTCCAAAATTATGGTAAGTCAGGATCAAAGTACACTTAGAACCTTTTACCTCTGTAAAATGCCACTTTTTATGTTATAATTTCCAAATAAACACTAATTTTTGTTTACAAGGCAAGGCAAAATTTACAAGATATGATCCAAAATAGTCCACAAATATAGGAAAATAAAAATTCCTATGTGTATTCTTCGGAAACAAAAGTTATACTAAAATCCATGTTTTTTGCGTTTTTTTCAAAATGTTGAAAATGGAAGATATCTCCTTTTACCTTTGAACTCTTGATATGCTTGTCGCATTCTGAATTTTTCATGTGGAGATGTCATGTGATGTAGAATGTTTTTCTTCATGTGAAGATTCAATAAGATATCAGTCTATAATGTATGGCCGATTTCCTGAAAAAATACTTTTTTAACAGGCGATGCTATAAATATTGTACAAATGCTCTTAAGCATTCAACAATTGAAAACATGGTGGTTGTGTTTGGAGGTAGCAGATATGTAGGCTACTGAGATGGAAGCAGCTGAGAGTTGCAAATAACAGTAGTTTAGATGTGGCTGTTGCTTGGAAAAGGCTGAAATTACAATTTGATATTTAGAAGTTACTGTAGATGAAAGATGGTTGTCAGAAATAGCTCTTTATTATTAATATTAATATACAGTGGAACCCCGCTAAACCGGACGGGCTTGGGACTGGGCGAAACGTCCGGTTTGGCGAGGTGTCCGGTTTAGGGGGGGTTTGTGTTTGGACAAGTTAAACTCAATGAGATGGTTAATTTAAGAGCAAATTATGACTGTATTTTGCCATTAGTCAGATGGGATGTAAAGGAAAACAACATATAAAAGTAATATTTATTTACATTGATATCAAAGATGACTTAAAACATTGCATATAATCTGTATACTATGATTTTCATCAAATATTACATATATGGTACAATGTAATACCTTATTTGATATATGTACATACATGTATATAATTATAGCAATGTGTCACAGATACTTGCTAATATGTGCATACATATTTATAGTGAAGCTCACTTTTTGGCAATTTTATGTTTAGAATATCCATAATAATTTCATGTTATATCTGTTATTTAAATCAATTATCTGTTACAGTATTAAAATCAATTAGCAATCATTGACCATGATGAGTAAATGATTGAGTAACAAACAAGATTATCACCATTAACTGGGCCTTTGATCAGGCTATAAGGATGGCAGTAAATAATTATTCTAATTTGTAGATTAATGTAATATTTTATATTAAAAGTACATTGTCTAAATAATCATCTCTTATCATGATAATCAAATTCATGTTAAAAACTCGCAAAATAGTAATAATAATGATAATTCTTTGAACAAAATTAATATATTTTTCATAAATTTGTTCAATCATGCAGGGCCCACCCTTTCAGCAATAAAATCAATAATCCGTCTGACACCTAGTACACAGACCCTGAGGCAGTCTCCTATCAAAACACATGTGACACTCTAAATCTCCAATAAACAAGTAATTTATGACATCTTCCAAAATTACCGTCCGGTTTAGTGAGGTGAAATTGTGCCGGTCAGCTTCAAATTTTCTGAAAAAGGCGTCCGGTATCCGGAATAGTGAGGGTCCGGTTTAGCGAGGTTCCACTGTATAACCAAGAAAGAAGGTTTCTCGAGATTTTAATGGGACTGTTTCCACGAAAGTATATATTAACAGTTTTTGTTCGTATTTGTTATTGCACAATAATTCAAAATCAATTCATCAAAGTTCATTTACAGTCTTGCCTTGTGTGTGGGGGCATTTCTTTTGAAAGGGAATGTTTTATTAGTTGATCAGCAGAGGTTGGAAGTTAAATTAACACCCTGACGGATAATTTCTCGTAAGTTGTTGCTATTGTTCTTCCAATTAACTTGATGTGTTGATATTTTTAAATAATCTGACACCTAAATGTACATACACCATTGATGTCATGTACACCTTGCACGATAAGCACATGGAAAACATACCCATGGAAATTTGGTGTTTTATGGCCATGTGCTTTCACTTAAACGTGTACAAGCAGCAAGACTTCTCTAGTTTTATATTGTAAAACTGTGTTCGAAATTAGCAAACTATGGCAAATTGACAGGTTAGACGTCGTCTTAGTGAAGATGAGATGAACAGGGGTATTGGAATGTTGGAGGCTGGCCGTTCACAAAGGCACGTTGCCAATGTCCTTGGGGTATCCCAGAGCGTTGTCGCCAGGATCTGGAAATGTCTTGCAGGGAGGTCGAGAACGTATAAACGACTCCAGCCCAGGACCGATTTATTCAGGCCAGGCGCCAACGGTTCTCGAACGCTAAGACCCTGATTTTATTATTTTGGATGATAACGCCCGTGCACACAGAGCCACATCACAAACCGATATCTTGAGGAGGCAACTATAGTCCGCATGGATTGGCCAGCGAGGTCCCCGGATTTAAATCCAATTGTGCATGCTTCGGATATGCTGCAGAAAGTCATTTCTTCACGCCACGTCCAACTAACAACAGTTCAGGAGCTAAGACATGCACTCGTAGAGGAATGGGCCCCAGATTCGTCATCATAAGGTTCGAAATAAAGCAGCATGCGGCGGCGATGCCCAGGCCGTAATTAATGCCCGCGGACCCGATACCCCACTCCAACCATTTCCTGATTTGCAAGATTTTTTTGACATTGCTATATGATCTCCAAAATGTTGATTTTCATCCACCGCACTCTTTCCGCAACAGGCACACATCAAGGAACACTTCCATTGTCATTATTTTCATAAAAATCAATTCCGAACTAATTATATTTAATTCCTTTTAATCAATTTTCGTATGTATTACAAAAGTAACGCTCTGTAGAAAAAGTGATCCTTAGCAAATTTTCGATATGGAAAGGTACACATGATTAAAATCACACAATATCTGACCTTTTCACACCATGAGAGTCACGTACTGAAATGCTAGAATTGAGTTCGCCTAAGGAAATTTTCAGTTTATTCGATACAGTATAAGTGTCATTTTCAAAAGATGCCACATTTGGTGTGGTCTTTAATTTCAGCATTTAGTTGCTAAAAACCCAGGTATTGATGAAAGGTATCAATGTTTCCCGATAATGTGACACAGAAATGAGCCAGCTAAAATGCTTCGAATCCTTTTTATGAAGACTCGAAAGCCCCAAATGTACATGTTGTAACGTGTCTCCAAACGAAATTTTCAACTTCTTAGTGCAATCTCAAAAAAAATATATTTGCTATGCCCTTAAATCATACCATCACTGTTAATTTAATATCCCCCCAATATAAAACTGGTTGGACATAAACATTATATCAATCCTTTCTTGTATTTATTTTGCCCCAAAATTTGTCTATACTGTAAAAATGTAGGAAATACAAAATGATCCCGGCAACTCATCAAATAATAATTACCATCCTCTTGAATAGTCATTCTTACGCTAGCATTATGAAGGTGTTCCCAGGATTTTAGTCGAAATTGATAACAAAAAATGAATTAAATAGAGGTGACTGCGTATATTTTATGCGCGTCTTTGATGTAACGCTATTAATTTCCCTCAAAATGAAAATTATGAAGACTGTATGCAATCACACAGATCGTAAAGACGATTTTGTTTCTTAAAATGCATACTTCCCGCCATTTTAAAGGGACGTGTTCTTATTGCCTTATTCAAAAGTCGAATATATTCTGTGCTGTAATTTGTCTGTATTGTTACGAGAAAACGTTACAGTATAGACGGAAAATGTTACATTATTGACAATTTTACTATAATGTTTCATCAAAATCACGAATAAGTTAAATTTGTTGAAAACGTTTATTTTCGTCAATGAGATCGGTTCGTTAATTACTTTTATTGATATGTAACATATAGAGATCCAGGAGATGTTGTATGAGTGTTTGGTGTTGTTACATCAGAGACAAATCCAGAACACTCAGGATAGTTTGACAGTTTATATGTAGCAGAATAAGAATGGACAGTATGAACTAGTGGTTGGATCATCACCGAATTTGTCCTTCAGTCATCACAAATATTCTTTTGTAGTATCCTTTGATGGTCCTTTATCGAGTTTATTATTGTTCTCCATTATTTGCCTACAAGTGTACCTTTATTACCTTTTTAATACCAAGTAATTAATATTTATTCTGGTGAGCGGTGAGCGATGCAGGGCCATCATGGCCCTCTTGTTTTTTTTTTTAAATTTGCCTATCATATGACGCAAAATGTCCATCCATTAACATGTTTAATAACATGAACGTGTCTTACATGATGTGGAAATCTTACTTACTCAAAACTCTTGGTACAACTGGAAGTTGATGTTTTGTCTGATGTTTTGAATTACATAATAAAATTATTTGTCTCAAAATGGTTAATAAAAACGTTTATTTTACATAAATTGTGTTTGATTTGTCTTTGTCTGTAACAAAACTGGGTCTATGTTGTAAAGTAACGTCCGTCCTTTAACATTGTGTTTAATGTTAATTCTAATATCTATAACTGTGTAACACGTACAATGACTGTGTTGTTTCCTGCAACAGAGGGTATATGTGGCACCGAAAGCAAAAAAAGCAAATATACTTTTGCAATGGTTGAGGAATCCGAATAAAAAATACCTCGCATAATTTACATCTTTTCTGTTCAAAATTTTGTTTGGTAGTTGACTGGTAGTTTTTTGGCTGTTTAAATATTGAAACGATTCATAATATTCTGCTGGCACTGGAGAAAACATGCGGGATATTTAGAATGCTTATATACAAACTGCTTAGATGACCTTTATCTCCGATAAAGTCCGTAACGTGCGTAACTCACGAACATCTTCTCCTTAGGAGTGTTCAGTTAATTGGCTGATGGGTAGAAAATGAGTAAGTAAGGTTTAGTTGCTGGGCCATGAAACATAGAAATTTGTGATTGTTGGTGTGACTGACAAGACTTTGCATGTAACTCCTATTCGTACAGGAGATGCCTCCGGGTTATGACAATGTCAAAAACCGAGACCAAATCAGCTCTGGACAGGTGGGAAATACTCATGTTTGATGGAATAGAAATCACCTTAGATATTTGAACCTTCCAGGGAAAATTAATAACAATTTTCTTTTCTACTTTATAGGCATGGGATATAAAGTAGAAATTATAGGATAGAAAATAATCATCTTTACTTATTTAATGTTATTATGTATTAGAATCTTAATAAAATGTTTCTGTTTCAGGCCAATCTCCTTCCAATTCAAATTGAGCCAGACACTGTGATTGCTGTTTCAATTCAGGACAATCCGAACCAATCGGACCCAGATAATGAAAGTGTAGCCCTCTGTGATTGTACACATTCACTGTATGAACGGGCATTTGTATAGAACGTGGACCCATGTAGAATTGGCGAAAATCGTTCCTTTATGGGTATAGTGTTGAAGGTGTATCGTGTATGGCACTGGGATGAGCGGAGTACAGATTGTGCATCGTCAATACAATGACACACAAATAGTATTTTATTATATATCACTAATATACACTGATATCCTTTGTAATTCTCAATACACTGTGGATCAAATTGCTCTTGACTCAAAATCGGGATGATCTAACGGATACTCTCTGTACTTGTTGACATAGGGATAGAGAGAACAAGTGTCCACATATATGACATCTTGGTCTTTTTCTACTCCATGATACAATCGGACGGAATTGGTACGACCTCCGAACAAAGATTCCCTTGGTTGAATAGGGTTTTCACCATAATAAAATCGTTCCACTCAGGTCTTTTACGCAGGGTCCACAAACAGATACCCCTGCTCTTTCAAATCGTTTATAATGTGTGTCTTCATAAGTGTGGTGATGCATACTTTTCATCGTATATGGATTTCTCTTCACAATACCCTTCCACGTAATACGGTCCAATATAGCATCTCATTGTCTGTTATTAAAGGCATGACGATTATGAATCCCTTCAGTCACAGCAGTCATTTGTAACCAACGTACGCTTTTTATGTACCGAGTTTAATAGTATATCCTGCGTCGGAAATCGCGGCTAAGCTCAGTGGCACAGGGGGCTAGCACGTTGAAAGGATAGTGTATAATGGTGTAATAGGCTTAAAATGGCCACATGGACCAAAAACACCTATATTACATATATACATATATAAACTACCGAAATGACAGTTTCTGCACCAAGTTTGTTTAAAACTATGTAACTGTTTAAGCAATCGCTCAATGTTCTAATAACTGTGTCTACAGATAACTAATACATTATACTACACATAAACAATAAGCACTTTGTCAAATTCAAAACAAATTCTGCAAAATCGTCAATATCGTTTAGTCGGACGCGACCTCCAACGTTCTTGAATTATATTTTTGCGCTTAATCTGTGTATTTTGGTAATATATTCGATAACAATCGCCCCGGCTTCATGTTGTTGCCGAATTTTCTTAGACTGACGTCTAACATACGGGGTTTGATTTTGATTAGATTTACACATGCGAACCACAATAGATCTAGCCAAACACATAGAGTCCTTTCTTCTGTCAATACACACAATACTGTTCTTTGTTTTCACCATGTTGAGCAAGTTTGCCGATCAGAGCCTTGTGACATGGCAATATGCGTAATTTCCTTCTATGCTTCTCGAATCTTACTTGAGATGTCCGATAAAGTTGATTCATCATATCAAGAAGCAGCCGTCTTGTAAATTCAAACGAATGATCGTACGGCTGAAATGTCACATCATACACCATAGACTGCATCTTGAATTTCCTAGACTTTTTTTCCGTACGTGATAATACTCTCGCACGTATTTATGCTTGTTCGCTTGGCCGGAGGTTCGTGACTTGTAGAGTTGGTGTCTGACATGATTATGTACCTCATAGTTCTTTACAGTCCCCTATAGGTAATATGTTCTAGGTCACACTCTGTTCAATGGCACACACTATGATAGAGGGGTGCTCCACACTGCACTAGTCATTCAACATGAGCTACGACGATCCAAAATGGATAAAGTTAACGATAAAAAATTATCGATAAAATTCTTTGATGTAAAAAATAACAGAATTTAGCAGTATAGTGGATCAGCTCAGTATAGTGAGCAGAAAAATGCAACATAGTTATAGAATGTTATCGTTGTGGAAAAAAATGACATTATGCTACTACTTATTCGGAAAAAGAATCCGCAATTGGTTAGTGCGCTGGACTTGTAACCCTGTAGCCCTGTAGCGGCAGGTCATACCCTTCCATGAAAATTTGACAAAAATGTCGATTTCCCTCTGTTATATGACGAGAAGCTGCCGGGCTCCTTGTGGAAGAATAAGTTAATGCTTGTAAGTATACAGTCCAGGAAAACAGGTTAGGTAATCCGGTCGCCGTACATACCTGAAAAATTGTTGAAAAACGGCGTTAAACCCCAGTGACAATATGTCATATATAAAACAAACAAATAAACAAGTGAAAGTACCACCGCAAGGAATGAGTGATTAAGTCCTCCACCGAATAAAAACGGAGAAGCAAAAAGAGAGATGACAAAGACAAAATTGAAATGAACATTTGAAAGTGTGTGTTGGAAAGTGTTCTTGAATAGTGTTTTTGTGTTGGACAGCGTCCTCGTATATAACAGCGTCTTAGATCTTTTTTGTTCTTTTGTGTGGTGGACAGTATTTTGTGAGTTATTTAGTGTTATTTAGTTTTTGCGTTGATTGTATTGTAATGATTTAAAAAATAAACTTTTTGTTGTTGTAGAGACAAAAACTTATGGTAGCCCTTAATATAAGGGCCGTTGAATTTTCTTCATTAGCTAAATATCATCATAGTAGATGGAGATACCAGGGTATAAATTCGCCATCTTGATTGGTACAACACTATCATGATCTACATCTACAGGTTTGAACCGTTTCTTTAGAAGTGTGCACACACAAATACTCAAACAACAACTATGCTTTCTAAAAGGTTCGCGCATAAGCAGTACAAAAACCAGTAATGCTATTATTGTAATTTCATTCTACAACACCATGTCGCAGCGAACCCTGAACATCAAGCAGAAATATGCGCCTTTGATTGGTATATTGAACAAAATCGAGATGCATATGAAGTGAAAGAGAAGAAGAATGAGGGGTTTGTGGAGGAAGTAGTTGAGGAGTCTGGGGAAGAGGACTGGGGGATAACCCCCAAGAGTCAACCCCAGTCGAGGACTAGGAGGAACTTACAAAACCTCCATTCAGTCTGACGCACTCTGCCGCTGGCCTGGAAGACATCCAGAAGAGGAACAATTGATGTCCCGCTTGTATGGGTAAATGCCACTAAACCCCTCTCCTCAATGCCCCTTTTCAGGGCCACCTTGTCTTTTTGAAAGAAGATTTCTAAATCAAATTGTCAAAAAATCACACATCTATCATAAATCACACAATAATTACATTCCTTACTGATGGTCTTCAAAAAACAATATATTTTAGTATGTCAATGAAACATGTGGCTGAAAAAAAACAGTAAATGTCATGATATGGGTAAGCTGTTCAAAATTGATTGTGATGGTTTAAATTGTTAATGTTTTATGTTTTGTATGTTGTAGGTTCTTGTTGGACAGCGAAATCCTGCTAAAGCGCCCTTTTTTCTGAGATTGGTGCCTTACACGGCATTTCAAAGACCAATGTTTGTAATGGTTATTGCTGTTTGTACAATACCAGTTGATAGTTTGACTGTAGCAAAATTATTACTTTATTTCAGTTTTCAAGACGCGAACATTGAATTTTACGGAAAATGTGGAATACCCAATATAATTGGGCTTATCGATGGTTCTTTAATACCAATAAAAGCACCCAAGCATGATTGAAGTGGCGTACGTGTGTCGCTAGGTTTTTCATGCTATTAACATATAAGCTACTGTAGATTATGATATGCGGTAAGATATGCATGAAATATTTTACATTGGTTCACCGTAAATATGCGAAGATAAAATTTCTTCTTACATTCATATTTATAACCTTGAGCATTATAGAAATTCAACATAAGAGCTATTAACCAATGTTAATATGCACAAGTGGCCTGGGTCTCAACACAATGCTTTCTATTTTTGGCTTGAAGGTAAATGTATATGCTAATTTTAAGTGCGTATTTCATATCATATATCTTAAATATTAGCATTTTGTATTTTGCCTTTCTAATGATGTGTTCAACATCATATCTAAAATGCATTTTACATGCAAGACTGGAAGAATCCAACTTTTGTATACTACTGGGGGACAGTGGATACCCACTTAAGAAATACTTAATGACAACATTACTTAATCCTACCAACAATGCAGAAAATACATACAACAAAAATCACATGAAAGGACGTTCTGTTGTTCTGAATGACTCAAATTCATTAGTTGTTTTCTGTTCAATATGATCGAAACTGTTGCAATATAACAGTCACCAAAATCTCATATATGAAATTTTACATCACACATGCATCATTATAGGATTACATAAAGTACTTTGAATTGAACTATTGATTAGTGTATCATTGTTGTGATATGTAATCGGCGTATGCACACTCTCTACCAAATATAAACTGTTACTCGTCACGCATGATTGGTGCGCATTGTTGAACTATTAGTATGGCATCGAATTACATGGAATTGGACGAGATCCCCTCCTCTGGTGACTGGGAGGTAGTAAAACCGTAGAAAGCGTAATACCGGTGGAACATCATCTTATTTATTTGAAGATACTCCATTGGACAAAAAACTTACTTTGATAATTGATGAGCTACAATCTATTAAATCTATAACAAGCAGCTCACAGACACTATTATCGTTTCAAATTGAACGAATGACCAGTTTAGAATTAAAGGTAAACGAAATTATCAATGTTACAAACAAATCAACAGACTTAATGAAGACAATGGCATATAAATCTATTGACATAGAGGCACGAAGTAAACGTAACAATCTGTTGTTTTTTTCGGTATTGAAGAGAACCGGAATGAGAACTGTTTCTCTTTGGTAAGGTCTGCAGTATGGGACTTCCTGGGTTTAGACGCTGATGATATGTACTTGGTACGAGCCCATAGAGTGGGAGTGTTTAAAAGGAACTTGAGACGGCCCGTAATTGTGTGTTTTCGTGACTTTCCGGATGTTGAATGCATCATGAGCAATGTGTACAAATTAAAGGGCACTGGCAAGTCGATAGACCGTGACTATCCTACAGAAATAAGGATGGCCAGGAAACGTTTGTGGCATGATTACCAATGAAACAAGGTCAAAATTTCCTAACTCAAATGTACAAATAGTGTATCCTGCGAAACTGGTGCGGAACCGACAAGTTATCCGTGACGAGTTCCCCGACTGGTATTCCGTGCTTGGCAAAAACAGAATGTCTTTGATTTTAAGTATGAATTTAGAAAAAACGCGTGATTTGCAACTATCAAACAACTATAGCACCCAACATACTAGTAAAGAAAACATGGTCAGTAATAATAGTTATACCAAACGATGCTCCATCATCTTTTAGCTTCATCGCTCCTACGGTTGAAAGCGAAAGTGTAACTATGAATGCAAAAGCGACTTCATCATCATCACAAGGTCGCACACCAAGATCTGCTGTGCGTGGTGGTGCCCGTCAACGAGTATTCTCAACGGCATGACCAGCAGGGAACGACGGTCAGTTAGTCGTGTAGCGGGCAATCGAAAATCAATCCCTGACAAAACTAATGTTCGCAGGAATCCGTTAATGAAAAGCGAATTAAATCGTCTCAACTAAAAAACCCTAGTGCCCCGGTTACTGAAAACACAACTGCGCGTAATCAGCGAACTAATTCACTATCTACTGGTGATGGTAAAAAAATATCTTCTGTTAAGGCAGTAGGAGGCCAACAGGATGAGGACGTTCCTCCTGGAGAGACACCATCCTGCATCATGTCAGAATAGGAGGTACAGGAGAAGGTGAAAATAAGGTTTTCACTGCTTAATGTACAGGGTTTGATCACCAAATCGAACAATAAACTTCATAGTCCTGAACTTATTTCAGTGTTTAACAAAAGTGATATCGTGATGTTGGCGGAAACTTGGTCCGCGTCTTTCATAGACTACATTGTTAATGGTTTTGAATGTTTTTGTTTACATAGATCGAGACATCCGAGTAGTAAAAGAAACTCAGGTGGAATTATGTTATTTATTCGTAATTGTTATGCAAATGATGACATTGTTTTCTATGAAAGTTCTGATGACATATTATGGATGAAACTTAATGGGAATACGTTGTGTTTGACAAATGATTTATATGTAGGTCTGTGTTATGTTGTACCAGAAGGTAGTCCAAGGTATAATGCTAATATATTTGATAGACTTGTCGACTCTATAGCTCTCATACATGATGTTACTAACAGTAATTGCAATATACTATTATGTGGTGATTTTAATAGCTGTACAGCAATTATACCGGACTACGTTCCGTTCGATTCAAAAACTGCTGATATAATATTACCTATATACCCGGTGTTAAGAGAGAGAGATTTTCACAAGACAAAGTGTCTAATGCAAATGGTCAGTTGTTCATTGATATGTGTCGTGAAACTGGACTGAGAATTTTAAATGGGCGAGTGGGAAGCGACTGTGGTATCGGTAAATTTACATATGTAGGAAAAAGGGCTTCAAGTCTCATTAAGATTACGTTCTAGCCTCTGAAGAAATTTTTAACCGTACTTCAGTTTTTGATGTCGAATGTCCAAATATATTATCGGATCACTGCGTTTTACATTTCGAATATGAAAGCACTAAATATGTAAAACGAAATGAGCAAAGTGCTGAAAATTGTTTTTATAAGATTGAATATAAATTTATTTGGGACAATGACAAACAAATTAAATTTGTAGATGCACTAAAAAATAAAAATATACAAAACGAATTCTCACATATAATATCTACATTAGAGGACGATGATAATGATGAGATTAGTCTCAATACATGTATAAATGATTTTGTTAATATTGTTCATAAAGTCGCCAAACCGTTATTAAAAAGAAATATACACAGTCCCCGTGATAAATGAGCCTATCAAACAAATTAAAAATCAATGGTATAGCGATGAATGTAAAAACAAACAACGATATTTTTATTCTGTCTTGAATAAATATAGACTATGTCCATCCGATGAAAAAAGAACTGATTTGGTTAATGCCCAAAAAGACTATAAATATGTCACAAGAAAATGCCGGACTGACTATGACAATCAAAATACCAAGAAATTAGAATTGCATAGACAAAAAAATGCGAAAATTTACTGGAATATGTTAACGGGATTAATATCGCCAAATATTGGTTTATCAATTTTCGAACAGTACTTTGAAAATATAAATAATCCAACTGACCCGTTTTTTACTCCGGATGATGATGTTATTTATTTTAATGAACGCATTGTTAAGAGTGAATTTCAAACCATTTTTCATGAATTAGATTCAATTCAATGATTACTGTCAATGAAATTTTACATGCAATAAAACAATTAAAATCTGGACGCAGCGCAGGTCCGAATTCTTTATATATGATAAACGTGAAATGGTAAACAGTCTCCATACTATTTTTAATAAAGTTCTTAATACTGATATTTTTCCGGAAAGCTGGTCAGAAGGCTTTATTGTTCCACTATACAAAAAAGGAAATATCAATAATCCAAATAATTTTAGAGGTATTACACTGCTAAGTACACTAGGAAAATTATTTACTATAATTATAAGTAACAGATTAGATAATTGGGCTGAACGATATTTTGTTTACATAGAAGCTCAAGCTGGATTCAGAAAGAATATGAGTACAGTAGATAATGTTTTTGTTTTACATAGACTTATATCACATATTCTTAACAACAAAAAAGTTATATTGCGGATTTGTTGACTTTAGTAAGGCGTTTGATTATATTGTCAGGCCAAATTTATGGTATAAGTTAATTAAGTTAGGAGTACGTGTTAAAATGCTATCAATAATTCAAAGTATGTATAACTCCATTAAATCAAGGGTGAAAATTAATAATACTCTAAGTAATGATTTTACATGTTTACTTGGTGTTCGCCAAGGGGAATGTTTGTCTCCTCTTTTATTTTCTCTGTTTTTGAACGATCTCGAAGAAAAGTTAATGCTAAATGGTTTTCAGGGAATATGTATTGATATGTTCACGATATTCTTGTTTCTGTATGCTGATGATATAGTTCTTTTTGCTGAAAGTCTAGAAGCTCTTCAATGTGGTATTAATATTTTATCAGATTATTGCACAAAATGGAAAATGAAAGTGAATACAGATAAAACAAAAGTCGTTGTTTTTAGAAAATCTGGCATTGTGCCTAATGATGTGCAATTTCTATATGAGGGTAAAATTATAGAAATAGTTAATAAATTTACCTACTTAGGTGTTGTTTTCACTGTGGGTGGTTCTTTTAATCAGACGCAAATAACACTTGCAAGTCAAGCAAGAAAAGCCATATTTAAGATTTCTCAATATCTTTTCAATTTCAGAAATGTTAGCATTAAGCATAGATTAGAACTTTTTGACAAACTAGTTTTACCTATCTTAAATTACGGGGCTGAAGTTTGGGGTTTTCATTCAGGAACTAATATCGAGCGAGTGCATACACAATATTGTAAAAAAGTCTTAGGCGTTTAAACGTTCAACTCAGAATGATTTTGTATATGGGGAATCAGGGAGATGTTCATTGATTGTTAGCCGGTATTTTAAAATAAAAACGTATTGGTTTAAGATAATCGAATCAACTGAAAATAAATACATTAAGATCATATATAAAATGCTAGTTAATGATCTAGAAAAATACCCTAATAAATCTAAATGGGCGGGTTACTTCGAGATTTATTATCATCTCTTGGTTTCTATGAAGTCTGGTTTTATCAAGGAGTTGGGAACAAAAAAATTTTCTTTAGTTTGGTCAAACAAAGATTATATGATAGTTATACTCAAAAATTAATTTCAAACTTAGGGAAATCTACTAGGGCTTTGTTATATCGTGAAATTGTTGGAAATTGTGATTTTAAAGAATATCTAAATATCATTAAAAACCAAGACTATAGAACTTCTCTTAGTAGGCTACGGATGTCATCTCACCATCTTATGGTTGAAAATGGTAGATGGCATAGGCAAGAGAGTATTCCATATAATGATCGAAAATGCACAGTCTGTAATAAAATTAGATGATGAGTATCAATTTGTAATTGAGTGTGAACTTTTTAATGAATTAAGAAAACAATACATAAATAAATATTATTGGAAGAGGCCTTGCATGGGAAAATTTTTAGAACTTTTAACAAGTCAAAATGAAACGGTTTCGAGCAAGCTTGCATGTTACGTACATAAATGTTTTTGTTTAAAAATTAATAATTAAGTCCTCGTATTGATACATTTAGTATAACATTGTTTAATAAATCCGTTCACTTAGTCTATATATACATGTACTACTCTTATAATTGAAAATTGTCTCACTTGTAATTGATTTTACTCAGTAAAA
Source organism: Lutraria rhynchaena (assembly GCA_008271625.1). Classification (NCBI taxonomy): domain Eukaryota; kingdom Metazoa; phylum Mollusca; class Bivalvia; order Venerida; family Mactridae; genus Lutraria; species Lutraria rhynchaena. The sequence continues at coordinate 1,310,961 of VIBL01000088.1, read as the reverse complement.
TAAATGTTACTGTTTTAATAAGTTCGAATGATGAACATTTTATCCATTCTTTAGAATTTCGTTGTATTATTGTTAAAATAATGTCATATATATTGTACTTGCATAGTACAATTATGTATTCTCATTGAACAAAATTTACAATGGCTTATTTCGAAAAATGTTTTGAAAGTATTGTTCTTTCTATGATATCTCTACTTTTGTGTACAAAACATAATTACCTAATAATTATATACTTGTACTATTAGTCATATGATTCTTACCACCTTGATGTTAAGTGTCCTGTATATAATTGACTGTTATATAGGTGTTATTATTTAGTTTAGTTAATTTTCTTTTCTCATCCATAGATTTTTTTTCATTATTCTTAAAAGTGAATCATAAAACCGGTGATATTCTACATTTCGTTTTTCGGTAGAACATTATATCCGGTGGATATTTATGATACTAATATTTTGGAAATTATATGTCTGTAAATAGTTTATTGGTGATTGTGCCGGTCTTAATTAATTTTCAATAATTACAAAACCAATCATTATTGATGATGGAATTTTGTGATGTAAATAATTATTGCCTTCTCCGATGAATATATTTATTATTATTATCTATTATATACGTATGTACATATGTATGTTTATGTGTTGTATATATGTTGAATACATGTAAATATGTTGTCCTCATGGGCCAATTGGCCTAATGGATTTGAAAATAAACGTATCATGTATCCGAGTGCAACTGTAATTATGCATAATCTATTTGCGTATAAAAATCATGTTATCAAGGCCCCGTGGGTAATTTCAAAAAGGTATATATATCTACGTGTATCTTATTTTAACTTCTTGTGTAAAATGTGTTACCTAGAATTTATCTCCATACTCGTATATACATACGAGTCAGGCAGCACACTGTGTGGGCTCATGTATGTTTGCGTTTTCAAACAAGACAGATATGAATATACATAAACATGTATAAAATTCATATTTGTCACATAACCTGCGGTCCAGGAGTGCCGTAAACATATGGCGGAAATATCGTTCGGCACTGCCAAACCGAGCAATAAATATTCAAATTAGCCAAATCTCTCTATTTACATATTTTGTATTACTACGCTACTACGATATTTGTAAACATGGTCGACTTTCGATTCGTAATGATTTTATTAATGAATAAAATGATGTTTGTGTAAATAAAATAACGATATTATGTCTTTTATCTTGCATTTTATCGCCAAACGATTAATAGAAACATGCACTACTTATTTGCGCACAGTAGTGAACAATCTACACTAGACGTCTTGTATATAGGTAGTCTGTAGTCTGTTTCATTTTCTGTAGTCGTTTTGATTCAATCTATCCGCTTCCTATATCAGAAAATGCATTGTGCCGTATAACTCATCTAGGCTAACATCGCCGAAAAACATAGTCCCAAGAAAAGCAACTAATTCAATTAGAATTGAATGTGTATATGTTTCTCCGAATAAACATTTGGAGTCAGTAAAATACAGAAACGTGTAGTATAAGTACTTTTTGAAAACTATTCAATAATTAAAAAGATAAGATACGATATTATTGCGCTAATTTTAGTCTAGTGTTTATATCTTAAATTAACACGCATATCATACTCGGCAGAGCCTCTTGTCATACTATTTAGTCAACTCGTTTAATAAAAAATGGTAAGGAATGAGCACTCGTTTAAGATCCTCTTTATAAGTAAACCCTACGGTGTAATAAATGCAAATCTTTATTCAATACATGAAGTTTATACGTCGGCACCTAGACATTATTTTGTTGTGCGAACATGTAATTATTTACATGCATATACATACAACGGATGAGAACCCAATTGGTCATGAGTGACTCGAAAAAAGACTAAGCCTGTAAACTGGTGAGCAAAACATGCATCTGAATTTTTGACAAATTTCGATGAAGTCTCTAATGGGACAAACGTCAACAGCGTTTTGTATCCATATAAGGTTTTATGCCCGTAATGACCTGTTATTTTCTCAAAATGGAGTGGACAGATTTTGAAAACCTTTGTCATTATTGTAGGTTTATATGGTAGAAAAATAAATCACATTGAGATTCTTAGTAATACAATGGTATTACTTTGAGCTATATTCATTGCATTGAAATCTACGAGGGTAGCAAAATCAAAGATTAAAGAAAAAAAATCCATTTCAATGAAAACTCGATGCACAAAAAGAATGCACAACACAGTATTAATCTTACTTAATAAAGAAAAATATAGGTCACGATACAATATCTTCAAAAATTAATATTTTTTCTATTTCTAACAAGGGCAACTACTCAAATTAATTACAGCATTTGGTGTAGCTATGTGCGAAATGACGATAATTTGGCAATGCTATCTTTTAAACATTAACATTTTTTAGCAGACTTGTAAAAAAGTACATTACGGATCATGTTCAAGAATTATGTGGCTTCCACGACCAAGATATTCTAGGGATGCAAATAAACGAGTTTCATACCCCATAATGATTTCATTAATGTGGTCACAAAATGCATCTTGCAAATTAATGTATCAACCAAAAATATTGGCAATTTTCGGGGTTTTATGGCTGTTACATTGGTTTTTTCTGGGACCTACATAGGTCCCAGGTGTTTTTTTAAATAGTCTGGAAAAGATTTTGTTTTCTTTACTGTAAATTCACTTTGTTGAACATAAACTGAGTGGTAAAAATGTTGTTTTGTGTGTTCCTTGCATTCTCACGTGAGATAACCGGGGTTCCGTGTTTTACACCTTGCCCGCAGAAAATAATGAAACCCGTGGTATAGGCCTTTTCAGAAAGTAGGTTATCTCCCTTGAAAAAATCTGTCTCATTCGGATTCCTTCGGACACTGGGTAGTATTTTTGATGATGGCGCCTTGAGACTTACATGTGTTGAGATACCAAGGAGGACATTAATTGAAAATAATTGATAAACACATTAATCAACTATCTAAAAAGATGTTATATACTGATAATGATGGTTGTTTGAAGTCAAATTAATAATGCTACCTTGTTCAATGTGTTTTTGAAGAACATTTAACTAGGGCAAAAGGTCAATCATCATATCAGAGAGGTGTAAAACAGTTATATTAAAATTTCCGTTAAGTTCCTAGTAGTACTTCATGAATGCATAAATGTTGGACCACATTTAGAATTGATTTAATAGTTTTAAAAGATAATACCATCTTACTAAACACATTTCATTTGTGACACTATTACAGATATGAGCTAATACAAGATCAAACAAATATAATGGCGCACATATCTACAAGAATGCATTTAATAAACAATATTTATTACATAACACTTATTTTAAAAAGTGACAATATTACGTACTCAATCTAATGGTCTTATAAAATATAAAAAAATCGAAGTTTAAAATGACCAATTCTTTCTTAAAAAAACTTTTAAGCGTATAGAACCTGCCATTTTATTTTTATACGTGTTTCTCAACACGCTTAAAAATTTAACAAAACATTGTGAGAATGATAATTAGTGTTTGTCACATGCCATGACTGATTAAATATAGAACATGTTTGACCCCCAGACAGCTGTAAAAACAATGTAGATCCATAAAACAACGGGTGGTATAAATATATATGACCGCATACTGATTTTCCGGTTTAATTAATTGCTATCAGTAAGGATCGTGTCACCCAGACTATGATTTGACAACTTGCTGATATTAAAGCTGCAGATTTCACTAAGATAAAATAAAAACACAAGTGCGCCGAATTTGCAAATTTGTGACCACAGCCATCAAGATATATCACAAAGATAAACATTCTTGTTTCGTTACATAAAATGTAAATCAATGCTTTTTATGGTTTTAACAAACAGTTCTATGAAAGACAGCATTGGTTTGCCTGACTGCTATTTACGAGAAAACTTTGATTACTTTATATTTCATTAAATATTTTGAAACTTAAATGTCTGAAGACACAATCGAGAAATGACTGAATCATGTTTTATCGGTAGGAAGTGTTAGTAAATATCATAAAGTATAAAGTACTTTGCATCTTTATCAGATAATGCCTGAAAAGTTGAACGTACATGTAAAAAATTGAATAATTTGCCGTAAATTTTTGATTTTTCACTCACATCTGCCCAAGGGAACATACAGCCTGGGAGAACAGTGTTTCCCTTTGTTGGTCCAAAGTGTCAGACCAAATGTTTTTCACACAACATGGTTTGGTCACTATTCCCAAACACAAAGTTGGACTGATTATTCTTACAATGCTGAATCCCGGTCTTACTTGCTCGTAAATCAGTTCGAAACCGAGGCATCAGTTGCTTTTGTCAACCAGTTTCCATACAAAGATCTTTCATACCCAACAATATCATTGGAGAGATAGCATAGTTATTTTTGTCTATTAAATCAGAATGTTCTATCTTTTTGAATATCCTGTTCCCTCCGGGGATATTCCCATGTGGCGAAATTCACTATTTTTGACAGTATAACTTATTACACACAAAAATGTGCTCACCTCAGTAATAAGCTATCTTAGTGAAGGTTTGTGTCTATGATTTTACTCGTTGCATATTAGAAAACTGATACAAAACCTTTTTAGTATTTCTGTTCTAAATAGCTTTATAATAACACTTTCTTTGCTATAATAGCTTTTTAAATCTGTTTTAATTTGTTTTTTTCTTCTATTATGACATAACAAGGATTGGAAACTACTATATAAATACATATACAGTAATTTTGACATTAGCAACCAGTTTGACGTACATTTAATTAGGATACGATATATATGCAGTGTTAAAAATCATGCATCTAAGAAGCGCAGTACTACCCGGAAGTAGCAGGTGCGCGTTTTTTATCTCCTAATGAAGAGCTACCAAGGGCAGATAAATCATGTTTCTAAAAAGGCCTATAGCGAAAAAATGATCTGGAGACGTGGATGCCCTGTAGTACTAGTTTGTATTTTTATATTATGTACAACATGTTTGTTTGCGTTGGAGGAGCCATATATATACACTGGTGGATGGTGAGACGAAAATTCTTTGTATCTCCCTAACAAAGTCAATTACTATTTCTATTTGTAACATGATTTCGCGATGTTTATTATAAATGTACCGTTGAGTAACCAGTTTCGGTCGACACAGGGTCACTCAGATAGAAGGGTCTGGAATTGCGCTCTATAAGCGCTTTATCCCTGAAATATATCTTGTCGCGCTGTCGATCCTTATCGGAGAGCTTTCTTCACGTGTGTGGATGACACGTCGTTACGGATTCCGGTCTAAAAGTACCACTAACAATACCACTACCACTAACAATTTTACTCATATTTCTCCTGTCCTTTGAGTTTTCAGACCAATCTTTTAGCAAAGAAATTATCAAAGACAGTTTCAGCAGTAAGATTGTCATCAATTTCCAGTAAATTATCATGCTGTGCAGGTTTTGTGACAGTAGTTATTTTTCTTGATGTGTAAAAGTGGCTGGTTTGATGTTGGAAGAATTTACAGCAAAGGGATCCAAAGGATAAATACCAGACTTCATGAATGTGGCCTTCAGATTATCAGATGACAGGGCATGGATATATGCCTTACATGCCAGTGAACAGAAGTTATACCTTGTTATTCTAGATGAAGGGTTGAGTTGCATGAATTTGTGGCGTTAAGAATTATTAATCCTCTGGAAGGGGCCAAAACATCCTACATCTAGGGGCTGCAGAACATGGCTTGTATGTGCTGGTAGGACAAATAGTATCAAGTTGTGTTCCTTGGCCCAATGAATAAGTGGTAAAGACACATGGGACCTGTGGCCATCATACATTATCAAAATGGGTTGGTCTTTGTCTCTTCCCTGTACATATTTCAAAAAACGATTTTGAGGGAAATGTTCAAATAACTATATATATATATATAGTTGGTACCATCGAATCAAGTACACCTGCCATTACATCCTTTAGATCTGCTATTACTACTGTCATTGGATGTGGTAACGCTTTAGGTGTACAAGATTTTTCTTCTGAAGAATCACTTGGAGTTCTTGAAAATATCTAGCTACAACATCTTAGCTAGTTGCTTTAGCCCGAGCCAATGATACAGCTCTTGGTTTAGAAACATTTAGCTGTGGCCAGCGCCTCATGAAGTTATGACACCATTTCAAGTAGAAAACGCTTTTGGAGACAAACAGCATAATCCGAAGCCATGTTCACCACTTCCTTCCTAGTATAGCCATAGCCAACACTAGCCATAAATTTCAAATGTTCTACAAACGTGGCCTCTTCCTCCTGGGACAATACTGGTGCTGCTCCTGACGCTGTGACTTCTGGATCTACCTTAACTCTTACTCTTTGTCTAAGTGTCGTTGTCGGAACATCAAACTGTATTGCTGCCCTACACACAGACATCTGCTGTTCCTTTACGGCCCTGTAAGCATTTATCATCGCAGTAGGGTAGTACAGCCTGTATGTGGAGGAGGACTTAGCCCGGGGTTCTATGGTACCGCGGTACTTAACTTATATTTGACAGTATTTCAATAAAACACATGCCTTCATAAAACTATATTTGAGGTGAATAAATCATCCATTTTCAATAAATTATTTCCAAAAAATGAAGATAAATTAGACGTAAAACTGTCCAGAATCAATGAAAACAATACCGCCATGTTTTTTGTTAAGTCAGGGGAAGTTACTCCGATTCCACGGCAATGTCTAATTTTTTAGCTATGGCTTGCCTGTCAAAAGTTCAAAAAGTGTTTGCAAAACATCAGTATAGTAATCATCAACAAATTCATAACGCCAAATGTCAAAAGTCATCGCATTAACTGTGAATAAATCGTGATTTAAATGTAATTTAACTTCTTTACAATTATATTTTCATGGAATTTTTAATCCAAATTATATGTCTTCAGAATGAGGACACTTGAATGTGGCATTTTGCTCTTACATACAACATTTTCTTCTTAGAATGTAGATCCTGGAAAGATTAAATTAAAAAGAATATTTGCAGGAAAACATTTTATTTTTTGAAACATACGTTACTTTCACATTTGTCTAAATTTTTATCAAGATAACAATAATAAGTATTTCTAATTATGACAGTAACGGCATTCCATCGTTGAAAAAAATAAACGACCCTCGTTCTGAAATTTTCGTGACAGACGACAACAAAGTTATAATAGTGTATTTTTTTAATTTTTCGGGGAATAGCTTGTTGAAAGCATCGAGAACATGTAAAATTTTGTAAATTTTCAATGTAAAACTACTCTTAAAGGGTTGTATAACGATTCGCCCCTTTTTCAATTCGCCCCATCACGACTCGCCCCCTTTTTATAACGATTCGCCCCACTTGAATAACGATTCGCCCCACATTTTCCAAAACATTTATTACATTACAAACAATGTTTAGAAATCAATAATTCACGAATAAAAATGTGTAATATGAATTATTGTGGCAAATGTGATATATATATTGATGAATTTCTGTTATGTTCTGTTTATTTCCGATTTTCATGTATTCATGAATGATATTTTTAAGTGTGCTATATTTGCATATCAAGCCGTACTCACACATTGAGTATTGCATCTCATGCAACTGCACATTCTTTGTACATACATAGATATTTAAATGCATATATTAATTATGTTAGTATAATTTTGTATATACATTTATCATGTATACTATAACATAAAAATTGATCAATTGTTTGCAGACAGTTTGTTCTTTATAGAAAATGAATCTATTTGAGTAATAAGAATTGTCTTATATATATGATGGAAGAAATGCAAGTGTCTTCATAACTTATGTTACATGTAAAGTGTTTCTTACATCTAACAATGCCTGCTCCACCTTGTCTATTTTGTCTTCGTCGGATATATAAGAATTCAAAAGCTGTCACATGTGACAATTGTGTAGATGGCATCATATCAAATGCGGCGACCCGGGTAAATGAAAGTATTTAATAAACATTTTTTGCTATTACTCCATTAACGGCTTTCATAACGCAACAACTATTAATTCAGACATGCATGAATTGAATTGAAAAGGAAATCTGCCATTTTATCTAATGGTTTCGTTGCTCTTCGACGAAGCAAGAAATATCACACTACAAACAAAGTTAGTGAAAGAAAAAAAGCTCAAAAGGCACCAGACAAAACAAACAAAGAAAGTGCAGGGAAAACTTTTCTCGCTGTGGGAAAAATACAACAAGAGGGTAATAACAACGGGCCAGTTATTGAACTCCTGTGCCTCATTGTATGGCCCTGTATGAACATTTGTGTTTGGAATATGCTAATGACATCAGTGCAAAGTGGTTAATTGTGTACAGTGTTAAGGATTGTGTTTTACTTTAATTAATTTTGTGGATAAATGATATTGGTAACTTCTGTATATTTATTTGTTTATGCTATCACTTTATAGTTACATCTTCAGTGAAATAAAAATGATTAATTTATCCACTTTGTTTTTACACTAATACAATAAAATAAAAGGAATTATTAATTATAATTGATAACAAACACATGGATTATGTGAACGAAACCAAACATAGGAACTACTCATTTATCTACTCAAAGTCATAAAAAAGACTGAATAGAGATACTTAATGATGTCCATCCACATTAATCCCATTAACACCGGAACGTTCGCACCTTCTCAACTTACGTAACGACTGGTATAATTAACGAGGCGATGATTGAATTAAATATTTTTTAAACTGACAGACTGACAGATACACAGACAAAAGACATATTGTAATGGTGTATCTGTAAATTTGTACTGCTGGAAAAAAACTAATCTTGTAATCCAATATATTGGTGACATTATTTCAACTTCTAGGCTGCGTTATAAGTCAATCAAATATATCATGGCGGACATTGTATTCGCATAAAATTTTACTTTGCTTATTGAAGTTCGTTTGGACGGTATTTCTTACACAGCACTTGATTTATACATATTTAAACATTCATTGTGTTTTCGTCTAAATCTGGGTTTGTTTCAATGAAAATATCCACTAATTTATCATTACATAATTAATCACGACAACGTCTTATACAGATTATAACATGCAAATATAGCGCACATGAAAATATCATTCATGAATACATGAAAATCGGAAACAAACAAAACATAACAGAAATTCATCAATATATATCATATTTGTCATAATAATTCATATTACACATTTTTATTCGTGAATTATTGATTTCTAAACATTGTTTGTAATGTAATAAATGTTTTGGAAAATGTGGGGCGAATCGTTATTCAAGTGGGGCGAATCATTATAAAAAGGGGGCGAGTCGTGATGGGGCGAATTGAAAAAGGGGCGAATCGTTAGTAATTCTCTTAAAGTGTCTACTTACCATTATTCTTGATATTTTACTGCAATTCGTTATTTGACAGATGTAAACAAATACACGTTGACAGTTCCAAAAATAACTCTGCCGTTACTGCGCAGTTGCAAAAAAATGTTAACACTGCGGTATCATAGAACCCGCGGTACCATAGAACTCGAGTATAACATGATAGGCCTAAAAAAGAGTGAAAAACCTTTTTTTATTCTTTTATTAAATGTATTTTATTATTATAAAATCTTTTTGTGTATTAATAGGGTATATGTAATAAAATCAAAGGATCGTGTACACGCTCCTTCTCCGAAGAACCTTAAAAATGATAAATTAAGAAGAAATACATGTAATATTAAATTTAAAGTCCCATTGGTTCACTATCCAAGTCCCGCAAGTTTAATCATTGTCTATCTATGAAGAAACTGTAAAAAAACTGTATTTGTTAATTGAACAAAACAATATAAGGAGTGTACAACTTTTCGACACCGTCTATAGCTTCCATTTTTAAAGCAACCACATGACAGTCACATGATTATTGACAGCAGACGCAAAACTCATCTCTTTGGTATCCGATCTGTCAACTTTCGTTATTTCTGTAGTTTTACACAATAATTTTCACCAAGCAAAAAAAGTAATAGCAAAATCATTGAAATTCATCATGATGCAAAAATTAAGTAGGTTTACTCACTTGTTTTGTCCTCATTTTGGAAAAAAATACGAGCGTTTGTTTATCTTTGCATAGGCTATTTGCACAGAATTGATGACGTCATTTGATATCAGATAGTCGCGCGCGCAGAGAACTCTTCGATCGACCGATTCAGGTGTCCGACCGAAACAGGTAACTGAACGATACCGAATTCGGACGCATTCTTTATTCGAATGCTTCTCTACCAACGTTTATAATTCGGAGGAAACTGTCTTTTCATGAATATTTGTATTGCAATTGATTTACCCAATCTCTATCCAGAGTTGTCGTTCGTTACCCCTCCCATACATGTCTGTCAACGTCTCAGCGTTTTACAAGATTCTTGTAGAACAAGAAATAAAGCCATAAATGGTACAAAATTTACAACTAAGCCAAGCCATTTATTTTGCACAATACATTCGACACAAAAGATGTTATAATTTACCTGAAAATCAGAGAAATTATTTTATTTATCTAGCGCACTCTTTCTCGACCGAGAGTATTTGTTTACTCTTGGTAATTAGGTCACCAAGTTACACCGCTTAAATGGAAATGAAACGCAGATGTCGCAGGTAATCGTGTAAAATTATGACAACAAATGTACATTTAGGGAAACAAAAGCGTGATTCTGTGAATCAGATGGAAACTAAGGGAAACCAGCACACGTGTTATTGAACTACTTTCCAGACGTTGACAGAGGTGGATGTGATGGATAACGAACGACAACTCTGGATAGAGATTGTGATTTACCAAGTTAAATATGCTAAATTTCTGTGTCTATGATTGGTAAAGTTGACTTTCACTGTTCTGATCATGGCATTACTAATTATACATGTACTGCTCATCACGAAACTCGCGGTAATAGAGGTGGAAATTCCGAAAAGAATGTATTGAATAAACTTTCAAATATCTATCCCGTTTCAAATGTCAATTTTGATTAATTCCTTGAAAGAGACACATCTAAACATGGACCGAATCACTATAGTCTTAAAGTAATTAGGTCATATAAATATCTTGTCCAACTAATTACACTGTTTGTGACGGGGAGACATTTTTTGATTTGGCCCCGACCCTCGCAGTCTAACGTTAAACTGCATATTTGTGTGTGGAAAATTCCCAATTAAAACCCGTTGAGCACAATAACTGCAATATCTGTGAACAATTTGAACTGTTCAGTAGATAGGAAACACGTTTCTAAACTCATCCAAGCATAAATTATTCCAACATACCTTTTCTGAAAAGTGCTCTAACGTTTTGTTTCCCTCCACTATTTCTCTATGGAAAACGAAACCGATGTAATGGCGCACAACTGCCGGTATCGATGAGATATCTACCGGTGTCATGGTAAAGACTTCCTATCCACTGTATTTAACCAATCACGGGTACATTCCGGAAGTAGTAATTACACAGCTGATTTAGATTTTGTATGTGGTGCGCGCATCTAACGCCGCGATTGTACAGAGTGAAAGTTTGGAAACATCGCGATATGATAAAATATATGGTATGGCATGGCCGCTTGAACGTGACATGCTAAGAACAATTTTAAGTCAAATATTTGAATTTTGGAGTTAGATACTGAGAATTTATGGGTCATTGTTAAAGATAATTGTTTTTTCTATCGATCTGAGTAAGCTATAGCTGTTACTGACGCATTTTAGGTAATTTATGTTTCTGCACATAAATATGCAGTTCTCTGTAAGGCTGAGAGGATGGCCCTTCCGAATTCATTTATGAAATCAGCCAAGGGGAAAGCCAAATAAGTGTCGTAGACTGGTTCTACACCATTTGGAAAAGGGTAAAAAGGGGTAAAAGGCCTGCAAAGGCACAAACGCAGAAAATGAGATAACACAACTCAACAGAATGGAAAGCGTGTTCTGACTAGCGTGTGAACAATTGTGCGTACGACAATTATTACAATATAATACATGAACAAATGACAAATACGTAACGCTGAAACAAATAAAAATTAAATAAATGAATAAATGGATAAATGGCAATACCTGCAAAGGCACAAACGCAGAAAATGAGAAAACACAACTCAACAGAATGGAAAGCGTGTTCTGACTAGTGTGTGAACAGTAGTGCGCAAGCGGAACCTACGTATGCTAAATTCCGGTATGTGCAAGGGCGACAGGTGACATGAATGATGAGTTATGGGGAGCAGGAGGGGTGACTGTAAGGTAACACACAGACATGCACAAATGACCAAACAATAATACATATGACAAGTACAGACATAACAAACAATCAATTTAACCTGCGACATGAGTAAGGCTATTATTTTATATCCTAGTGTCAGCCATCTCGAAAAGGAAGGTCATCACTAAACTTGCGGTAAACTGTGTTACGTGCTTATTTTTCACTATGGGTTACAATCATCTGGTACCAACATGTAATATATAATTTAGAGGCTTTTGGCCTAATTTGTATGTACCAGTCAACAAAAATTGCATAACATTTATTGTGAGTATGCCTATGTTTGGCAGACGACAAACAAAACACAACCAAATTTATTGATACAACTAATGATTTTTATCAACTTTTGTAATTTTGTGGGGAATTAATAAAATGAAGTTATTTCAATGAAACTTTCCGAAGTTTGACTTCTGGTGAATGAAAATTTCGTTTCTTTTGCAGAAATAAAATACTGGGGACACTCCGCCTGCAATGTTTAGTTTTTCACCTATGAAAGTCATGTGACTGTGTTTGTATTTTAAGGCCAAGCTTACCTTTATTGTTAGTTTTTGATCCATTTGAAGTTGTTCATTTTTTGTTTTTGTTTTTTTTTCTCCTTTTTTTCCTTAACCTACGAAGATCAGGCAATCTAATAAAATTTATTCCCATGATACACTCATCCAAGCATATCAAGAAATTTGAACAATATGCCAGTTAAAAGGGCTGCAAAATTGTTCAATGTTCACTCTCAGAGATTGAATAGTTAGGAGGGGTGACACATTTTTCTGCCTTCATTGTAAGGAGGGTGAATAAACTATGTGTAAAGCTACTTATCACAGTTTAAAAGTTTCACAGTTCATTGTTCTATGATAATTTCGTCCAAAAACCCATTAATATTAATAACTTTGCCTCAATTATTGTCATGTTCCTCATGACTGCTATGATATCACATATGGGTGGCGGAGTTTGGTCCATGCAAAATGGCGGCATTATATTTTACACACAATGTGTTTACCAGTCATATCCACTGTAGAGTTGATATGAATTTATAGAAGAGGATTTTTCTTGGTTTTGTAGTAAATTGGATATAATTAATAGATATGTGAATAGATTTTATTCTGTGTTTTGTATTAATGTTACATTTCACAGATTAAGTTTGGAGGGGTGCAGTTTGGGCACTCAAAGATACTCGCAGTTTTGCCTGTTTACACTGTTTGCCTTTTGAAATGATTGATCTATTTCTTTTACTAGAAAAGAAAGAAAAATTTTGGTGAAAAAAAAACCATTTATTCTTAGGTATATATCCTTTATAAAAAAACTCATCACAGGGTGTTTTTGCTCTGCCAATCCATGGTTAAATACCTACTGATTCAGACTGGACTCCCTTTTCTCGAAGCAGTTGTCCTAAACTGTGAATTTTTTCAGGTCATTTGCCCTAAATTGCAAAAAAAACTTTGGACAATACATTTTGTTGGTTTGAAGAGATAAATAACACTTGCAAGCCTACTGTATGATTGCCTTGGATTCTCTTTATTAGATGATGGCTTTGTTATTTCTGCACATCCAAACCAAACAAAGAGCCCTGTTTGACATGGAGTGGTCATTTCTTTGTCGCCATTACAGTATTACACAATGATACCACACGAAACATTCTGCACTATATTTTCAAGCGTCAGGTGATTCAGAATTATTCGTATAATAATGAACGCCCAGTGAGTCCGGAGAAAACAAAATGTGTTAAGGTGATAATTATGAAACAGGAGATTTTAAATTGTCCAAAAGAAGTTTGTTCTAGCTACGAAAAATTATCTGTCAAATCATTTTATGAACATTATTTTCATCAGCCTGATGGGTGTACTAAGTCGTTTTTCTTTGGTCATCTGTAGTTTTTATTGGCCCTGGACCAAAAGGTTGATTCAGTCTGAATCACTGTTATCTTTATTTAAATTGTTTGTTTTACAAACAGTGATGTCAAATTTTACAGAATCTTAATCAGTTGAACAGTATACCTCAAAAATAATGATGTGTGTTTGTAATTACACATGGCTTCCCGCAATTAATTATTTTTTTACTTTTTGGCCATGACTATTCAGTTATACATATCATATATTTTTACATGTGATCCATATAGAGCACAGGACATAATATTTTTGTTGATGGGTTGTTTTGAAATTTAATCATTAGAAGTGTAAATCAGTAAATGCCTTTTATAAACCAAATCAAAATTTATTGATTGTTGAATAAATTTTATGTTTTTATAACATAAATAACATAAACTGAGTACAGTATTTCACAGATATATTGTACAAATAATATAGTTACAACTCACATGTACAGAATCAAAGACATTAAAAATCTCAGTACATTCTTATTGGAATACAAAAAGAAAGTGATACAAATAGATGAGTGCTTACAGTCATGCCACAAACACATCTCTAACTGATGATATATCAGCATGCTATAAAACTTTAAACATAAAACAAAAATAAGCATATTTTAAATCATAACATACTTGCATAAAACATACATAAAACTTACCTGAATCAAATCACAAGTTAGGACAAGCAATATAGATGCAGCTCTCCATGCAATTAATCAAGCTTATGATTGATAGAATTTTGTTTCCTCCCTGGAATGCCAGAGGAGAGAATTCCACAATTTTGCTTCAGTGGAGCAGAAAGAGCTGCTATCATCACTAGAAGTTCTTACCGTTTGAATATCAGCAGTATTAAGAATGCCTAAATGACCAATTCCTTTTTTTCAGGGATACAGATAAAGAGAGTATGATTGCTCAACCAGGACCCTGTAATATTGATATAATTGACGTACAAATACATTCCTTTAGTCAGGACAATTTTATTAAAAAGTAAGTTTTTGTATAATTTTTTTACTTGTTTGTTTATTTTTCTGTTCATTCCTCTGTATGGATTCAGATTTTTTCTTCACACACATTTGTGTGCTCTTTTAAGGTCAAGTTTCTGTTTTCTTGATGTCATCAAAAGGTAAACAGTAAGGCATCATTCTGAAAACCTGTTCACTCATCAAAGTTATTCTAATAACAAAAAGCTGTCTGAATTGCTTTCTAGATAGATAGAGATGTAGGAAGCCACTTACCAGGTTTCAACCAGAAACCACTGGATCTGGTGTGCTTTTTCTATACTCTATATATCCTCTAAGTGTGTGTGGCTGTGTAACCTGGTAGTGTTATTATAATGACAATAATTTTTAAAGTTATCTGTAATGTTCTGCAATTTGATGTTTCAAAGCTTTTTTGGACCTTTGCTACAGTGATTTTTTTTGTAATTTTGGGAAGGGGTTTGGGGCACATGTCATATGTATAGATGTATTTGATACATAGTTCATGTTTTATTTCAGTTATGCTTTTGAAAAACCTGTGATAATTC
This sequence comes from Lutraria rhynchaena, assembly GCA_008271625.1. NCBI lineage: Eukaryota > Metazoa > Mollusca > Bivalvia > Venerida > Mactridae > Lutraria > Lutraria rhynchaena. The sequence continues at coordinate 1,295,392 of VIBL01000088.1, read as the reverse complement.
GAAGAGCCACTGATAATAAAGTATTTTTTCTTTTTTATTTCTTACATTTAATTGTATACCTAAAGTACTCTTTTTAATGGGGATAACTTGGTAAATCCACTATGATTAGCCAAAAAATGCCCCATTTCTGCTAACATCCCTAAAAATAATGGGCCTGTGGGAAGAAGTTTTAATGTGAACCCTGAATCAATGATCTTAAAGTCTTAATTGAAAATATAATTTAAGAACTTTGATACTGGGTTATACCTTGCCACTAAATGTATTATCTAGCAACTTATGTCTGTATTAAACATTTCAAGATGGGGTGCTCTATGATAACTTGCTCTATGATTTTTTGTTTCAGAACATTCAACAAATGTGTACAAAAAAGAATTTATTAAACAAATATGGCGACAGTGTTGTACGATTGAGTTCTGCAAATACACATTCTTATAGGAAAAGTGAGTAATGATAAATTAAGTAAATTAAACTATGGAATGACTTGCTGGTCTGTATACTAAGATTTAAGGTACTGTGTAGAATTCAGTATGTTAACTGTTATTGTCTGATATCAAGGACGATTGTTTCCTGCATTTTTTCTTGCATCAAATGTACTTGGACAATGTAACAGTTCATTATTTTGAAATTTTATAGCTGTGGTAGTAAAGTGACTTTGTCAGAAGAATTAGACAAATCTGGTTTTTCAATTTGGAAAATTATTATTGACACAGAATAATATTTTTCCACCTATAAGAACTTTACAATGCACTTAAAATTTATTTTGTTGTGCATTTTTATAATGATCTTTTTAATAAATGCATTGGATATTGGTTTGTTTACAGGGGATGTGACATTAAATAAGTATGTTTCAGAAGTTATGAAACCACAAAAATTAGATACACTTGGCAATGGTATGTATAATGTTTCTATTTGGTAATATTTTCTTAACTTTGTTGCAGTGCTTCTGTTGTCTAAACTTCTCCTGTGGTTCAGTTCAGTGTGCCAATGGTTCAATGGCCTAACTATGTCTTAGTGGTTGTATTATCCAACTATGTCTTAGTGGTTCTGTTATCTAACTATGTCCTTGTGGTTGTGTTATCTAACTATGTCTTAGTGGTTCTGTTATCTAACTATGTCCTTGTGGTTCTGTTGTTTAACTATGTGTTAGTGGTTCTGTTGTTCAGCTATGTGTTAGTGGTTCTGTTGTCTAAATATGTCCTAGTGGTTCTGTTGTTTAACTATGTGTTAGTGGTTCTTTTGTTTAACTATGTGTTAGTGGTTCTGTTGTCTTTACTATGTGTTAGTGGTTCTGTTGTTTAACTATGTGTTAGTGGTTCTGTTGTCTTTACTATGTGTTAGTGGTTCTGTTGTTTAACTATGTGTTAGTGGTTCTGTTGTTTAACTATGTGTTAGTGGTTCTTTTGTTTAACTATGTGTTAGTGGTTCTGTTGTTTAACTATGTGTTAGTGGTTCTGTTGTCTAAATATGTCCAAGTGGTTCTGTTGTTTAACTATGTGTTAGTGGTTCTGTTGTTTAACTATGTGTTAGTGGTTCTGTTGTTTAACTATGTGTTAGTGGTTCTGTTGTCTTTACTATGTGTTAGTGGTTCTGTTGTTTAACTATGTGTTAGTGGTTCTTTTGTTTAACTATGTGTTAGTGGTTCTGTTGTTTAACTATGTGTTAGTGGTTCTGTTGTCTTTACTATGTGTTAGTGGTTCTGTTGTTTAACTATGTGTTAGTGGTTCTGTTGTTTAACTATGTGTTAGTGGTTCTGTTGTTTAACTATGTGTTAGTGGTTCTGTTGTCTTTACTATGTGTTAGTGGTTCTGTTGTTTAACTATGTGTTAGTGGTTCTTTTGTTTAACTATGTGTTAGTGGTTCTGTTGTCTTTACTATGTGTTAGTGGTTCTGTTGTTTAACTATGTGTTAGTGGTTCTTTTGTTTAACTATGTGTTAGTGGTTCTTTTGTTTAACTATGTGTTAGTGGTTCTTTTGTTTAACTATGTGTTAGTGGTTCTGTTGTCTTTACTATGTGTTAGTGGTTCTGTTGTTTAACTATGTGTTAGTGGTTCAGTTGTCTTTACTATGTGTTAGTGGTTCTGTTGTTTAACTATGTGTTAGTGGTTCTGTTGTCTTTACTATGTCCTAGTGGTTCTGTTGTCTAAATATGTCCTAGTGGTTTTGTTGTCTGTACTATGCCTCAATGGTTCTGTTGTCTAACTGTGTGTCATTCTGGGATTTGAATTTGTTCAGTTCTTGATAATAATAACAGGCTTTGTGATTGAACAATCACATAATGTATGAAGGTTCTAAGTTTAACTAAATCCATATTTCAATATTGCAAAAAAGAGCTCATTATTTTAAAGATGTGACCTATATTTATTATATCTGTCATTGTTTGTTGAATGAAGCCATGGAAATGGACCCATTTGATCAGTACATATAACAAGGCCTAAATTAAGATATTGTTTGTCTGTCACTTCTTACCGACCTACCCAAAATCCGCCAATCCAAAAATTTTTTGGCTAAAAAATGGATGTGTTTATTTAGCTCACTTGAGCATGTAGTGCTCGGTGAGCTATAATGATCAGTCAGTCTACTCCAGCGTCCGGTGACCACACCTGGGGGTTGTTAATGATCTAGTGGTCACACTTTTGAGCAAATCTTCATCGGACCTGGTCAGAATGTTCATCTCAATGATATCTTGGACAAGTTCGAACATGGGTCAAAAACTAGGTCACCTGGTCAAATAGAATGGAAATTTTTTGAACACTCCAGAAATCCGAGATTTGATTGGATCTTCATGAAACTTAGTCAGAATATTTGTATTAATGATCTTGTAAAATTGTACTAATATGGGTCAACTCCGGTCAAAAACTAAGTCACCAGGTCAACGCACCAGAAAACCTTGTTAATGCTCTAGAGTTTGCAATTTTGATTGAATCTTCATCAAGCTTTTTTAGAATGTTTTTTTTTGATAATATCTTGCACAAGTTCGAACATGGGTCATCAGTCATTCTGGGGTCAAAAACTAGGTCACCAAGTCAAATCTCTGGAATACCTTGTTACCGCTCTAGGGATCACAGTTTTAATCGGAATTTCACCAAACCTTGTCAAAATGATTGTTTTAATGATATCTTGGTTAAGCTTGAACATGGGTCATCTGGGGTCAAAAACTTGGTCACCAGGTCGAATCATTGAAAAACCTTGGTAACACTCTAGGGGTCGCAGTTTTGATTGGAGGTTCACCAAACCTTGTAAAAATGCTTGTCTTAATGATATCTTGGTTAGGTTCGAACTTGGGTCTTCTTGGGTCAAAAACTAGGTCACCAGGTCAAATAGAATAGAAATTTTGTTAACACTCTAGAAGTCATAGTTTTGATTGGATCTGCAGGAAACTTAGTCAAAATGTTTGTATTAATGATCTTGTAAAATTGTGCGAATATGGGTCATCTGCAGTCAAAAAGAAGGTCACTAGGTCAACACACCAGAAAACCCTGTTATTGCTCTAGAGTTTGCAATTTTGCTTGAATCTTTATCAAACTTTGTCTGAACGTTTGTTTTAATAATATCTTGGATAAGTTCGAACATGGGTTATCTGGGGTCGAAAACTAGGTCACTATTTAAATCATAGAAAAACCTTGTTAAGGGTTTAGGGGTCACAGTTTTGATTGGAGGTTCACCAAACCTTGTGAAAATAATTGTCCTAATGAAATCTTGGTTAAGCTCAAACATGCGTCATCTGGGGCCAAAAACTAGGTCACCAGGTCAAATCATTGTAACTCAATAACTAAACAACCTAGGATGATGAAAGTTGGTATGTGAATAGGTGGCAATGTGAATGCAGATCATTTTGTTTTTCTCCCTTGGGTAAAATTGTGGTTACCATCGTAATGGAAATAGTAAAAATATCCACAAAAGTATTGATTCTGTCATAACTTTTTCACTGTTCAAGATAGGTGAATGAAATTTGGTATTTGAGTAGGTGAATAAGTGACAATGTTGAGATTATGTAAACCATTTTGCTGTCTCCCAGAGTTAAATTCTGGTTGCTATGGTAATGTTCATAGTAAAGAATATGTTGCAAAATCTTGATACTGTGATAACAAACTTTATTCAGGCCATGTGAATGAAATTGTGTATTGATTATTTGATGGTGTTGTATTTACCGTATTTAATGGTGTATAAGATGCACATTTTTTCCCCTAAAATATACAAAAAGTTGGGGTTGCGTCTAATACACCAGAACAAACCAATGACATGTCGATTTTGTTTCGACGACAACGTATCATCCGAATGTGGGCACAGTTTCAAAACATTCTCTATCCATAGCTCTTTTTGGCATTGTAGCCTGTAATGCATGTGGGACAGTTATACAGATTAATTTCCATATTGAGTCAAGGCACTAGTGGTAGGGGACATTATGTGTTGCAGACAACACCAAGTTACTTGTTTATTAAGGGAGTTAATGTTAGCTGAATAATTAGCTCACCAGAACCGAAGGTTCAGGGTGAGCTGTTAGGATGGGTAGGTGGATGCTCCAGCGCGTGTCGTCTGTCGTCTGGCGTCAACAAGGTCTTCTCCTCAGAAACTACTAGTCGGATTTACTTCAAATTTGCTGTGCAGAAGCCTTTTGACGTTGTAATTGCAATTTGCTCATATTATACCAGTTGACCCCTTTTAGGGGTCACTAGAACTAAAAATAGAAAAACCTTTAATCATCTTCTCCTGAACCAATGGATGGATGATCACCAAACTTGGTCTGTAGCATCCTTAGATGGTCCTTTCTCAAGTTTGCTCAAACAAGTATGGTTGGCCCCTATTAGGGGCCGCTAGAGCTATAAATAGAAATACATTAAAATGACTTTTTCTCATGTTTCTATGGCTGGATTATTACCAAACTTGATTTTTAGCATCTTTAGATAGTGTTCTATCAGATTTGCGAAAAAAAATTGGTTGGCCCCTATTAGGGGCCGCTAGAGCTAAAAATAGAAGTACCTTTAAACGTCTTCTTCTCATGAACCAATGGATGGATCTTCACCAATCTTGGTCTGTAGCATCCTTAGATGGTCCTGTCTCGTGTTAACTCAAATAAATTTGGTCGGCTCCTTTTAGGGGCCACTAGAGCTAAAAATAGAAATACCTTAAAATGACTTTCTCATGATTCTATCGATGGATTCTTACCAAACTTGGTTTTAAGCATCTTTAGATAGTGTTCTATCAGATTTGCTGAAATAAAAATTGGTTGGCCCCAATTAGGGCCGCTAGAGCTAGACATAGAAATACCTTAAAATGACTTCTTTTCATGAACCAGTGGTTGAATCATCACCAAATTTGGTCTGTGGCATCCTTCAGTCATCACGAATATTCTTTTGTAGTATCCTTTGATGGTCCTTTATCGAGTTTATTATTGTTCCCCATTATTTGCCCACAAGTGTACCTTTATTAACTTTTTAGTATTAAGTTAATTAATTTTTATTATGGTGAGCGATGCAGGGCCATCATGGCCCTCTTGTTTGTTTGTTGTTTTCAAGTTTATTTGATACTGATTCTTTATTTCTTGTTCATATGACTTCAATAAAAATATTTCTGTAACATGCATTTAATGAGTGAGTTTAATCGACTATATCTTGTATTTCTATGGTAACTTGGAGTGGACAGTTCGTAGACAGTAAAGCGTGCAATATTACAATGATACGATTACACAATTTCTTTTAGTTATCCCCGTTTTGTTCCTTATCATTAAGATGAGTCATTGCTTGGTTGTCTATTTAGATAACTGAATTTTCCAGAAACTTGAATAACAGAAATGGTGTTATTTTAAGTATTTAAGGTAGCATAAGTGCCTACAAACGTAAAAAAATGCGAAAATGACATTTTATGTCACTAACAATAATTAAATATCATACTATCATACCATGCAACAAAAAAATGGATCCGTATATGCCAAAATAGTGTTTTATCGGGATAAAAACTGCACCCCCATATCGGCTCCACTTTATCAGGGAGAACGATCTAGGATGCGGCGTTGTAAGGGGCTAAGGGCAAATTTGTATCAATCGATATTAAATTTGGTATTGCTTGTCGTATGTTAACACAAGTATTTAAAATTCGACAGATTATCAACATCAAGCGGATTAAAATGAAAAATAAGGCTAAACAAGGTGTTAGAGTGTTCTCAAAAAGTGAAAAATGTAGTTAGAAATTAGAGGTGAAACGATTAATCGCGATCCATTGCGAACCGCGATTTTTCATGCTCGATTCGATTCGATTCAAGGACGGCAATTTCGATTCGATTTTTTTTTTGGTAATACCTACTTTCATTTTCCGTAGTATGCGAGTCAAAATGACTGAAATCTAACGAGATCAGCATTCTTCTCGTGTCGTCAGGCTCTTTACTGTTTCAGTTTTTCCTATTCACAAGTTTTATGTTTCGTTTGTTCCATTGTTTACAGTATTTAAGAAAATACATTCCATCGTAAACTAGTGGGATAGCTATTTTATTCTTGTCCTATTTAATTCCTTTTAAAATCGAAAATCGAATCGAAAAATTGAATCGTGGGATGAAAAATCGAAATCGAATCGAATCGAAATTTTTTGAATCGTTTCACCTCTATTAGAAATCTCTTTCTAACGGAAGTTGGTGTACGAATGCTAAAGATACCGAACTGCATAAATCTATATCCAGTGAAAAACTTGACCATAGTGACGTGACAGATTGTGAAAATGGAAACTGTATGGTGGAAAATTACGTTATAAATATATAACTGCAACAATCATTTGATGTGCAAGAAACGTGTGAATTCATTAACACCTTGGTCAATTGGGCTACTAGCATCTAATGTACTTTTAATATAAAATGTATGATGAAATAACTGATCCGGAACGGTGGTCTTATTGAAGTGTGATATCGATATCATACTCTAATGCCTTGCAAATTATGCTATCAATATGGGTCAATTTAGACCTTATTACGTCGCATCACGCATTCCTTTATGTTTTGGCCGGAGATATAATAAACAGCAATATGGTATGCAGACACTTCACGCACCTTTCAATAAAACGCACACAATAAGAAAACGAGCTGTCAAAGATTGTTACCCCGTTAATGTTACTACGTACCATTTTTACAAGTTTAATTAAATTTATATATTCCAGAGTCAGTTAGGTTTCAAAGACAATTAAACACGAGTTATAAAACTACAATATATTTAAATTGCCAGTTAATTAATACAGGGAGACTGGGTCAACAAAAAGTATTATTTTCACTATTTCATCGATGTAATCAAAAAAATAAAGTTATTTCAACGTGAACTTTTATTAAGCAACTCTGTACATTTTGGTAAAATATTGAAAGCTATCAAACAAACAATGGGATGAAAAACAGTAACATCTTATGGACATCGGACGTGCATGTTTTTCGAGAATCTTATTTTATTCTGTTATATATCCAGTTACCTTTATATATTAGTATGTTTTTAAATGATCACATTAATAGACGTAAAACGTAAACACTTTTCTACGAACCAATCACATCTTTAAGTTCTTATTTTTACACTAAATGCATGGCTACCTTTCATTTAACTTCCACAGCCATCTTCAACTTGCTTTCCCTATCAGCTGTTTTCCCCGTTGAGAGCCTCTCGGTTGACAAGAAATCTGATGTACTGTGTATTGCATCGGTACGATATGATACTATTTTGACAAATAATTCGTAATTAAGCTGTTTAGAGTCATCTAAATTGGTGGGCTGTTCCACTAATTGATCCGCTAACGATGAACGAATTTGATTGGTTATCAAATTTTAATAGGCTGTATTAATTTATAGAATAATTGTTGATTACACGAGGTGATAATGATCTGACACTTATATTGTTAATTTCTTGCTTAGAAAAAAACGCAGTGGGTGCTATTTTTGAATAAAGATTGCCGCCTTATTTGAAGATGGATTTTAAAGCGGTTTTCAATATTTTGTAATGGAAATGCTTATCTAGGGAACCTTGTCTCAGAATTTTGATACTTATTTTCGTTTTTTATCTATGACGTATTACGTAATTGTCAGCGGGGTTCAGGCGACGGAATTTCTTTAAAGTCAAATATCTATTGAATGGAGGACGCTATCAAAAATCTGAGGCACGGTTCCCTGCATGATATCATGATTGTTATTTTAAGGCTAATTGTTGTAATATATCCTTATATACAGAGTAATGATCGTTATTCAAAAATATGAAAATTACGTGCGATATTGGTTTATGGAAGACAGACCAAGTACAATATTTGTTTCAAATCACTTGCAATAGACTCTGTATAGTGGGTTTATTAATGTATACAATTATGGTTGACTTTTTAAAACTATAAATTAGTAAAACTTGATATCACCATATAGCCACTCATGCTACTTTAAGGATTGGACAGACAAGAAAAACAAAGTTGGATGTTTTATTGTTTTCTTCAAGTTTTACACTGAATTATGCCATTTAAAAATTATTTAGAATTGAAAACGAATGTCTCTGAGGACGAATATTGGCCCATCATTTCGTTTTCAATTCTTGTTTCTACCCGTGTTTTGGAGATTACATCATTTCTTGATGGAATCATTACAACATGGGTGGAAACAAGAATTTTAGTGTTGTAAATATTGATGCTGTACGTATTTACATCCAATTATTTGTCACTGGCACTGGCAAGTAATTGTTCAATCTTATTTAATTAGGTTTCAGACTATAAAAGTTCCATTCGGACTACAATTTGTTTTGCAAAAATAGTCTGAAACAATATTGTTAATTTTTTCTTCTAACTTGACCACATTGAAAAAATTAAAATGCACTAGATCTATTGAAATGTATATTTTTTGTCTTTTATCACTAGAATTGTAAAATTTCAAATTAAGGCAAGTATGTAGGTGTGTATGACAAAAAAAAATGAATTTACCTACCTACCGACCCAACCAGAAAAGTATGGGTTGGAAGTGGCAAACAAACAATTTTTATATGCCCAAAAGGTTATGTTATTGCGCTGCTCGTCCATCCGTCCATTCGTCCATCGGTCCATTTTCCTTGTGCGGACAACTCCTTCTTCATTACTTGACCTATTTTCCTTAAACTCTCGCAGATGATAGCTATTGATGTCTGGTTTTGCACAAAGGGGAGATAATTCATATTGCTGTTTTTTTACTGAGTTATTGACCCTTTTCATATTTTTATAGCAACTTTTTGCGCAGAAAACTCCTCTTTCATTATTTTACCTATTTTCTTCAAACTCTCACAGATGATAACTATTGATGTCTAGTCGTGTATAGAGGGGAGATAATTCACATTGCTGATTTTTTTACTGAGTTATTGACCCTTTTTATATTGTTATAGCAAATTCTTGTGTGGACAACTCCTCCTTCATTATTTTACCTATTTTCTTCAAACTCTCACAAATTATAACTATTGATGTCTAGTTGTGTGCAAAGGGGAGATAATTCACATTGCTTTTTTACTGAGTTATTGGCCCCTTTATTTTTATAGCACATTCTTGTGTGGACAACTCCTCCTTAATTACTTTGACTTATTTTCTTCAAACTCTCACAAGTGATAGCTATTGATGTTTAGTTGTGCATAAAGGGGAGATAATTCACATTGCTGTTTTTTACTGAGTTACTGGCCCTTTTTATATTTTTACAGTAAATTCTTGTGCAGACGACTCCTCCTTCATTACTTGACCTATTTCGAGTTCTTCTAGTGAGTTATTGGCCCTTTTTATATTTTTACAGCAAATTCGTGTATAGACAATTACACTTTCATATTTCAATTATAAGGTATTTATCTTAAACTTTCACAGGGTCACGAAGTGTCTTAGTTGTGCAAGAGGGAGCATAACTTATCATCATAGCATGTTATGGCGGTACTTAGGGTGTATTTTGTCCCGCTCTGAGGAACTCTTGTTTAAGGATGGCCCAAGGTGTGATTCTGTACCAATGTTGATGATTTAATTTGATTTTTTTTCAGAGACATTTTATTGGTTTGGAGATAATGATTATGAAAAATTTAGTGAATTATTTGATTCTTATAAACCACCACCATTTGAATTACCAAGCTTGACTGGTGTATACAGCTTTGGTCTTGCAGGTTTGTTGCTTTTTGTTAATTATGTAATAGAATATTATAGTGTCAATTGCAGTATCGAATAAATAGAATTTTCCTTTGGTATAATGTTTTTATCATGCGTATTTCAGTTATACATGATAGACAACTGACCTAACTACTAGATCATCTGCCAGTATTCACTTTTCATTCTGTTAGCAACTGTTGAGTTTCTTCATTTAATTGTTTTATCAGAATTTTGGACTAAATGCTATTGAATGTAATACAATGTATATTTTGTCAGTTTGTCACAGAAAAATATGTGTTTTACTATGGACTTCAACCAATGACCTTGTTTAGCAGGCAATTTATCTACTGATTGAGGAAACTGGGTGAGATGCTGCAGTTTAGATAATGATTGATTGCTTTGCTTTGTGTAAAACTGAAGATTTAGGTGGGGAGATATGGCAATGGCCTCTGCCTAACCATTGATGCATAATGTTTCTTAAGGGCATAACTCCAAAACAATTTATGTTGTCTGGCAATGAAATAGAGTGCAGAATTCAAGGCCCACAGCTCTACCTGATCTATTTTTTGAATTAATGCATTTTGCTTAATTTTAATGATATATTTTGTATAACTCTAAATCAGTTTAAGATATTTATTCAAAGAAAGTTAGATGGCAATGACTAGAAGTGTGGGGCAGAGGATTCATAACTACACCTTATCTTTTTTAGATATTTCCATTTGTTTTATTTCAATATTGTCTGGAGCATAAGTCTAAGACTATGAAAGATAATTTATTTCAGAAATTTCACCATGAAGTATAGCTGCTGTATTATAGTTTAGTGTTTCTGCTCAAAGTCTTATGGAACATTTTTCCTTGCCATAAAACATTTTTTCCTGACCGCAGTGCACACTGACACAGCCTTTGGTATGGCTCTTGTTTATATTAAATTTATTGATGCTGTTTTATGATCTTTAATTTGTGATTATATACTTGTGTATTATTGTTATTATAATTATAATATTTCTCTAATTTAGCTGCAGGCACTGGTGTTCCCTTCCATTTTCATGGACCTGGATTTGCTGAAGTCATTATTGGTAGAAAGGTACTTGTAGTCATTACTGTTTCTCCATCTGTCTGTTCATTCGTTCTTCTAGACGTTACTATTGAATAATGATGGATTATTTAGCTGATGTGATCTTGTCATTTTTAGCTCACTTGAGCACGTACTGCTCATTGAGCTATATTGATCAGTCAGTCTACTCCGGCATCTGTCGTCTGGAGTCTATACCTGGGGGTTGTTAACACTGTAGTGGTCATCAGACCTGGTCAGAATGTTAGTCTCAATGATATCGTGGACAAGTTCGAAGATGATCTGGGGTCAAAAACTAGGTCACCAGGTCAAATTATTGGAAGACGTTGTTAACCCTCTAGAGGTCACAGTTTTGATGAATCTTCATGAAACCTTGTCAGAATGTTTGTCTTAATGATATCTTGGACAAGTTCGAACATGGCTCATCTGGGGTGAAAAATTAGGTCACCAGGTACAATCAAAGGAAAACCATGTTAACACTGTAAGGGTCAAAGTTTTGATTGGAGGTTCACTAAACATCGTCAAAATGTCTTTATCTTGGTTAGATTTTTACATGGGTCATCTGGGGTCAAAATCTAGGTCACTAGGTCAAATAAAAAAAACCTCTAAACCCTCTAGTGGCCAAAGTTTTGATGAATGGATCTTTGTTGAACTGTGTTAAAATGTTTGATTTCATAATGTTTTGGACAGGTTCGAACATGGATCATCTGGGGTCACAAACTAGGTCAATAGGTCTAATTTTCGGAAAACTTGTTAAACCTTGTAGAAGTCCCAATTTCAATTGGATCTTTCTCAAACTTTGTCAGAATGTTTGTATTAATGATACCATGAACAGGTTTGAACATGGGTCAACTCTGGTAAAAAGTAGGTCACCAGGTTAGATCACAGAAAAACCATAGATGTTGCAATCTTTACTCAGGTGAGCGAAAAAGGGCCATCTTGGCCCTTGTGTTTAAGTTTTTCTCAGCTTAACAACACTCCATACTTTTATTAGGAAATTTTGTATGAAATACTTTGGTTTTTTTTTACAAATTCTTGAGTTTATTTCAGAATGGTTTCATTTCTTAATTTACTGATAAGATAAGTTTGAGCAAAGTCTTTAAAGTAATTATTTACGAGCTTGTTTTTTAGTAGAGGAGAGTGTTTATTATTAGAGGTGGGACCTTTATTTCAGAATATTGGGTTTCTCATGTGTCTGTATTATTATACAATAAAATTCCACAATTACAGACACCCCAGAATTAGAGACAGTTTCATCTAATAGACACCCCATTATTCAGGTATTAAGGACTTTAATAGCAGTACCACAGTTTATACTATTATTGACCCCACTATTATAGAGGCATGTGTTTTACCAGATCATCATATAAACACATTTCAACAAAATCTGATAAGCCATAAAAAGTACTTTTATTGGCCCCGGTCTGTATGAATGAACCAAATGTGCCTTGATGTCAGTTTGAAGCTGGTAGTTAAGCATTTATATAAGATACTAATGACCCTTGATAATCCACATTAGAAAGGGGCCTTAGTTCTACAAATTAATTTGGGTGCAGTTGCCTTTCATTTAAGGTGTCCAAACATGTAGTTGGTGAATCTATTATTTCAACCAATAATTCATTGTATCAAATTGCAATTAATCTTTCACTACAATTTTCTTTGCTTTACCTACTGTATCTGAGAACTCTAACAATTATGGAAAAAGTAAAAACCTGCTAATACAACATGCGCACATTCCATTCATCTTCGGCTGATATCTACTATTAAGGACACCTTGCTATCAGGACACTTCACCAGAACAACAGTCTGTAATAGAGGAATTTTACTGTATTTCTGTATCAATCATTTAATGATGATTTATTTATTATCTGTGCCACTTCAGTTTATTCTTAATCATTTTTAGCGTTGGTTTTTGTATCCACCTGATAAACAGCCTGACTTTGATCCTAACAAGACAACGTTACAATGGTTAATGGAGGGATATCAGAATTTATCTCCAGAAGACAAACCATGGGAATGTACAATGTCAGAAGGAGAGGTAGGTTTATCATGTAACAGTGTTGTATATAAAATATATGTGTTTATAGTAATTTGTATGCCTGTCTGCCCGATTAGCTCAGTTGGTAGAGCAGCTGATTTGCAAGCAGAAGGTGAGGGGTTCGAACCCTGCATCGGGAACTTTATTTTCTGCCTCCTATTACATTGGTGCTATGAGTGTGTGGCTAGCCTTGGAATCCTAGAGCTAGGATGAAGCAAAGGAAGGGTTAGCTGAAAGAACCTGTGGTTGTCGCTTAATAATTGATTAAAAGGAAGGAGGAATGTAACAGTGTTGTATATATATGTGTTTATAGTAGTTTGTATGCCTGTCTGCCCAATTAGCTCAGTTGGTAGAGCAGCTGACTTGCAAGCAGAAGGTCGCGGGTTCAAACCCCGCATCGAGAAATTTATTTTCTGCCTCCTATTACAATCATGTAAAATACTTGATGTGAATGTCTAACACACCCCAGCCCATCCTTTAAAGATGCAGATTTTACATTTCTAAGCTTTTTTCCTTACTTTTTCTGGGAACCATCTTTACCAAACTATTTCTTACTTTTCAAAGTTTGCCTTGTATGAAAAGAATCTTAGATGAGCTTTTCAATGTCTAAATATGAAATTCTAACTTTTTGTTTTAAAGCTGGTCTAAACATCTAGTAAATACTGATTAGGTTTTTGGTGTCATCATTTTCATTTTGTTTCTCATTTTACTACAAACTATGATGTATATGTGCATATGTTTAAACCTGTTATGTGGCCCTTGTTACATGAAATATCTCAATTTTCTCAGGTATCTATACATATTCACTCAAATCTTCATCTCATCCTCAACTACTTTATCAATGATGAATCTATTAGTAAATGAATTATACAAATTTGATTTGAGAAATACAGCAGTTCATCGTGTTATTTAGGACAGTGTCTTGATCTTAGAAAGACATTTTATGTTTTGTTTTATATTTCAGGTAATATATTTCCCAGACAGATGGTGGCATGGAACTTTAAATATTGACGCCAGTGTCTTCATATCAACATTTCTTGGCTAAACTGCCTAAAGATTTTATGGGTCCGTTGTATAATTGAGTAGCCTTGTTTTCCTTGGTTACGTGGTACTGTTGAAGTTGCAGAAATGATTTCACAATCTTTCGACATATAAAATATTTGTTTATTACTTAGAGAAATTCTTTTCAAAATCATTTTTAGCTCGTTTGTTTCTAAGATAGGGGTGCAATGATACGATCAAACCCGTATTGTGATATATTGCGATACAGCCAACCCGTATTGCAATACATATTGCAATACATCAATTGTCATGAAAACATTGTAAAACATTTTTATTTTCAATTTCAGTAGGTTATATGCCCCACGAACTGTTAACAATACCCTTCTCCCAAACTCTACTTTTTGCCTTTTTGTAATTTACGTATTCAAAATAGTCCATGTTTTCCATACTAAGTTTTTTTTAATTATTATAACATCACATGCTGCGCCACACATGAAGCTAAAATCACAACTGAAAGCACTAAATTTCACTAACTGCATTAGTGTGACAAAACAGTAACATTATGTGTCAATTCCATTGGCGCGGTGACTTCAGAGAAAATTATTTGAGACCAGCGTGGGTAAAATCAAAGGAAAAATTCAGGTCGGTATCGTTTGTACAACTTTTTTCTACATCAAATGACAAGTGACAGGTGTTTGATTATTCACTTATACAGTACACATTTACAAGGCAGTGCTTAAAATATGTGATCAAATATTAATGAAATTATCGCGGGATGGTGGTTCCGTACCGCAGTATGCATCGGCTGATATATTGTATATTGTTGCACCACTATTCTAAGAAAAAATTCTGTTATGATCACTGCATCATCGTCGTTGTTCTGCAAAATCTTTAATGTAGTCTATTACTCAAACACTTTTAAAGATGTCAAAATGACACTTGGTATACTTGACAATTATGACAATGAACAGCTGCGAGACAGGGAGAATTATTCTGAAAGTTATATTTTTGGAGTTAAAACACTTTTAAAGATGTCCAACATGATACTTAGAATACTTGATAATTATGACAATGCACAGCTGCAAGACATAGGGCATTATGCTGAAAGCAATAGTTTTGTGGTTATGCCCCTTTTTAACTTAACATTTTTGGTCCAAATAGAAGGATTTGAAAACTTTGAAACTTGGAATACTTGATAAACATAATGTTCAACACCCAGTTATAAGATCAGGGGCATTACCATGAAAGTAATATTTGTGGAGTGATGCCCCCTTTTTTAGAATATTGATAAAAATTTTACCTTATCATGTTCAAATTGGAAATCTCAAATGTGGTTCCCATTGCTGACATGTAAAACACACAAGTGTTGGTGCCGCTCTGTAGAACTCTAATTAAGGAAGAATTTTGTTAGTATTTTACTTTGTTATGTTCAAACTCAAAATCTCAAATGTGGCCCTCGTTGCCGACATGTTAGACAGACGAGCATTGGCATTGCTCTTTGGAGCTCTTGTTACATGCATTAATGAACATTAATGAACATGCATGCCAAATATCATTTTGAAATTGAATATGAAATACATTTTTCTTGGTTTGGAACAAAATGAAAGTTCCACAGATTTCAGATTGTTCATGCATGCAGTTGATAAATGCATATAATTGATTATTCAGACTTGCCAGCAGACTTGAGCAGTCAGGGAAATCTGATTTTTTTTCAAGGTCAGGGAATTGTTTGGGAATTTTGAAAATTGGTCTGTGAAAAATGAAAATCCTGAAAAGTCAGAGAAAAATTATTTTGAAGGGTAAAAGAATATTTTTCTGTTGTAATGGCTATGACAGTCTTCTTGTATTAACAATTCATTGCATCAATTAACAAATTTATCTCTTTTGATTTTTCATTATAATTCTGTGATATAAAAATTCTAACATTATAGACAAGATTACTTAACGACTGAAAGGCTTTGAAACCCTTGCCTCCTGTGCTGACTAACTTCTTTTATTAACTTGCAGATGCTTGCATGGTATGTGAGAATGCTTCATGTCATTGAGCTTAATATATTAATCTTCATTTTTTTTACAGAAGGAATGAATGGATGCACCTGCATAATGTGATAGGTTGGATTGAAAAAAAAAAATTCAAATTTTTGAAATAGCATGTTTGTACTTGCAAGACCGTCTAATTAGTGTGAGACAGTAGTGATTAATAGTGTTTGACTGTGATTTTTTCTTTACAGTTGTTCTAGTTCATAGTGCATAATTGATGCTTCAGCTTCACTTTTGACAATGTCTTTTTATGCTGTTTTTCATTCCAGTGTTTACTTGCTTTATGATACTTTATGATAACTTTAATTTTCTAGTCAGAAATACATTAATAGCCAATTATGTCAAATTTAGTTAGATTTACAAGCTTATTTTGCTTATTATGTAATTCAATATTTCACTGAAGCTAAAATTACCAAACTTTGTATGATGTATACTGGTAAAGCATGTTTTAGCTGTTAAATTATCTACTAAATGCAATACCATGTTGTTAAGGAATAAACACTTTAACTGCCTCCACCTCCCCTACAGCTTATGGGTGGATTGGACAGCTGTAGGGGGGGGGTGGAGGCTGGTAAAGTTTGTTAATTTTGGTCAGTGAAAAACTCTATTTGGTCGGGGAAAAGTTAGGGAAAAGTCAGGGAATTTTATTCATCTGTGGTGCTACCAACCCTGTTATTAGCTGATCATTATTGTTGTGGTAAAGTGTGTCAAGGTTAACTTGCTGGGTATAATAAAATGATAACTTATATTTGATGAATGTATCTGGATTATGTGTGTCTTTAACTTTATTTAATTGTTCAATATGTATTTATGTTCTGGGATGTAGTGTGTTGACAGATGGTTGTCATTTTGGTGCTACAAGGTTTTAAGTTATTTTTAAATGAAGGGACAGGAGATGGTATGAAATGTGTTGTCTTTTAATCTTCTTTTCACTGAATGGAGACATTCTTGTCTGGCTTTCTTATTCTTATTTCTTCTACACCCATATGCTATTGAAGCAGTAATTTTATGAAGTCATATGTTTTTACTTCAGACTTGGAACATTTATAGTTGTCTATTTAGAGAGATGTTGGCCTCCAAACTATTGACCTTTATCTTTGTTCCAGAGGTCAAAGGTCAAGTAGCTCAAAATGTCTTTGTCAGCATTTGTCATACTGAATGATCAATTATGATGGGACATGTGATTTTTTGCTACATTAGCCACTAGTTATAAATCTGACATGTACTGTTAAAATGGTATCTTAAAGTCATTATTTGTAATTTATGGGGATAGCTTTTATTGTTACAATCATTAGTATTAAAATAAAATTACTGAACAGTGAATGTTTAGTTCACCATAAACATGTACTATAAGTATACTGTACCTGTCATGTTTCTTTTCTCTCTGCATGTTTTATACATGTTTTATGACTGTATAAACATTGTTAAAAGATTAGTTTGTATGTAATAAGACAGATATTGCTCTGTAAATGTCAGACTGACATACATGTATGAGTTGAATAGATCTAAAATAGGTTGCCTCAAACCTTTGACATGTATTATTCTGTTCTGATATATTTGTTATCATTAATTAAGATACATAGATGTGCAACTAGCATTGGATATTGATACTTTAGCCATTATTTGTTGATATCTTCTTTCTCAGACCTGTTGATACAACTACTGCTGAACCACTGGGTGGCTTTAATCGGCTATGTATCAAAATAAATAGTTACATGAAACATTGACTATATGTTTGAATGTTTTATATAAAATGTAAAATTGCGATGGAAATGTAAAAGATGCAAATTATGAAACTATCACTCTTCTTTTTTTCTGTTTGATGATATTTGGTATGTTGACCTCTGTCACTGTCTGTTGTCATTTGAAGATATTAAAGTTATAAAGTTGTGGGGGGTATACTGGTTTTAGCTTGTCTGTATGTCTGTCCGTCCTTTTGTAGACGAAATCTTGTGTGCGTTGGCTGGTTGGATTTTGATATACTATACCAACACATTAGGCATTAGATCTACTTGTGCATATTATAAAAAAGAATTATTCAGATTTATTTTCACAAAGTTATGCCCCTTTTTAGCTCACCTGAGCACATAGTGCTCGGTGAGCTATAGTCATCAGTCAGTCTACTCCGGCATCCACACCTGGGGCATGTTAATGCTCTAATGGTCACACTTTTGAACGAATCTTCATCAGACCTGGTCAGAATGTTCATCTCAATAATATCCTAGAAATGGCAGGTATGATTGAACCTTCATGAAACTTCGTCAGAATGTTTGTATTAATGATCTTTAAAAATTGGGCGAATATGGGTCATCTCCATTCAAAAACTAGGTCACTAGGTCAGCACACCAGAAAACCTTGTCAATGCTCTTGAGGTTGCAATTTGATTAAATCTTCATCAAACTTTGTCAGAATGTTTGTTTTAATAATATCTTGGACAAGTTCGAACTTGGGTCATCTGGGGTCAAAAACTAGGTCACCGGGTCTAATAATAGAAAAACCTTGTTAGCGCTCTAGGGGTCAGTTTTGATTGGAGGTTCACCAAACCTTGTGAAAATGATTGTTTCAATGATACCTTGGTTAGGTTCGGACATGGATCATCTGGGGTCAAAATCAAGGTCACCAGGTCAAATCATAGAAAAACCTTGTTAACGCTCTAGGGGTCGCAGTTATGATTGGAGGTGCACCAAATCTTATAGAAATTATTGTTTTAATGATATCTTGGTTAAGCTCGAACATGGATCATCTGGGGTCAAAAACTAGCTCACAAGGTCAAATCTTTGGAAAACCTTGTTAATCCTCTATGCATCACAGTTTTGATTGGAGGTTCACCAAACCTTGTCAAAATGATTGTCTTGATGATATGTTGGTTAAATTCGACCATGGGTCATCTGGGATCAAAAACTAGATCACCAGTTCAAATCACTGGAAAACCTTGTTAACCTTCTAGAGGTCACAATTTTGATTTGATCTTCCTCAGACTTTGTCAGAATGTTTGTATTAATAATAACATGAACAGGTTTGAATATGGGTCAACTCAGGTCAAAAACTAGGTCACCAGGTCAAATCACAGGAACACCGTAGACATTGCAATCTTTACTTAGGTGAGCAAAAAAGGGCCATCTTGGCCCTCTTGTTTATTTGTCTATAGACAAAATCTTGTGTGTGCTTCTTCTCCTAAATTGTTTGTTTGATGTTAATAAAACTTTGCCAGTACTTTAGGCATTAGGCCTACTTGTACATATTTTGAAAAAGAATTAGTCAGATTTATTTGCACAGAGTTATGCCCCTTTATTATTTGGCTGTCGACAAAATCTTGTGTGCCCTTCTCCTAAATGGCTTGTTCTAAGTTATTAAGCCTTTAAAAAAGGGGGCTCTGTGAGGGGGGCCTAACTATTGTTACAAATATTGAGTTCAAGTTATGTGGTTTCTGATTAATATATGACGATTGGTGTCTATATATTACAATGTAATAATAGAGTTAAAATGATGTTATCATTGATTAGGAGTTTGTCTTTATTTCATGAAATAAGGATTTTACATGTTACCAAAAATATTTCTCAGCCAAATTTCTGATTTTGCAACTAATTTCTGGCGGTTTTCACTAATGAAATAAACACATTGATTCTTATGTCTGTGTTTATTAATTCACATGGAGTGTCTTGTACATTTGTATACACACAATATTCAGATGGTATACAACTCATAAGATGGTATAATAACTCCTCTACTTTTTCCTACCAACTAATTCCAGGTAGTTGATCAAATGTTTCAGGAAGTCCCTCTGTGCTGGTATCTCGGAAACTTCACTACTGTCCATATTTTCTGTAATATAAACACAAATATGTTGTTGTTTAATAACACACTAAAATTTCCTGCAAGCCTATCAAGAAATTGGTTTTGAATAAAAAGCTCCTATTAAAAGTTATACAATAATAGTTTTATACACACATGTTTAGACAATACATCTTGGCATCCTAAAAGCTTTTAGTTTGGCTATTTTCATGTTTTGAATTGATCAAAAAGTTTCATATCCACTTTAATAAGAGAAAACACTTGACATTATGGATTACATGTTAAGCTATACAGCCTTGAAACATGTGAATCAGCTCTAGAATACAAGATATCTAAATTCTGACAAATAACTTCTAACAATGGGAATATGTCAAAATGAAAATTTTAAATTTCTTTAAAGATTATAAATATGCCAAAGTATGTTCAGTATTGCAATTTAAGTTTGTGCCTCTGTGGTAGTTTTTATAACAGCTTCTTTGATTGGCTGTTTTTTCTGCCACTCTGAATGATCTTGAATGTTGAGATCTAGAGATTGATCTCATTTTGATGTTATGTGAAATAAAGACCTGAACCTTACTTGAATCAACAGGAGCTTTTTGTCGTATATTTCTGGGGAATGTATCCCCATCCCTCAAGCTCTGAAAGCCTGAAACATATAAAATAAAACACATGGATATGTAAGTGGAGACTTACTAAGATATACTGAAGCGGAAAACAGATAATGTTAAAGAAACTAGATTGCAGCTAGATTTTTTTAAAATCTAGAATCTCATTTGGTTTCATTGTTACAGTAAAACTTCAATATTCAGACCTCCTTTTGGACCAAAAGAGCATTGAAAACCAGCCAGAAAATAAGTGAATATAATATTTAGATGGTTGTTATAATGAGATGGGTTTAATATTTAAGTGGTCAGTATATTAGGTTACAATGTTATTGTAATAAATAGTAAAATCAAGGCATAAATGGAGCTTAAATGTTGTGTTTCTTTTATGTTAAAAGAACAGACTTTATAAGTCTTCAGCAGATAGTATTGAACATGTGGCAGAATCTTATCATGAAACCTGTATTTATCTCAGCTTCATTTTCTTTAATATATCAGCGAAGTGATTCTGTTTCTGCATATTGACAAACAAGAATTAACATTATTTTTTAACATTATGTGAATATCCCTAGAGTCTACAAACTATGTACGATTTTGGGTCCTCAACGTCCTCCGAAAACCTTGTGTTTTCTGTACGATCTATGCTCGGTGTCCAAGTAGGGATATAGTTATAAGGTGTCTGTGGACCCATTGCAGGCCAAATATGAACTGGGCATTAAATGTAATATGCCAGTATGACTGGGGTTACATTCGTTCATTTCTATAATAACTGACTTGATTTTTTAATATTTATCCTACAACGGGGTCATGCCTAGAAATGTTTTGAATGGCTAAAATGCATCCCAAAAACCTGCTTGTCAGATTAACACATGAACAGACCACGTCTGGCTTGCTTATTGGTTTTAAAGAGCTAAAGTTCTGTGCGGTAGCTCTGCCAGGGTGTCAGTCCTGTTATCAAGAAACGATGATGGCGAGGTCAACACCTGCTTGAAGCCTACATTTCTCCAAGACAATATGACTACATTATCTTCTTATGTAATATAAATCAATCAAGCTCCAATTTCACAGAACACTAAAGTTAGTATTTTTCTCCTCCAGGCACGTATTGAATGTCTTCTAAAATGAGAACTATTCAATCTATAGACTCACAAAATAGTGGTAAATTTGTTAGGTTATTATATTGGTAACTGGAAGGTTATCATATTCAATTAATAATGAATTAAAAATTCAACATTTAAGTGCTTGAACATTTGGTTGTAAGACTCATTAATTTATTCTAGACTTACATAATCACACAAAGACGTATTCTAGTCACTGTAATCCGGTGAAGTTAGAAAACAGTAAAATGAACGACTGGTCAGAAATTGCCAATCAAAACATTTACAACTGACAATAATGGAGATTGTGCATGTAGTTCATTTAAGAAAGCACTTGTTGCCAGATCTTTTTATTCCAGAGCCGTATTGACAAAGGTATGAATTGCATGGATTTTCTGTATTTTCTGTAAATATTCCGAATTTGTCATGTTTTGCTTATCGTCAGATAGTTTGGTGAAATGGAATCTTTAGTGAAGTCTCAAACAACTGTCTGTCTGGTGTGAGTGTGTGCTCTGTAATTGTTGTTATCATTAACTTCAGTAAGTTTTTCAGTTTATTATTATTAGGATTAGTTGACGTTTTAAATTGCTTAATTGACACGTACTGACATTTTGTTGTGGGAATTGTTATACCTGTGACTGCACGTAGTAAATAAAGTCACGGACGTTTGGTGTAAAATGATTTCTGTTCATGATGCTGATAGGGTGATGGTGTAGACTTACTTATGCATGTATTCAACTCTTTGGATAACTTATTTTACTGTCTAATAGTTATTCCCTTTCTGCAGCGTAGCCCAACAAATGAATTTAAGTTCATGTTAATGTAATTATCTTCTCTCGGAAAAGCGAGTACCTCGCCCGGACTCTGGTCATTGACTTTCGACAGAAAGTCTAGTGTTCATCACCATTACAATGATGTCTGTAGTTAAGTGTTTTGGTGTAAAAGCATTTATCCAAAAAATAGTAAACTAAGTTTTGGAAAAAAATATGAAAATTATATTAATAGAAACAGTTTGGTTAAACTAACACAGTGAGAACGAATCTGACTTAAGACATATATAGTTATTCAAGTTCCTCAGATTTGTTCTAAATTGTCACAAAAGTCTCAATAGACTTCTTCCAGTATCATATTTCAGAAGAGTCCGTTTTTATGATACAATTTGAAAATGTTATGCGTAGATAATTTGATAACCGATTTCTCGTTTTTGCATCGGATCGCTATTTTATTAACTTGATACAGAATCTATCTATCTGCACGGCTAATTACGTTTGTTGCCAGCAGTCTATACGATGTGTGGGCCCCATAACGATACAACTACAAGCAGTAATTATTCCTACGCAGTGTGCAATATTCGCTCGAGAACTCCAAAGCGCGTGAAAATTATCAAGTTTGTTACTTATGAGTAGATGTATCCACAAGTTAGCCTCAATTTTCACAACTTCTGATTGTGACTATTTGCTGACTGAATGTACTTGCAAGTGACAAACTGTTGAGTTTATTGGATCGCTCTCTCTCTCTCTCTCTCTCTCTCTCCAGTGTGTCGTAGAAAGTTGTAGTTGGGATATTTGGTGAGTTCCGTGCCTTTGTTAGACATTTGCTGTGCTGCGGACAACACCCAAAGCCTTAGACCTCCATGAATCCGGGAAAAATTAACATCAGAGTTTCATTAACGCAACAACATCAACAACAATGTAAAATCATTTGAAGGAAGCAGTAGACGTTATATCAATTTGTTAAAAAAAGATTCCACAGTATTTACCTGCGTTCATTTGTATCATTCGTCATAAATCTATAAATTTAATTTTTTCTGGTTGACTTGAAAGGACTGAATTGACCACCTAACCAACACAGCGACTTGATGTTCTTCTGTAACGCCTTTGGTAGATATCATTAAAAAATGGTATCGAAGCTTATACCTGATGTCATTCTCTAGAAAACAGACATCGTATGAAGATTGCATCAGTCTGTACGTTCTAGACAATCAAATTTGATATTTATTCAACGTACAATTTATTTCCTTATTACGTTCATATATTTCTAGACTACAAATATATGAACGTAATAAAAAAATAAATTGTACGCTGTCTAATTATCCAATTTAAATGATAGATAAATCCATTACTAACGTTTTCATTGACATTGTACAACAAAGCGACCGTTGATTATGTATTTTTAAAATCAAAATTACGTCCACGAAATCATGTTTCAAATTATTATGACATTTACTTGAAGTATGTGGTCATTTAAATGATTGACTTACAACCACGACCATCTCGCTCGTGTCGATGTGTACCGTTTTTGAAAACACGTTTAAAATAGACATTTAGCAAATTCAGAGCATTCGAGCAGAATTATTTTCTGTGTAAATCACTGAAAAAAAATTCATTATTATACGTTAATCGAATTATTTTTTCGAATTTTACTAAGTCATCATGCGGTGAAATTTATAACTCATACAACTTCAGATTATTTATCGTAAGAGGAATTATTTAAGGTTTTATTCCCGTAATGTCCAAAATTAGTATCACAAGATGGAGGGTAAAGACTTTGTGAACCTCTGTATTCTTTACAGGTTTCTGTAATGAAGTTTTCAAAAAATTCCAATCCTTTGAGTTATTGTCACTTTAAATTTTGAATGAAGTCAATGGGAATAGCTAAAAGATTAAATAGAAAAGAAGACTCATTTCAATGAAGGCTCATTGTATAAAGGTGCAAAAACACAGTATCAATCTAATTCAATAAAGAAAAGTGTTGATCACTGTGCAATATCTTCGGAAAATATCATTTTCACCGAGGGCAACTACTCTTACGAAAAAAATAAAAGTGTCGTAAAATGATTTATGTATTATAATATTAAGTTTTTTAGTGTTATGGTGAAAAAAAAATAATAACATTAACATTTTTGATAAGCATTGAACAGATACGTAAAAAAACAGAGCCTTGTTGATAAACAAAATGTAATACCTTAAATGTTAATGTTGAACTATGATGTTTTAGTGTAATGAACATAATTATCATAAAGGTACGTAACACTGAAACAATATTTAATCCAAAGATATATTGCCTGATACATTTATGAGTTCTTATTTATTTTTAAGTTACAATTTAAAATTAACTTACCGTAGACTTCAGCAATCACACACATTGCTACAAAAAATATTCCTAATTTCATGATTTTGCGACTATTGGTTACTGCTCTAAGACAAGAAAGACTTCCGAGACGGTCTCTATGAAAAGTTAAACTGAAAAAGGAATTCTTACTTCAAGAATTTATACGTTTTCTGATAATTGTCCATCGTCTGTAGGCGGTACGGGGATGTCTGGTACAAGATCAGCAGTACGGGGATGGTGTAAGCTATGTATCTTAGAGTATTTAAGAATCTTAATGTGTCGAATTTATACGAGGTTATTCGTAACCGAGTGTTAAATCTTTGATTGATGGTCTAAAATTTCCATATAGCCAAATGTTGAAAGTGTAAGCCAGCATTTATACTGTGCATGGTAATGGTTTGGTTCTGTAAAATAATGTTGCCTAGACTAAAGTACGATGTCAGGATTTATTTTATTTAAGACTGTTAGTGACCAATGTTATTCTTGTGGTGATTGAATAGATGTCAGCATTTGAGATATCTTTGAGTAATTGTTTAGTTATAACTGGGTTATTTCGGGTTTACGATCATACTTGTCTGCTTACGGGTTTACTATCTTAATAGGACAATAGCCCAAAAGTACGGTGTTTGCGTTTTGGCGTGATGGGTGAGGCTGGGGTTAGCTCGATTCTATTCTTGCATGATCGTGTCAATATACGTGCATAAAGTATAATATGATTGGTCTCTTATTTGGATACAAGTGTATAACGGGCAGTACTATACTCTGAAAGAAATATATTTCACTCGACTATTTCAGTTTGTAGTTTTAAATTCGATAATTTATTCTGCTTTTCATAAAATGTATTTTAAGTAATACTGAATTTAAGTAACCACAGCGGGCTAATCTTTTTCCTTGTGGACATTTTTTGTAGTCCACTATAATTGTAAGTTTATCTTTACATGTAATCGTAACTCAGCTTTAATGCGAACCGACTAAACTGATAAAAAAAAACATAGAAAGACTTTGGCGAAAATTTTCTTGTACTTAATTCGTTCATGGTCAGCTTCAATGAATGGTTGCTGTGACACTCCCGCACACGAGTGAGAATATGTAACTGTGTTTTTCTTCAGAAGTCTTTTTATAAATGAAATGTAGGCTTGAAAGGAAGAATACATGCACGGAAGCAAGAAGGCAGGACCATACGCAACAATTGCGCTTATCAGATTTTCATCCTAGCAGATCATCGATCTATGTTATGAACAGATTAATTGACTAAGTTCGAATCGGCAACAATCGGAAGTGATCGACTGTTTTCCGAATTCTACTGATAGATGAATAGGAATTTATGACCCCAGGCTATTCTTATCAGGGTAATAAATCACGATCAACATATCCAGCTCCCGGATAAATGATACAGCGATACCTTATACTGACCACAGGGAGCTAGCACGTTGAAGAGATGGAGTATAATGGTGTGTTAGGCTTAAAATGGCCACACGGACCAAAAACACTTATATTACATAAATACAACTTCCGAAATGACAGCTTATGTACCAAGTTTGTTTAAAACTACGTAACTTTTCAAGAAATCACTCAAATTTCTAATAACTGGTGTCTACAGATAGCTAATACATTATACTACACATAACCAATAAACATTTGGTTCAATTCAAAACGATGAAGCAGGTATTTCAACTTCTTCCTTCAAAAAATCATCAATTTCGTTTAGTCGATCGCGACCTCGCCAAATTGATCAGAATTACCATGCTAAATACACTTTAAAACAACAGGTACAGTAATGACAACGCATGCGTACTATAAATAATACTAACATACACTGAATCAGCGCAAAAATTAAATCCAGGAACGTTCTATCCACGTTCAATTCACAAAAATCGTCGCATGATTGAAACTTCAAATATTACGATGCGGTGACCTTTGCCTCGTCATTTGTTTATAAGCGGACGTTTCATTGGCTGAATCATAATGGCGTAGCGAGGTGGAAATCTAGGACCTGGGACCAATATACACATTGTGTATATTGGTCCCAGCTAGGACGGAGTCGACGATTTTTTTAATTTCACGGGAGCGGAACATTCCTGGATTATTCTTTTGTGCCGGATCAGTGTATTTTAGAGATATTTATGGTTAACACACGTTGTCATTCCTCTACCTGTTGTTTTAAGGTGTATTTAGTAAGGTAATTCTGATCAATTTGGTGTTGCGAGGTCGCTTTCGACTAAACGAAATTGACAATTTTTCGGAGGAAAAAGATTAAATATCTGCTTCATTGTTGTGAATTGGACAAAGTGCTTACTGGTTATGTGCAGTATAATGTATTAGCTATCTGTAGACACCAGTAGTCTCAGACCTAGAATAAAGATGTAATGGTTTCTGATAATACAGCTTTACGACCGTATTTATTATTTGTTTATCTCTTAATGTTTGTAGTAAATGCAACGTAGTATTTGGCAATCAATCATTTCAGAAATTTTAGATCCTTAAAGACTTTATCGTAAGTTAAAATAATAAATTTAAAGATTGATGGCGAATACACAAAGTTACAAATTATTGACTAATACGGTCAATGCAGAAAGACCAAAACTTCTTATTGATTAAACTATAATATGGGATATGATTTAATCCTTGTACTAAAACCTCCCATGGATTTTGTATCACAGACAGAAACAGACAGTTTGTCTATATATGAAAGCCAACTAAAACTTCAGTATCCTCTACATGTTTGTTTTCAATCACACAGAAAAAAAACACGTTTTAAGAAATTGGGGTTGATAGTTATATTGTGTTCATAGCTATTTTAGTTTAAAAGATTTATATAAGTTTAGCTGCTATTTTTTATTTTTCTATTACAAATGATCTGATTTAAGAATATATTATATAGTTGGTGTAATAAGAAATTAACTACCAGCCTGAGCTATTCGGCTAACTCAATCGGTACAGCCATAGGCTAGAGTGTTTTTGCGTGTTCGAGTCCGAGTGGAAACTGTGGGATATTCGCTACTCGATGTTGTTTCAAGTGGGCAGTTTCCCATTACCAACAAGGAGATGGTCAGACACCCAGAACATTGAGGAGACATGCACACGTAGGAGATAAGCCGTCTTTTTTGTCATTATGATCCACCTATTTACATCAGAATTATGAATTATGACCCTCAGTATTATTCAGTCAAAATATTGTGTTAACACTTTTAGGACATGTCTGCTCTGGCAATTTTCGAAATACATAATTTGACATCTGACTAATGCATGGATCATTTACAGAGGCTGCCTTAGTCACTAGATTCGAACCAGTGCATTCTTCGGGAGCAGTGTACTTAACATAAATGATGGCCTATTACCTCTAAGCGGATCTTGCCTGGGATCAGGGGAATATATATATATATGTAGTAAGTCCCCAGGTCTGAGACTATTATGTATGTATACAGTCAATTCCCACCTCAGGTATTATACAACAAACAGAAAACTTAGGAACAAATAGAAAATGACAATAACAAGCAGTCATTCGAAAACATTTTAACACTTAAAATCTGTCACATCAGCAATAGACTCTGGATATGGATTCTACATATAGAACACAAATGGTCAGTATAAGGTATCGCTGTATCATTTATCCGGGAGCTGGATATGTTGATCGTGATTTATTACCCTGATAAGAATAGCCTGGGGTCATAAATTCCTATTCATCCATCGGTTGAATTCGGAAAACAGTCGATCACTTCCGATTGTTGCCGATTCGAACTTAGTCAATTAATCTGTTCATAACATAGATCGATGATCTGCTAGGATGAAAATCTGATAAGCGCAATTGTTGCGTATGGTCCTGCCTTCTTGCTTCCGTGCATGTATAAGCGGCTTATATATATATTATATATATATAAACCGCTGCCCAATCGAAACTCTAGAATTTAGGTAACCCGATCTCAATTTGTCTTGTTAGTGGAACAAGGTATCCGAGCTTTTGTATTTTGTCAGTGATAAAGACCTACATGCATATAATGATTTTAATGTGTTCAGTATTACTCAAATTAATTTGTTTTATCAAATATCAGCACAATACAGATTTAAAAACCAAACTTCGGGCAAAATAAACGAAAACAAACATTGCAAGTTTCCGATTGAAAAGGAGAAATGTGTTGTTGCTTCAAAAATGTCCCATGTTGATATATACTAGTATATAATATATAATAATTTTGTTTGGATCCGACGTTCCAGCGTACACATTTAGTCAATTTTTTATATCATTTTTTTTTTATTATTATATGTTACAGTATATGTATAAAAAACACTCATATGTGACAGATATAAAAACATTCATATAATAATTACTTGATTCAACAGTTAAAAACAGACCAGCCTCCCCTCCCGTTGGGCCCCTCTTCTCAAGTCCCTCCCCAACTTCCTATCCCTAGTCCCTCCACCAGTCCCTCCCCTTTCCCCTCCCCCTGTCCGTCCACTTTCCCATCCCTCCCCCAGTCCCTCCCCTAGCCCCTTCCTTCCTATCCCCCTGAGTGCCCTCCCCCTGGGTGCACTTCCCCAGGGTAGTCTTTTCAGAGTACCCTACGGCGCTCCCCTGGGGACTTACTCCCTTACCTTCTCACTCCCCTATCTAGCCCTTCTGATACCCTTTTTTCTAGTCATCTCCCTATTTCCTGGCTGAAATCTATTGGTGCATACGGACAACGATGAGAGAGCCAACGAAAGAAAATCAACAATTACTTACAGGTGAAAACTGAGGTTGCGGATTCTTAAAAATGAAGATTACGGACAAACATACACAAGGTTAATTAGTTTTATATAGAAATAATTTAAAGGAATAGCCAATGCATACAATCAATCGGTCATAATTTACTTCTATATTTTTTCACTAAAGGGTGGCATCTAAAAGTTGCAAACAGACAATAATTCTAAGGTAGATGACTTACAGGATCAAACAGACAGGGGAGCTTTGCATGACCGTGCGACCACATACATGCTCGACACCGAGGGACGATAGAAACGTAGACGCAATGCATCTTATTACGAAGGCCTGCAGAGACCAACTTGTGCCCCATAATTTTTGGAAGGGGATTGATTCAATCAATTCGCTTCCTATGTAATTGGTTTCAGAAAGTGCATTGTGCCGTATTACTCATCTAGGCTAACATCGCCGAAAAACATAGTCCCAAGAAAAACAACTAGTTCAATTAGAATTGAATGTGCATCGGTTTCTCCAAATTAACATTTGGAATGAGTAAAATACAGAAACGTGTAGTGTAAGTACTTTTTGAAAACTATTCGAGAATTAAAAAGATAAGATACGATATTATTTCGCTAATTTTAGTCTAGTGTTCATATATTAAATTAACACGCATATCGTACGAGGCGGAAATAACTCAGTTGTAGAGCGCTCGCTTTCGAGAGAACCCCGGTTCGCTTCCACGCACTTCCACATACTGTCATTTTTTTATAAACAGTTAACTTTATTGTCCCTGTCGTAGGCATGAGGGTTGGGGAAGTTTCCATATGTACGTTACAATAGAGTACAAATAAATAATAGTGATTTTTTGCATTTGGTACCTGTCGAGAAAAAATGGTACAAAAATTGACAAACAACAAAAATGTACAGTAATAAAGAGAGTGATCAAGTTACAAAATTGTAAAACAACCATTTCTCGTATAAATACACGATATGCGTTCAATCTATGAACTGTGACCTGTGAAAAAGCTCATAATCGACCAACGTTTTCATTGTTGTAAGCTCTGTGTGTTTGCGTGCGTGCGTGCGTGTGTGTGTGGTCAGTGACCTATGCACCTAAAAATATTTCTGCGCGCTGATATGTAGTCCGTACACGGAATGCATCTTTTTTCATAAAACCTCTTATTTCTGAAAGATATGTATTGATATTTTGTTGTGTAATATGATACGATTTGGTATGGCCTTATTATTTGGTGTTAAAGACATTAATCCCCTTCCATCAGTACTTTCAGTACTTTGATTCTTCTACTTTTCATACGACCGAGTCAACACTAGGAAAATCTTTATAAAATTTGAATAACAATATGTTTCTGGTGTGATTTCATGTTTAGTAATATCCCTGTAGCACCAAATCAATTGAAACATTCAACGACGCTTCACTTTGTAATTTACAATCTGTTGCCAAAGTTTGGTAATATTCGAACTATCAATTTAATTAATATTAATGAAAATGTGCAATCTTAGGCGTTGTTTTACCTCTCCGTTGTCAATACTTGCACCTTCAAGGCATTATATATACACACCGTACAAATCCATGTCTGTTATTAATGCGTTTCACACCTTACAGCAGTCATAATGGTCATCGTTTAATCAAACTGTAAACAACATAGCATATGTAACGTTGTATATAATGTAAAAACCTGCACTTTCTTCTTCCATTTCTATCATATTCTCAAAAATAAATAAGTCTGAAGCAAGTTTCATTTCTAATTCAATAGAACATCCACTGACCTTTTCAAGAATATATTTAGTATTGTCGCGCCAACAATCGACTTACCTAGAACGTGGTTCATTTAATAGGGACAAAATTCGTTCAAATAATTCAACTAAAAGTTTTAAAAGCCCTATTTCTATACACCAATATCATTGAATGAAAAGTCATTCTATTCACTGAGAAGCACACATTTTTTTTACCAAAATACACATAATTTTACTTAAGATAGAATAGTTACCTCCCTTACAAAACTTGCTTAATATAAAACAGGCAAACTATTTAATAAGCCATCATAAGCTATCTTAAAGCAAATTACAATCCTTGCACTGATCACAATCAGAAAAATAGATTTTTATCGCCGTGGTACCATATACAGTTTTATCACCCCTAATTAGCACGATGAAAATCGATTCGTCCGAGTTTATCCGGTAATTTTCGTAATTGTCCGTATGATATACGAACTCAAAAGTAAAATTATACTTTTTGTCGCCGTTCACGGACGGCGACATATACAATTAACCAGATTTGACCATTTTTTCCCAATCTCTATCCAGAGTTTTCGTTCGTTATCCATCACATACATCTCTGTCAACGTCTGGAAAGTAGTTCAAAAAACGTGTCCGTGTTTCCTTTACCTTCCATCTGATACACAGAATCACGCTTTTGTTTCTCTAAATGTACATTTGTTGTCATAATTTTACACGATTACCTTCGATTTCTGCGTTTCATTTCCATTTAAGCGGCGTAACTATATGACCTAATTACCGATAGTAAACAAATACTCTTGGTCGAGAAATTGTGCGCTAGATAAATAAAATAATTTCTCTGATTTTCAGGTAAATTACAACATCTTTTGTCTCTAACGTATTGTGCAAAATAAATTGCTTCGCTTAGTTGTAAATTTTGTACAATTTGTTGCTTTATTTCTTGTTTTACAAGAATCTTGTAAAACGCTGAGACGTTGACAGAGATGGAAGGGAGAGATAACGAACGACAACTCTGGATATAGAGATTGCATTTTCCCTTACATCGCCTGCTCTAAGCCAATCAGACAGGAGAATGATAAAAAAATGGCGGACAAAAAATACTCGACTGGGTCTCCTACGAGGCGGTTTTTGTCGGGTCATCTGTTTGTATAATTGACATGCCTTTTTAATGTATGAAGTTCGAAACCAGTTTGTAGGCTCCTGCGGGGTAAACAATATTTCGAATAAATCACCCAAAAACATTGTTTAGAAACGAGTCTATTTCTACAAAAAATGAGGATTTTATTTGACGAATGTTTAGATATGAATGCTAGTTTAATTCATTATGATATCCTTTGTTTCCTCTGAATGTGATAATTCGATATTTTAGTCATGTGTTTTACATACGCTCTTTTGGGGCGCTTCATACCGTCGTTGACTGGTCCCCGTTCCATGTTGCAGTGCACCAAAGGAACATTATCTCTTCACAACCAGTCAATGGGAACCAGCTTAATATCGTCGTTAATATAGAATGACTGTGTTGCAAACCCTCAATATGAAATGAAACCAGAAATGAGTTCTCTAGGAAATCTTTATTCAATATTCTATTCTTAGTTCTTATACTTGGCTGAACGGCAATTCCAAGCATTTTTTGAAATGCTAATACTTGTTTTATTAAACTAAAAATTCCCCCGCCTAAATTTTATTTAATATTTTATTAGATAACATCATTGGATTGCTTGATAAATGAATTTTACCGCACGGGTGGGACATTTATTGCTTCATTTGTCAGATTTGAAAAAAAACGGGCTTAAATCAGACTTTTTCAGAAATTTTCATATCAGTTACTCTATATTTAATGTAAAAAGGGTAATTGTTTTTAAGTGCTAATTTCCCCGCCTAAATATCAAAATAAAATAAATATTTTCGCATGTAAATAAAGCTGAATAATTAAAGTTAATGAATATAATGGGACATTTTTCTACAATTATTATTAAAAAAATATATTAAACAAAACGTCCAGTAGTCTTTCTGTATTCCATAGCGCCGATTTAAGCGTAAAGCGCTAATCTGATAAGCGAAATTGTTCCACATGCTTTTGTTTACAGTCGTCCAATAAATGTCCGGTACATGAATATCAGACCGAGTGTATCATGTTGATATCACAGGGGGCTAGCACGTTGAAGGGATGGAGTATAATGGCGTATTAGGCCTAAAATGGCCACATGGACCAAAAACACGTATATCATATGTATACATATACGAGGGTTACAACCTCCGAAATGACAGTTTCTGCACCAAGTTTGTTTAAAACTACGTAACTTTTTAAGGAATCGCTAAAATTTCAAATAAATGGTGTCTACAGATAGCTAATACATTGTGCTACACATAACCAGTAAGCACTTTGTCCAATTAAAAAAATGTAGCAGATATTTAATCTTTTTCCTCCGAAAAATCGTCGATTTCGTACAGTCGAACGCGACCTCGCAACACCAAATTGGTCAGTTATTAGAAATTTGAGCGATTTCTTGAAAAGTTACGTAGTGTTAAACAAACTTTATACAGGAGCTGTCATTTCGGAAGTTGTAACCCTTGTATATGTATATATGTAATATAAGTGTTTTTGGTCCATGTGGCCATTTTAAGCCTTATACACCATTATACACCACGTCTTTAACGTGCTAGCTCCCTGTGGTTGATATGGTATATACAAACTGTTTTCATACGGCAATATAACATTTATTTTATATTTGATATAATCTTTGTCAATATACACGCAAGGACTTTGAAAAAAGCTATTAATACCATGATTATGTTTACGTTATAGATTAACCACCCACAAGTAATTGCTTGTTATGAACCTCACATCGAAACACTCGTGTTTTATTTTCTATATGTATAAACTCTAGTAAAGATTTAGTCGCTTGTGATATGTTTAATCCCATGTCTGAACAAACACGCTGGGAATTATCAAATTTGTGAGTGTGACTTCATTAGACTCGAGTATTCAACTTTGTAACAAGTCGTCTTCGACAAAATATTGATTAAACAAATATTCAGACTTATTTCTAACTTAATTGCTTCAACGTGGGTTTAAATCCAATACGTGTGTTTTTATTTCTACTATCATCGCCCTCTTTATGGCTTATACAGGGAATACATTGTATTTTGGTGGGTGTCGGAAAAGCAGTCCTGTTCAGATTTCGTATTAATGTCCGTTCGTACGCGGAGGTAGTACACTATTTTATTGTTATTTTATGAGATTCATACCTCGGTCAACTCTTTCGTCTGGTCAGTAAGTGTGATTTATGTCACTGCAATGTATCCAATTCATCAATGTTTCAAAGCTACTCAAAACAATCGCAGATTTTATTCCATGGTGCCTGGGAATCACACTGACTTAAATACATGCATGCTCGGACAAACATTTGAATGAATAAAAAGTTATGTTTATGTACATTTGATATTCGGATCTATCGTTTGGAAAACAAAAAAGGTTGTGAAAATTACGCGAAGAACAATGTATTACAGTACTATCGGTCCTAATAACTAGGATAACTTTAGATTGCTTTGTTATGATCATGATTTTCTCAATATTTGTCTTTAGTTAATTCATCGTTTCTTTTTTAGCATGATGAAAAATGCTAAATATGGATTAAGTGACTGGTAAATAATGTTTGGATGGGACGGGTGTTACAATTTACATCAATGAAATAATTTTCACGGTTAACAACTTTCGAAATCTTGACTTAGTCACGCTGCCAAATTCCCAAATAGGGCGTTTTCTAACTTATTCAATGATTTCCTTGATGTAAATTATCATTTTGTAATGACGAATAATACCGAGACAAAATCAGATTCTTCAGTCAAGCCGTTCCGAAGAGATCATTAAACTTAATTAACTTATTAAGTAATAATTCATATCTACGTATCAGCTGGGTGAAATTGACCTTATTTTATGGTAGAAAATATGATACCATTAGTTACAGTAAGTGATTATGTATTGTATCCTGATAGATCAAAGGTTTCATGTAGGCTGAGACCATAATGGTCTCAGATGTAGGGCCTAAACATGTTAGTTAAAAAAGATTTTTTTTTGTGACAAGTAGTTATGCAATAACTATACAAGTACTTTTTATCAACATAAATGTTCATATCAAACAAAAGAAATAAACTAGTCTACTTAAATTTTATGATTAATCTGTGAAACAATATTCAAACTAGTAGATTAATTGTGATATGTTCTATTTCGTCCTTATCTAGACTGAAATTTATAGGATCTAAAATATAAAGATGTACATATAAGACTGACCAGTGTGAACACCCTATTTTATTTATTAATTTGTAATGTTACTTTCATGTTTGTTCAAGGAGCATGCGGTCGACGCGCATTCCAAACCGCATAGTCAGTGAATCGATGTAAAAGTAGTTCCAGGTAAGTTGACACCTGTCAACGTTTGTATTGATCCGCGTCAGAATGTTTACGTCCAGTTTATCTCTGTACATGCGACGATTAATGCTTTAATCTGCTCATATAAGTCAATTTACCCAATATTGTGTCGAAATTGTATGTTTTATGTGTTGATATCGCCGAATAAAATTCCCTTATTTGTGGAATTATATTTTAACACCGTACTTCCTGTTACAGGTAAAGTATTCAGTGGACGATGGAGGAGGATTTTACAGAAAAAATAAAAGGTGTTTTTGATGTTTGTGACGCTGAAGGAACTGGATATATCACTGTTGATCATCTAAAAAAGTTAGCTAAGGACCATTTTGGGGCTGACAGTGACGAGGTGTGTATTGAATCTACTTAAATCCACAATAATTATAATGCAGACTAGGTTTGTTTACGTTTCTGCCAGAGTGGGTGGGGTAATATTACTAGTTGGAAATTAATTGAATTGTGACGATAACAGCCACAGATCCATGCATTGGTACATATATAATGTGTTGTTATTACTGTCGATACCCAAGATGAAATTCTTCGTTCATTTTACAGGTTTATTCATGAATAAAACACTCATAGAATGTGGAAATATTCAAATAAACAGTTCGAGTTTAATGTATAATTAATTTACCATTAATAATAATTGAATGTGTAAAAATAATTAAGGTATCGTAAGTGGCTATTTGGTGATATCAAGTTTTACAAATTTATTGTTTTAAAAAGTCAACCATAATTGTGTACATTAATAAACCCACTATACAGAGTCTATTGCAAGTGATTTGAAACAAATATTGTACTTGGTCTGTCTTCTATAAACCAATATCACACGTGATTTTCGTATTTTTGAATAACGATCACTACTCTGTATATAAGGATATATTACAACAATTAGCCTTAAAATAACAATATCTTGGTATCATGCAGTGAACTGTGTCTCAGATTTTTTTATAACGTCCTCCATTCAATAGATATTTGACTTTAAAGAAATTCCGTAGCCTGAACCCCGCTGACAATTACGTAATACGTCATAGATAAAAAACGAAAATAATTATCAAAATTCTGAGACACAGTTCCCTAGATAAGCATTTCCGCTACAAAATACTGAAAACCGCTTTGAAATCCATTTTCAAATAAGGCAGCAATCTTTGTTCAAAAATAACACCCACTGCGTTTTTTTCTAAATGAGAAATTAACAATAAAAGTTTCAGATCATTATCACCTTGTGTAATCAACAATTATTCTATAAATTAATACAGCCTACTAAAATTTGATAACCAATCAAATTTGTTCATCGTTAGCGGATCAATTAGTGAAACCGCCCACCATTTTAGATGACTCTAAACAGCTTAATTACGAATTATTTGTCAAAATAGTATCATATTGTACTGATGCAATACACAGTACATCAGATTTCTCATCAACCGAGAGGCTCTCAACGGGGAAAAACGCTGATTGTGAAATCGAGTTGAATATGGCTGGGGAAACCGCTATATAAATTAAATGAAAGGTAGCCATGCATTTTGTGTAAAATTAAGAACTTAAAATGTGATTGATTTGTAGAAAAGTGTCTATGTTTTATGTCTGTTAATGTAATCATTTAAAAACATACTAATATATAAAGGTAATTGGATACATAACAGAATAATATAAGATTCTCGAAAAACATGTGCGTCCGATGTCCATAAGGCGTTACTGTTTTTCATCTTATTGTTTGTTTAATAGCTTTTTAATATTTTACCAAAATATACAGAGTTGCTTAATAAAAGTGCACGTTGAAATAACTTTATTTTATTGATTACATGGATGAAATAGCGAAAATAATAATTTTCGTCGACCCAGTCTCCCTGTATTAATTTACTGGTGATTTAAATATATTTTAGTTTTATAACTTTAATTGTGTTTGAAACCTGACTCTGGAATATATAAATTTAATTAAACTTGCAAAAATGGTACGTCATAACATTAACGGGGTAACAATCTTTGACCGCTCGTTTTCTTATCGTGTGCGTTTTATTGCAAGGTGCATGAAGTGTCTGCATACCTTATTGCTGTTTATTATATCTCCCGCCAAAACATAAAGAAATATGTGATGCGACATATATAAGGTCTAAA
The DNA here is from genome assembly GCA_008271625.1 of Lutraria rhynchaena. NCBI lineage: Eukaryota > Metazoa > Mollusca > Bivalvia > Venerida > Mactridae > Lutraria > Lutraria rhynchaena. Next base: position 1,257,587 of record VIBL01000088.1, on the reverse strand, counting down.
TTGACCCATATTGATTGTATAATTAGCAAGGCGTTAGAGTATGATATCGATATCACACTTCAATAAGACCACCGTTCCGGATCAGTTATTTCATCATATATTTCATATTAAAAGTACATTAGATGCTAGTAGTCCAATCGACCAAGGTGTTAATGAATTCACACCTTTCTTGCACATCAAATGATTGTTGCAGTTATATATTTATTACGTAATTTTCCACCATAAAGTTTCCATTTTCACAATATGTCACGTCACTATGGTCAAGTTTTTTACGGGATATAGATTTATGCAGTTCGGTATCCTTAGCATTCGTAAACCAACTTCCGTGAGAAAGAGATTTCTAACTACATTTTTCAATTTTTGAGAACACTCTAACACCTTGCTTAGCCTTATTTTTCTTATTTCCCATTTTAATACGCTTGATGTTGATAATCTGTCGAATTTCAAATACTTATGTTAACATACGGCAAGCGATACCAAATTTAATATCGATTGATACAAAATTCCCTTAAGGAGCCCCTAACAACGCCGCCTCCTAGATCGTTCTCGCTGATAAAGTGGAGTCGAAATGGGGGTGCAGTTTTTATCGCGATAAAACACTATTTTTGCATATTCGGATCGATTTTTTTGTTGCATGGTATGATAGTATGATATTTAATTATTATTAATAACTTAAAATGTCATTTTCGCTTATTTTTACGTTTGTAGCCACTTACACTACCTTAAGAGTACATGAACCACCCCCAGTTACAACTTTTTGCTCACACTTATGTTCATTTTATCCAGCCATCAAACCCATTCATTAAAGTATGTCAAATCGTAAATGTCTGCATTGTTTAATAGATTTAAACATTTTTACTTTTATTCAAGGATTATTGTATAAAAGAACAATAGAAGAACAGATTTTCTTGAAAGCTTCATTAATCTTTTGAACTTATTTGAAGTTTGTAATATTTTTGATTTATCAAGGATAGTTAAGTTTTTAATCCCTCAGTAAGCATTTCATTAAATTAGGCCATACTTAAACTTACTTAAGATTTTTGCTTATGTTAATTGTTCACACATCTCTGTACATAAGTCTTGCATGTTTTGCTTGTTAGAGTACAAAGATTGTAGATTTTATAGTCCTGACCAGTTTCCTCTGTAAAGCCTTTTTAAAAGATACATTTTGTTACCTGATGGACACTGAGTCAAAAAGTCAACTTTAATACTTGCCTAAAATCCATGCATTGTATCACTTGAACTGCATGTGTTGTTATTAAGGTGTTTTTTTTCAATGTTGTTTAATGCTACACCTACAGCTAGGGTGATTTGGCAACTTTTCCAACTTTACTAGTGGAGAAAAACCCCAGGCATACACCTGGATGGAACCACAAATCTTCTCTAAGCTAGCTAGACACCTTCCTCACAAGTAAAATATGGTAGCACTTACCCATTGAACTGTTCTATTATATGTATATTACAGGAAGTGGTTGGTATCATACAATTATTAGATCCAGAGGGTAAAGGTCGAGTTAGTTTTCAAGATTTCTGTGAAGGTGTTCAGCAGATACTTGAAGTTCAAGGTGAGTCTGAAGAACTATCTTACATAATGAAGTATTTATTACTTCTGTAATCTAATGCTTGTATTACAAAAAATTTATGATGTGGAGATATATGCATAGAAGATATAGATTAGATTGGAAATATAAATGATAATCATTCCGGAACAGTTTACATTCTCTTAAACTCAGCATTGAAGTAAGGTTATTCAAACCTTTTTTTTATTTTTCAGCATCAAAACAGTCAACACCTACTAACAGCGGAAACCATACAGACTTTATCAATTCATTCCAGATATATTCAGAACAGTCACCTCAGGAAGTGAGTTTTAGCTTGTTCCAGGAAAATAGATATTGTGTATTTATTGTATCAACAAAAAGTTTGCGAAACTCACCAACATTTTGACTGTCTTTGCTAAAATAAGTGTAAAGTTCAAGACATTAAATTTATGAAAATTGGGTCATGAAATAGGTTTTTACATGAAACTTCAATTTATTTAAAAAAAATTGGATTATTTCTCTCTGTCAAAGTGGAAGACATTGGGGTACAGTGTTTTAAAAGTCATCTGCTTCAGATGCTGGGAAATGCGGTATTATGAGGCAAAGGGTTAATATGTAATATTGTTAAATGTGGTAATATGTAAGCATTTTTTTCTTTACTATGAAACCTTAAGTTTTAGGTCTGACTGATGTATTAATTTTGAAATGTGAACTATTCTTTTCCCTGGTCATAATTTGCTAGACATATAATAGTGTATGGTTAATTTTCTGTCTCATATGCATGTTTATTATCCCATGTTAAGGGAAGCAAGACTGTGTTTTAATTTCTTTAAAAATCAGTTACTACATAAGTCCACAATCTCAACTCCAGCTCCCTTGGCATGTGACCAATATTTCCTGTGTAAACTGTACTGTACTGTACTGTACTTGTGATATGAAGATTTTATTTCCAAAGGTGCATTTTATTCAAGTTGACATTATCCATACAACTGTATATACTTAAATACATGCCCCACCTCTAAGTCTAATTAATTCCCTCATATTTAATGTGGAAAATGAAAAATCATGACTCATAATATAAATGTTTTCATAATCCATCAAATTATGTCCAATGCCTTCAAAACTTGTTTCAACAATAACTCAGCATGTTGCAAAAGTCTGTCGTAACATACAACATCCTTTGTCTGGTGTTTTTTGGAGAATATTCGGTATTGATGTTTCAATTGAATTGTAGATCCTAAATTAATATTGTTCCTTTGTAACCCTTGTTTATATTTCATTGGTCTTTGGTTTAAATAATTGAAGAATTGATTGTTGCCTGACTTTCACAATAACTTCACCAGAACACCTACCATGTGTGCATTTATGACTAGATCCCCTTGCATTGATGATATCACAGAACACAGAGGAATTATTTTTTGCAGACTATAAAATTTGTTGTGAGTTGTATTGATGATACATAGAATTACTGGTACTTATGTTTGTGAATGAATTTGTTTGAATATTCACTGGAACTTCCTGTAGAAGTCTTGAGATTTTCAAATATAATATTCCCCACCCTCTTATTTATCTTTGTCTTATGTAAACCAACAAGATTTCATGATGCACATGTGGTGGGTGAAGATACAACAATTTGCTACACAAAGTTTGTTAATTTTTTGCATGACAAAAATGTCTTATTCTACAGAAGTATGACATTTTCCAGTTATTTGTGTTGTTTACTATTTGTTGTTAATGAATCAATTGAATGAGTCAAATTGAAAACATTGACCTGAAGAACATAACACTGCTGAACCTTTAATTTAACTTAGGATTAATTTTGTTTCCAGCCATTATTGTTATTGTTAATTTCCCTGGAGGCATTGTATGTTGATTGAAAAACACATTTCTGTTGACTGACAGATAATTTTCAGTGGTGTGAGATAAAAAAAAACTATTATTTTAATGTAAGTAGCAATGATAAAAAATTGTGTTAGACTTGATCTTAGGTTGTGATAGTTGTAAAATGACTTCTGTATAAAGTTTGTGTTAAGAGCTTGAGATGTAAATGGTGTCTTTGTTTTTATTCGTATCTGTCTATGAGATGTTTGATGTACTGGTAAACAGAACATTGGTTTATAATTTATGTCATGAAAATACGTAGATATGGCTGACTTTAATTCCTGCGTAAATGAGGTGACTATGTGTAAATTTATTTTTGTTTAATTATCTCACATCAGATAAAAAGCTCTACATAGCTTTTATGTTCATCAGTAACAATGCATGACTGATTATAAATGCTGTACCATCGTTACTGTTTATTCCTGGTTGCTATGTACAGGTTTTAGATTCCCATGATGCTTTGCTATTTTCTGGAATGTTTAGAAACCAGACTTTTAATCAGATTTGGAACATTATTCTGTTCTTCCAACAGTTCTCTGATGATTACATGAAAGACTCTATTGATTTCATGTGTTCATGTGTCGACTCAGTATGGGAAACTTAATATTGCAAATCCAACAAGCATTTTCTGTGTGGTAGCAAGTTGTATTGGCTGCAATTTCGTCAGTTGTTGGACATATATTTTATCTGTAGAATCAATATGTGGATAGGTTATTTTTTTTGTCAAATATTTCCATGAAAAAGTGAAAATTGCCATTTCAGCATTTTAGAATAGCACTGTGTTGAAATGTTCAGTTGAACTTTGATGTTGATTCTACTGTAGTTATGTGATCTGTTTCTACAAGAAATATTGGATTTTTATGATGTGGAGAGAAAATATTTACAGACAAAGTTTGGTTATGCTTCCACACTGTGCTGATTTATGATATTGATCTATATCGCCTGATGCTTATGCTTATATTATCTGAACTGAATCTGTTGTATGTAAAGTAATTCTAATGAATGGTTATTGATTCATATTTTGACTGACTGTATTGAACATGACTTCAACAGATACCAAGGTACATTTTTATGTGTTATGGAGAATTTGTATTGTTATAGCTAAGATGAGCACTTGGTTTCAGGGTGGTTTGTGATGTAGGGAGGGAGTTCAGCATAGATAAATATTTTTTTCCTGAGATGCATTTCTAGAAAATGTTATTGCACTAAATTTCTCTTGCAAACTTTATAATTCTAATCTTCTCTGTGTACATGTTATAAATCAGTGGCTGACATATCTAATGGGTCACATTTTCTCAGCTGTTTATTATCTTGATATAAATGTCCTCTCTGTTTAGTGTACTTTATAAAGGTGATAACAAAAGTGTATTATTTTCATATTTGTTTTTATAACTGACCTTTGAGGCAAAACTGTGTACTTAATGATTAATTGAAGGACAATGATACATATAAATGTATTTCTTTCCTCTGCCTCAGTTTCATGTGAGTAAGTAAGTCCATTAATTGCTTGGAAAAAAATGTCAGCACTGGTTGGTAACTCTGGAATACTGACTGTAGGTCAAGTCTCAACTGACCGCTGAATATAACTGAAATGTTTTGAATATTGGTATTACATATATTATCTTGTCTCTGATATTTATGGACTCAAGTGTTAAGTTTGTGAAAACAGACCAAATTTGTAAGGCTTTGAGCAAAACATTGCTGATAAGCCCTGAATTATAATATTAATTAATACGATATTTACTTTCTATATGTCCAGCTACAAGATACTTCAGAAGCCAGTGCATTTACATTTAATGAGTATGATACAAACACAGACGAGGATGGTGGGCAACTTTTGATAGATTTTTCGACACCAGAAACATCTAGACGTCATTTGTTACCCTCATATGGTCACAGTAGTGGACGATCATCAGTTACGAGGTACTTTGATTAGTTTTCTTGGCTCCAAGACTTGTCTCAAAATTTAAGCATTTGATACGTTGTTTCTGAGCTTATCCTTAAAATGTACTTATGAAAAAACTGCTTACAAGTTATTAGACTGATGTTTAATATAATTTAATCACTTTAGAAATGCATTGTGTAACCTCAATATGCATTTCCAAATTAGTAATCATACACTTAGATATTAATTTAAAGTTAGAATAAATTTGCTCTAAACCATAGATATATTCTCTAACTGTATAACAAACTCCTTCTGACATATAATCTTATTACAAGTTTCCCCTGGTATAAAGGTTTTATTGGATATAGATTACATACAAAATATTGTATTATACTGTATTGATTATTCAATGCAAGAAAAGATAATGGTATGGTGTCCAAGAAGTGACATGTTGGAGGATAAAAATAGTTTTATCGGCAACTTGTTGCTCGTGACTCATTGTGAGTCGGACCAAAATATATACATACTTAGTAAATTGGAGTTACTGAAATCATGAACATGAGGGCGTTTTAAAAGTATAGTTGATTTTTTATTACCCAATTATAGCACTGCTGTTCTTTCTTTACTCACAGTAATATTACAGCTATATAAATCTTGTTTAGATGAATAAATTTACTATACTGATGGTTGATTTTCAATTACAGTAAGCCTATAATACTGGTACCATTGTGAAATACAAATGTATTGAAAAGTTATTTTTATGTGAAAAGTAGTTTAGGAAGTGTGAAACGTTTGTATGTCTAAAATTTGTTAGCCGCAACATTAGTGAATGTCAGATCAAATTAACAATCGGAAACAAGTAGGTGTGAACTTGAATTTTTAGCGACTTATTTTAGGGGAGAAAATGTCTTCCAACAAAACAGTATAAGATATGTATCAGTATACATATGTATTTCTTTTTATTGTTCTTATCTAAGAGATTTAAATTCTCCATGCAAGCATTTAAAAATTCTGATTAATTAAAGGACATTGTGGAAAAACATTATTTTTACTGTAATGGATATGGTAATTCTTGTTGGTCAATATGTGAATGTTTGACATATAAAGGGGATGTTATGACTGGTTAGTCTGGTGTTGGGTTAATATGATCATTTACTGTATGATGTCACATGACTGCAGCATTAGTCACTTTAGTAGAGCTGTATCTGATACGAACTGAATATACTTAGCAACAATGAAGGAGACTTAGGTTAGGATATGTTTGCTTTTGTGTGACATATTGTCACTGGGGTTTAACAACTGGTTCACCTAACCAGTTTTCTTGGACTGTATACTAACCAGTTCTAAGTTACCCTTCCACAAAGAGTTGGCAACTTCTCCACATCGACATTTTTGTCAAATTTTCATAGAAGCGTATGACCCGCCACACCCGGGAGTCAAACCCGGATTTCCAGGTTACAAGTCCAGCGCACTAACCACTGGACTACGACTGCGGCTGGTTAGGATATACATCTTCATGATGTATGGAGAGATGGGCAGCGCCTTAATTCAATGTATTGTTTTAATACTAAATACTTGGATAACTAAATAATATAAATTGAGAACAAGTACACCTCCTTGTGTATTGACAGAATTAACAAGAAGTCTTTGGTGAGCTATTCCTTGTGTTTGTTAGTGAAACAAGAAAGTTTACATAGCATCAATCACATAAACTGGTTGTTTTCATATTCTATCAATACATTTAATTTTTCAGTCGTACAGATGAAGAGAATTATGAAGATTATGGTGTTGTAGATTTGGAATCTGATTCATCAGATGCCAATTTATCGTAAGTAACACATCTACACATCTCTATCTCAACTTTATAATCTATTGCCGGCCATCTGTAAAATATTGCACATTTTTGGTTATCCTATAAAACCAATCACATTATCCATGACTCAGCACTATTTTGTTTATTCATGCTTGATTAATCCTTGTCAAATCTGAGTATGTCAAAATTTACTTTTTTCTAAAACTGAATCATTTCACTAATTTTTCAAAAGTTAGTGATAAGGCATTCACAAACACATAATTTTTCAAATTCGACTTAGTAGTCCTGTTTGTTATCATTGTTCAGATATAAAACTCTCACATTACAATGACCAATTATATGATGTCCAGTGTTAAATGCATATTATCCATCTGGTTATATGAGTGTCCCATTTTTTTTCTGTGTCAAATTTTGCTAGCTGCTTTCAGTTCTGTCAATTCATATAAATTCTGTAGTTTTAGGACTTATTTGATTTTCAAGTGTTTTAAAAGCTTAAAATTCAAGGAAGTTTAACTGTTGCTAAGCTTTTAGTGTGTATAATTTCTGAAACTATTTTTCTTTGCCATTCAATTTTTATCAAAGTATAATTTGGCCTATAAATGGCCTAAATGTCATGTATGATTGTATGCTCTTTTGGTGGTTAGAACTATTAATGTCAAGTCAAAAGACGGAAAATAAAATGTAAATTGGAATAATAATGAAATAGATTTGTTTTGAACTTTGCATTAGTCACATAGTGTACAATTAAATAAGATTAAGTTTAGTGATCTAAGTGTCTGATTTCCTCATGTGATGGTTTATCTGATATATCCTCTGTAGCATCATACACTCGTACAGATAATGTCAAACTTCTGTATTGTTAGTAATTTGCTATAAGTATTCCAAATGGCAAAATCACTGAAAGGTGATAGATTCCTATTTTTTATATTGTTTTGTTGATCTTAACCTTCATTGTATCATTATAATGAAATCAAATATTGTTAGAATATATAATATAGTTTACCAAAATTGACTATTTATCAGACATAAATAGCTTGTGACTGATTCCCTGATGTATTTAAATATTGATTCTGTACATCTGTGATAACAGACTGTAATAGAATATCATAGTAGCTTATAGGTGTGGTATGATGTCAGATAGTTCTTACAATGTCATATGCCTACATTTATCTCTTACCATTTAACTGTATGCAGAATCTAGGCTTTGGTGCAAAAATGGTTTTTGTGTCCGTAATTAAAATCAATGCATCAGTTTTACACTGAATTCTTTGTTTTGTTCTTTGATCTCTCTCATTGATGTAAAAAGTATATTACTTGTTCTAGTTTATTCAAATTACATAGTTACATCCTCAGTGTTTGATTGTTTTTAGAGATAATCTTAATTAAAAGAACTTTATGGCGTAATAAATTTAGGACACACTATAAATCAAACAAAATTATCCCATATAATGTTATTTTCTTATCACATACATGTATATTCCTTCACAAATATTTATAGTTTTTACCCATAATTCCATGGTCTCTGTACTCATTACCCACAATTCCTTGTTTCAGCTGTGATAGTTGTCATCGTTCAAGGCGAAGTCCAAGGCATAGAAATAAGGGGTAAACATATTATTTCAATCTTTTTATAATCATGAATAAGGAAATATTTGTCTAAGCCAAACTATCTTTTTATATTCACAAATAAGGAAATATTTGTCTGAACGATGAAATTAGTTTGTTTATCGCCAACATTGCCTAACAGATCTACAGTATGGTTTTCTGTGAAAGATAAAATGGCAGTTGTAGTGTGGTGAAGTCCTGATAGGACAACTCTGAGGTTGCAAGTTGAAACCCCACAATAGCATCTTCAATTAGATGCTGATATTAGTGTTTCTAGGAGGCTGACACAAGAGGGATTAATTATTGAATGCTTTGATTTTATGTTTGGCAGTATTATGTAATATTTATATACACTCAAGAATCTATTTCCGGATGTTAAGTCTGCAAACACCTGTTATCTGCTTGTTTTAATATGTTTGGTTTCAGCTTCAAATAAAATAAACAGAAATATTCTATTAATCCAGTATACATTATACACTTGTCAGTCTGTATGCAAAATTTAATGTACATGTATACGTTTTATAGAAACTTGCACATCAGTTGTCATGGTTTGTTAAACTTATTTATTAAGTTATTCAAAATGATATAATACAAAATATTGGTGATGCTTTATGGTTTTTATGACATTGCAAAACTATTCATGTGTGTAATCAGTGGGAGGTTACAGCCCGCTTGTTGACACGGTAATGACATACAAATTATAAAATTTTATTTAATTCTTATACATTCATTGTACAAATAATCCATTAAAGGATTACCTGAAGTAATGTATAGGTTATTACTTCTATATTATGCATTATCAGCTTGAACAATGATGATTTATTGATAATTAAAGACATACATCAAGTCCCAATACTTTAGTGCAAATAATGATTCCAGGGGCAGGAGCACTCGGAGTGTGGTAAATGGATTGAATATGCTATAAGTAGTCAGTGGAATGATGGTTCAATCACCATCATGTTAGAAACAATCCTTACTGTTTTTACAAAGTTTTATATTTACATGTGATTTTTGTGATCATTATCAACTTAATATTTATTTTTCTATTTCAGTCCTAACAGAAGAAATTTATCAGCTGTATACGCCAGGTATGCAAGACAAATTTCTCCAGATGTTAAATAAAATACACTATACATATGTTTCATGAAATAACTACCATGGGAAAATATTATTTATTTATGACTCATTTCACATAATTCACAAATGATTTATGTTCATTATGGCAGTAAAATGTTGTGTAAAATGTCACATTTTGAATACTGAATCCCAACTTACAAAAAAATTATTGTTGAAAAAAAATACATATTGACACCTGAAAAATTGTGAATACAAAATTTGGGATGAGGTTATTTTCGTTTTTATTAAGTTCACTGGTGTGTACTCAATGTTGTATATATCAATCCTGGATTAATAAAATTGAAAACAGTGTATCAATTGTGATAATGTTTTATCATTATAATCAGTGATGCTCCGGACATCTAGTTAAGTTCAGTGTGTAGAGGGGTGTGTCTGACCTATATTATTTTTGTGTTTTGTACCCTTACAGATTTGCCTTATTAAATTACATTTTTTTTAGTCATTTGGCACGAGGTATACATAGTCCCAATGAGGATATCTATGATGATATTGATGGTAGTTTTCAGGAATTAACAGATCGGGTAAATATTTCTTGGTTATTTTGATCCTTATTCAGATACTTGGAATACATAATGTTATACTTACATTTAGTCAACATCTTACAACTTGTTCACAGCCAGTTCCAGTTAGCTTGGTTAGTCGACAGACCTGTTCATCGAGAAGTTGCAAGTTTAAGACAACCATGATATGTTAACCTTGAAATTCCAATGGAATGTATAGCTATCAATGTCCTTAGTAAGTTTACTCAGAAACAATAATATAATACAGTGGTTTGGCAGAATTAAACACAACAGATATGCAAGTAAATATATGGTGAAGCAAATTATGACCATAAGATCATATTTGATGATAATGTAACAGTAAGTACAAAAAAAAAAACATCTATTATTTATCTTTGAATGGTATGTAATCAGAAAACGTAGAATACAGGAGAAAGTGATTGGTTGTATGTTGTTATATAGAAGTATTAACTTCAATATCTCAAGGAAATATCCCAATATGTATGAATTACAATGTAAAAACTTACTCATTTTGAAAATATCTTTGGGAAAACAAAAGGCAACATGATCAAGAGTATTGATAATGACACTATATACATGAATGAGAAGTGTTTACAACTTCTTAATAATATGTTTTATAAGATAGTTGCTGATGCTGAATAGGTCACTACTAGTTGTTTACTCAAGCACACTGTTAATGTTACACTGAATGATGCATTGGAATAGAAATACTACTGATTTATGATGATATACCATAGAACCCAGTAATTACAACTTATGATTTTTATCATTGTTTGTGATGATATATGGTTCTTTTTTATCAGATAAAGTCTCTGGAGAAACAATTAGTGAAAGTCACTGAAGAGAAAACATCGGGAGAAAGTTTAAAAAATAGGTACAAAGATGACAACAGTATTCTTATTAAAAGGTATTTTTTTTCAATCTATTCAACTTGTAAAACTGGTAAGACATAAACAAGTGTTGTGGAGGATGTGATAGTACAATATGAAATAATGAAAACTAAGTTGGTTCTTATTGTGTGTAGTGCCATTGTAAGAGTGTTATGCTTTAGTGTTATTTAATAAATTGTATGATTGATTTATTGACTGATTAATTGAACTAAATGATAAATGTTCTTATGATTACTTTTTTGGAAGTCTTCTTTTATTACTTCATCATTCTGTTGAATGTTTGTCTTTTATGTTATTTAATTTACTATCAAATATAAACCACCATGATTAAAGTTTCATTATTATTTTTGTTCATCATATCATATAATATGACATTATTTAAGAAATGTATGTAAAAAGAAAGTGTATTCACTCAGATTGTTTGATATGTCATTTGAATTTAACTTAAAACATTTTTCTGCGTATAATGAGAGTTCTATATAAAACAATTAAATGCTTGGCTTCTGAAAGTTTGTACATTCAAACCCTGATTTTTCAACATTTCAGATTTCATCTTCTATAAATGTAATGATATTGTAGTTTAGTAATAACAGTCTGTATTATATATCAGGTCTTTGTGTAGACAGGAACATTATAGGGGATAGGTTTTGGAGCAGCTGATGGGATAATTATGTTAGGGGAGGTTACACTGAACGTACCTAAACAAGCTCTGATGCTGTTGGTCATATAAAAATGTGTTAGCTAGTGAAGATGGGTTTGAATGTATGAAATTTGTTAACATTTATGTAAAGATTGTTTGGTGAAGGATTGTAGTATTAAAAGTGTAAGCAAGGGTTGGCCCAGTATATTTATAGTATCAAGTACTTGGTTCTATGTAGATTTAAATTATCCTTTCACAATATGAAATTATGTATTGATTTTCTTTTTTCCTTTATGTTATTTCTATTTACGTCTGTAATTATACTGACTTTCAGTCCTTTTGTTAGTTCTTTTGAAACAATTTGTCAAAAACTTAAGCTGTTGTTAAGATTCCTGTGGAAGGTTACAATATTTTTTGTTTGATTTGTCTTACTGAAGAGTTAGACATGTTTCTGCTATGTCAAAGTCATTGATAAGTTTTTCTTTAAACCACAGTGAGGGGCTTTCAAGCTTATTGTGGCAAATTCGTGTCATTTGGATTGTAATTCTGATATAAGGCTGTATTATTACATATAATTTTATTTCGATTGATTTTATTTACACGAGATATAACCTGGTATTGATAAACCACAATCTATGACTGCCTGCGAATAATTGTCTCTTGGTTCCTGTATAAATTGTCTGTTACTCAATACTGTATTAATAATCGATGCGTATAGAACATTGGTATGGTGTAAGTATGTATGTGCATGTATGTGTGTGGTTTTGATGATGAATTTCATTAAACAATCAACATATGTATCAATTAACATTCATAAGTATCGAACATGGTTATTTCATTTTCAACATGGTTATTTCATTTTGAACATGGTTATTTCATTTTGAATTACTTTGTATTAAGGGGTTGTTTCATGACTGGTTTCTCTTGCAAATTTGCAAACAGAACTCTTTAATAAGTTACACACTGTTTTTGTTACATTTCATATCATCCATTGAACATTTCTAATGGAAGCATTGTATTTTTCATCAATTTTGAAACTCATCATTATTTAAGCAGCATCATACTATTTTGTATATTTGGACATTATGTAAACATGGTCAAAATGATAAGTGATAAGTAAGTGGCAAATAGATTCATCCTAAATAATTTGGCTTTGATGTAACAATCATTTTTAAAGCAAAAGCTGAACTTTACAGTAACTATAAAAGATCATTACGTCAATATTTGTCCAAAGGCTCAGAATTGTGTGATGTGCTTGTTTTGACCTGACTTATATATTTGAGTGTGTTGTATTATCTTTGAGTGAGATCTATAATATTTTTTGTATTTGTTTGTCAACAACGCAGTGTGGTAGATAGGTAAGTGTTATATTGTATATTATGTGTGGGTGACAGTTTGTGTTGGTTTTTAGTCTTATAGATTTACATACATACATGTTATACTGTACATAGGATGGCATGATATACTTTAATGAACAAAGCACCAAATTTTCATGAAATAATTACTTCTCTATGAATTTGTCTTCCTATAGATAATCAAGTTAGATTAGAATTTATTCAAACTATGCATAAACCTTTTCAAAAATACCTTTTCTGTGCCGAATTGTGTTTTTCATCAGAATCCAGCTTTTGGTGTTCTGCAGAGTTGCGGCCCTTAGTGCTTAAAAATGTAAAACATGCACTTGAATTTTTTTCAACAATAGTTTTTTCCACTGTACAGTACAACATAAATATATTAACAGAATGTACTGTGTCTTTGTTTCCTATACTGGTATAATGAATTCATTGCTTCTTGAAAATGCTTATCTTTTTTCTTGATCTTCTCTTTGTCACTTAAAACTTCATTAAATTGTAAACAACACATAGATCACAGTTTCTGTCTCAGTGGCCTGTCTATAACAATTCAAATTCAGACATGGTATTTAATTAATGATCACAGACATGTGTGATTTCATCTCATTTTCACATCTAAATGTTGTTATTTTTGTATAATGTGTGTTAACTTTCTTATTTTTCTATTACTTAGAAGACAGATCCTTTTGTATTTCTCTTTTACTAAGTGTGTACATATTGGATTTTTATCTATATAGATACAGTGATGACAACGCATGCTTACTATAAATATTAATATATTACTATAATACACTGATTCAGCGCAAAAATGTAATCCAGGAACGTTCTATTCACGTTCAATTCACAAAAAATCGTCGCATGATTGAAACTTCAAATATTATGATGCAGTGACCTTTGCCCCGTAATTTGTTTGTAAGCGGACGTTTCATTGGCTGAATCATAATGGCGTAGTGAGGTGGAAATCTATGACGGAGTTGACAATTTTGTTAATTTTACGTGAGTAGACCATTCCTGGATTATTCTTTCATGTTGGATCAGTGTATTTTAGAGATATTTATGGTTAGCATGGGTAGTCATTCCTCTACCAGTTGTTTTAAGGTGTATTTAGTGTGGTAATGCTGATCAATTTGATGTTGCGAGGTCGTGTTCGACTAAATGATGTTGACGATTTTGCAGAGGAAAAAGATTAAATATCTGCTTCATTGTTTTGAATTTGACAAAGTGCTTATTGGTTATGTGTTGTATAATGTATTAGCTCTCTGTAGACACCAGTTATTAGAAAATTGAGCAATTCCTTAAAAAGTTACGTAGTTTCAAACAAACTTGGTGCAGAAACTGTCATTTCGAAAGTTGTAACCCTTGTATGTGTATATGTATGATATAGGTGTTTTTGGTCCATGTGGCCATTTTAGGCCTAATACGCCATTATACTCCATCTCTTCAATGTGCTAGCCCCCTGTGTATAGACATATATAAGTCTTAATCTATTGTGGTACATGAAACACACTAATTAATTAAGAACTTGTATCATGTAGTTTGTTGGAAAAATTATGCACTCTTTCTTTGATAAAATTGTTTAAATGTGCATCTTTCTTTTCTGTTCTGTTCTATTACGCCTCCTGTATGACTGCCTATCTTCACAGAATCTCTCTGCCTGACTTAAGTTTATCAAATTGAAGTTGCAGACCAGTCTCACAACACCAGACTCTTTGACTCATTTCATAACCTCAGAATCCCTGATCCAGCTCTCGTCTCTAGTTCTGTTTGTATTCATTCTAATGATGAGTCACGATATCGTTATATGTTTATGCATCATACATAATGTATCAGACTTCATATTTATCTTATTTGTATTGCGATAAATGTAATCCTTCATTATTTGTGGTATATTGCGTACTGGCTATTTCAAGTTTCTTATGAAATGTTGAAATAAATTGCAGTGAATTTTTAGCTTTTAGTTTGTGCATTGCTGAATCTAGTTTAGCTGATTGGTATTCATGTATATATATAAACTGCCATAGTCAATATTTAGTGTCTTCTGTGTTCAAACTTAATGCTTAGATATCTGCTCCTTGATCTTGCAGTAGTTAATTATGTAAAATATTCTTACAAAGTAAATTGACACAAATTTTGTACTTAAGTCATACTTTAAAATCTGTTTCTATTTCTTAACTTAGTCCATCACAACTCAAATCTCTCACATTTTCACTATTAAAACAAAATGCTCTCTAAAATGTTTCACATTTTATAATTTCACACACATTGTAGAACAAGTGTATTGTTTTAATTGTCTAACACTTACAAGAAATCATTAGATTTTATTGCAAAATCACAATAATTCTTATTGCTTATTTTTATTTTAATTGCTTGTATATAGAAAATAAGGAACTTAAATATTATCAAAGGTTTATTTATACATTGTTATATCATTTCTATTCTGATGGTTAGATAGTTTTCAAAAATCTGATTTATAAAGGGTTGCAAGCTTCCTTGTTGATCAAAGTTAAATACTTTGTGATCTTGTAACTTGTTTGAATAAACAATATATACACTTAGTTGTGAATTCTAATATTTACGTTGAAAACTTGGGTAAAGATTTGGCCACTCAACCTTGAGGTCCTAGGTTAGAACCCCATAAAGGTCATCACCTGGGTTCCACCTGTATCACCTAGTCTTTGTTGTGTCTCCAATGGCCGGAATTTTCATTTCATTTGATTTATTCTTCATAACAAGAATAACAACCTATATTAATATCATTTATTCATTTACTGTTAAATGATTTAATAAAATGGTGACTGTTTTAACTTTTGGTATCAAAATCAGACCCAAAGTTTTCTAGATAATTTAATTTGACTCATTATTTAACATTCTTACAGATACTTCATACAAGGATAAGTTATTGTATAGTATTAGGACATACAATATTGTATTTGAGTTATTGCTGTAATGGGAATGAAGGATACATAGTTTGTATATAAACTTAATGTATTTTATTATAAGGAAACTACATTTGTAGTTAAAAAAACTCAGTAAGCAACCATCTCATCACTCAGACAACCCCATCATTAACAGAACCTAATTATAACATCCACTTATTTTTGGATTGGTTTCCGGAATTAGTGTTTCTTCTATATTACTACTTGATACATGGACTGTATTCTCACAGATTGATTTGGTCCCAAAGTGGGGCTTTTATTGAGGTTTTACAGTAATGTAGACTGATTGATGATTGACCATTGGATTTAATTAAGAGTTGGCTAATTTTATGGTTTTTAATGTACTACATCAGCTAGTAATTTTTTTGTATCATCTCTTTAATTTAATTTTTGTCTTACGTTCAACAGAATCCATACAATGGAAGAACAGCTTAAAGATATGGAGGTTAAATCAGATGATCGTGTTCGTGAAGAACAGCGTAAATATCAGGAAATGATGGTAATTCTATACTTCTATATATCTGTATCTGTTACATAGTTGTAATTGTTATTTTTGAACCTGGCTTTCTTAGATTTTTAACCTGTATGATTCTGTTTGATTATATAGTACAGTATCTTTTATGTAGTTTTCATCAATATTTAATGGACTTATTGATGAACAAACTAAATGCTTCTTTGTACAAAGTTTCCTCATATAATGTGATAAAACGTTGGTGTGAATTGTATGATCTAGCTGTAATAACTTCAAATTATATTTTCTCTCCTGTTGAGAATTCTAAATCCCTAATCTGATTATCTACGATAAATATTTCAGTATAAATGGTTGATGTTAACTTGATTGATGCTAAACCAGCATAATTGCTTCTGATTGCCTTACACCTAATCTTCTAACAGAAATATACAAAAACTATGCAGTTCTATTTAATCTCACAGATCTGAGGAATTTAATCAAGGCTTCAATTATAATGCTTTGTAAATGTGTTTGGCTTCTACTTCAGCAAACTTTGTTCTGTATTGACACTTGATTGTTTAGCATTGATAAATGATGTGGTGATTTGAAATAATCTGCTTCTTTCAGAGTAAACATGGTATTGAAAATGAGAAGATGGATTATTTAACGTTGCGTCTTCAAACTTTCGAATCTGAGAATGAACGCCTCAAATCTGATGTTGTCAGATTAAAAAATGAGAATGATCGATTGCGGATGGTAAAATATTCCACATCATTTAGTGAATGACTTTCACAGAATTACATGAAATGATGTATTTTTGATATTTACTGGAAAAACTCACCATAAATAATGATAAATTGACTGATAATGAAGATTTATTATCTTGAATATCTCAAATAAATTATTAATGCTTAGACAGAGGATGTTAAATCTTTATTAAAGGAGGAAATAGTGGAATCCTATCAACTTGAAATTAATCTCTATGCTACTATAACAAATTTTAGTTTGGTCAAATAAATACTTTTGTCTTATTTTATATGTGTAGTAAACTTACCTGTAACACACACATAGGATTTTGCATGGATAATTTTCTTATTTCATCAGGGAATCTTTGCATATTCATGTACAGTAGAACCTCGATTATCAGAAATCAGCAGGACCGAAAAATTATTTCGGATAATCCGAGGTTTTGGATAATCCGGGATAATGGAAATCTAGAGTGTTTTTATGTGAAAATAAAGGGAGAACACTCAAAATACATTATGACGAACATGTAAATTTATAAAATTTGATCAGTTAATGAAATACAATGTATATACATGTTATAAGAATATTGTATGCATACGCTTTCAATAAAAGCGAACACTGAAATAAAGTCAAAGTCCGAAACAAAATTTCATTACATAGTCACAAACACGAACCAGCACCACTAATATCTTTGTCGTCCAAAGAATGTAACAATTATGGGAAATCCTATGTATTGTTTGTTTTTAGCATTTTGTGGCTATTTATAAACTACGAAAAATAAAGTGAACACTTTTAATGTTAATTGCATATTAAAGTCAAATTATGATATCATTAAACTTCTTCTATTAAAGCAATTTATTAATAAAACAAAAATTAGAGGTGAGTCATGCGACTGAATTCGCATCATAATTAGGATAATTATCTTCCCAAAATTGCAAATAATAAATCAAAGGAACAATACTTTGTTAAGTAGGGTTTTATAAATTGTTGTTCACACCCTTTGACACGTTGAAGAAATCCTTCAGTGGACAAGTCTAGTCGATCGGATGTTAATTGTCGATTTCGGATTACAGGTGTGAAAATACGCATACAAACCCGTTTGGGACCTGATTATCACTTCGGATAAGCCATGGTATTCGGATTAGACCATTCGGATAATCGGGGTTATTTTACAATGAAATATATAGGAAAAAAATCAGGACCGAAATTTCTTTTCGGATTACACCAGGTTTTCGGATAATCCGTTGTCAAAAAATTGGGGTTTTACTGTATTTTAGATTCAAGCATGGAGACCAACATCTGGTTTTATGTCTTTGGTTTCATCGTTTTAAGTATAATTATTCAAATGCATTTATTTATTTCATTTTCAGGACAAAATGGAAGTGTCTGATAGGTTGGCAGCAATGGAAGAAGATTACAATAAAGTTTCAGCAGAATATAATGAAGTCATGTCAAAGTTTGATCGAGAACAAGAGATGACAGGAAATGTATGTTATGCTCTATGATTTAAATATACTTAGTTACATCTCCCAATGATGTTCATGATTAACCTGTTGAGTATAAGGAATAAAAAGTTTATTGTTTCGTGAAACTTTTATTTTAGATAATTCTAAATATGTGCTTTGGAGTATTTTTTATCTCTACATGTAGTACTGTTTAGTTGACAATTTCTGTAAGTCAGAATTTAAGATTTTGAGACTAATCTCTGCTAGTGAAATATGGGCCATGTTTGTATCAATTATTGAACAGGTTCGTTGTTAGACTATTTTGTCTGCTTCAATACCAAAGTATGGCTACAGTAGTTTTGTGCAAACCTTTCTTTTTCTTCCTGTTTGGACAGAATATAGAGGCTATTGTTATAACTTTTAAAAATAGTTACGGTTTGCTTTGAACTGAGTTACATCCCTTTGATAGTATTTTTGTACAGTTTAAAATAAATTAACTTGAAATTTCTGTTATAATGTATAAGTGTTTATCTTATATCTTTTTACTCTTCCATACTAGTTTCAACATACCAAAATGCAACACAGTATATGAATATTAAAAAATAAAAACTTCATTAAATACAAATATTATATTTCATTGTTTTGTTTGTTTAGAGAGAATCTGTACAGGTAAAAGTGAGTGAAATTCAGCTTCCTAGCTTTCTTTATTTAGTGAATTAATGTCATAGTATATCTCCACTCAAATATGAAATTCTTCACTTTTTGTCTCCAATGAAGAGCCTGTAATTATCAGTGTTAAGTGTATTGTCTGTTTGTCAGTAAGGCTCTGTAGTATTAGCTGCAACATGAAAACTGTTAAAGATATTCAATGAAACTTCACACATTGTCTTAGTATAAGTGAGAATAATGTCAATGTACCATAAATTCAAGGTCACCAATAAGGAAATACAATCCACTGGAAATCTACATTATTTTCTTTTACTCACATGTTTCATTTATTTATTTTAAAAAAAAACATATCACTATAATATGTAGAAGATTGTACTCTCACATAATTACCAAGTTTTCAAACCATCCCTTCTTTGTAATTGATTCATTTTTTACCTGTACTAACATTTACATGTCTTTAGTTGGTCATAGTTTCATGGACTGATCATCTGTGATAATCTATAACTAAAATGATGGAGTATAACTAGAATGATTGACTCTAACTATTCTAGCTTTTATTCTGGTTGCTATTCTGAATGCTTTGTCTGAACATCTTTAAAATAGACTGAATGCTCTCCCACTGTGCTGGTCTTAATTCTTGCTTAGTTTGTTTGTGTTCTTCTATGAAAGTCATCCATGTTCAAAGGAGACTGTTACCTGTCAAAAATAACCTAACACTGTAGTAGATTTGTCCTCTAGAAATAGATAAGTAGTTATTTGCAAGTAGAATTGTACTAATCTTGATTCATATGTAATATGTTTAATATATTAATTTTGAAATTTATGGTGTGGAATTGTCTGATGTGTTCCTATCACTAACTTCAGTGCTAGATGCTGCATGTTGCCAATAGTTTCAAGTCAAGTACAAGTAATTCATCAGTATATATACATATTAAGTATAAGCCTTTTTTAATTACTGTGAATCATTTTACAGACATATTGGTCTTAGTATTTTTCATATTTGTTATATTTCTGTTTTTAGCTTCTTGATGAACTACAGAAAGAATTAGAAGATTTACGTAAATTCAAGATTGAATGTGAACGCAAACATTCACATATACCCCATACATCAAGTATCTCAGAGTCTAATGGTTTCTCTTTCCAAAGTGAACTACAGAAATTAAAAGAGGTTAGTATGAATACAATACATTTTTTACCAGTGTGACATAAATCATTTCACCTTTTAAAAACACTCCTAGGCTGCTATAGCTCTATTGAGTTAATATTATACACTATTCTATTTTAGCTTTGCCTATTGCTGTTTTAATTCTGTGGTAATTAATCATTGAATGGAGTAATCATATTTGTAGCACTATATCACTTACTATTAATCATTCACAATGTCTTTTTACATCTGGGTGGAACAAAAATTGTCACATTAAATTTTGTCTTAATTAACAAGCTAATCATTGGTTCAGGATTCTTGAAATCCCTTTATATTGTTGAAGATTGTCAGCCATTTTTTATGATTTTTATATCCCTTAAACAGTTACATATTGAGAACAAAATGTGAGACTTGGCTACCTGTGACAGGTTCACAGAATGTGCTCTCTGTTGAGGGATATCGTCTTTAATATTTTTATGGTTGGTCCTATAGATTTCAGTTTATTTAAACATTATATAACCCTGAGTTTGTCAAGTGGGTCTGACAATCTGTTATGTCTGGTAAATCTTTATTAAGTCTGGTAGAAAAACTTGAAATTTTACAAAAAAAAACAAGTTATGGAATATTGTTAACCTATGGAAAAGCTGATTCTATTTGACAAACTGAGATATTGATGATTTACACTGTGTTAAATAATATTACTTATTTTACTGCATGATGTACTGTTATATATATCATTCTACAGCCTGAAAAGTAGTCACAGATATATGTTTATGTATATTAACATCTTTAGATGATTATTATAACATAATATATCCTATATAATGCATAGGAGACTCTTCTCCATATGTCTGTTTTTATGATAATCTTTCTTTAACTGCTTGTATTTCTTTAAGTATTTTTTCAAAATATCAAGCTTTATTGTTCATTTGTAAGCCTTGTAAGTTTTTTGGTTTAAGGCTAAGTTACAACTATCTGTGTAATTGGAAGGGGATTGATTCAATCAATCCGCTTCCTATGTAATTGGTTTCAGAAAGTGCATTGTGCCGTATAACTCCGAAAAACATAGTCCCAAGAAAAGCAACTAATTCAATTAGAATTGAATGTGTATATGTTTCTCTGAATAAACATTTGGAGTCAGTAAAATACAGAAACGTGTAGTATAAGTACTTTTTGAAAACTATACGATAATTAAAAAGATAAGATACGATATTATTGTGCTAATTTTAGTCTAGTGTTTATATCTTAAATTAAGATGTATATCATATGTGGTGGAATTAGCTCAGTGGGTAAAGCGCTTGCTTTGTAATCGAGATGACCCCGGTTCACTTCCTCACGCTCCGACATTTTTTTTTTATAAACAGTTGGCTTTATTGTCCCTGTTGTAGACATGAGGGTTGGGGAAGTTTCCATATGTACGTTACAATAGAGTACAAATAAATAATAGTGATTTTTTGCATTTGGTACCTGTCGAGAAAAAATGGTGCAAAAATGACAAACAACAAAAATGTACAATATACGTTCAGTCTATGAACTGTGACCTGTGAAAAGCTCGTAATCGACCAATGTTTTCAGTATTATTTTCTATGTGACCTTTATTGATTTCCCATGTAAGCTGTAAACTATTTATGGAAAATTTGTTTTGACAATTTTATTTTGAAAAAAAAAAGATATTTCTTCATTTCAAGTCAAGATATTGAACATTTATTATTATTGTTTGGAAATAATCATTTACTAAATAAACGAATGTGCGTGCGTGCGTGTATATATATACATGTATATATATATATATGCGCAGTTTCAATGCTGTATCTTAGCATTATTTTGTGTTTTATTCCTCAACTAAATAGTTCATGCATTGTCAACTTAAGAAGTAGATGGTTGCATAGTATTCTGGAAGTTTTTGTGACTAAATTCATTTAATACAATCACAGCTAGCACGTTGAAGGGATGGTGTATAATGGTGTATTAGGCTTAAAATGGCCACATGGACCAAAAATACTTACATTACATATGTACATATATAAGGGTTACATCTTCCGAAATGACAGCTTCTGTACCAAGTTTGTTTAAAACAACAGGTACAGTAATGACAATGCATGCTTACTATAAATATTACTAAAATACACTGATTCAGGGCAAAAATGCAATCCAGGAATGTTCTATTCACGTTCAATTCACAAAAATCGTCGCATGATTGAAACTTCAAATATTACGATGCGGTGACCTTTGCCCCGTAATTTGTTTGTAAGCGGACGTTTCATTGGCTGAATCATAATGGCATAGCGAGGTGGAAATCTATGACGGAGTCGACGATTTTGTTAATTTTACGTGAGTAGAACATTCCTGGATTATTCTTTTGTGCCGGATCAGTGTATTTTAGAGATATTTATGGTTAGCACGTGCTGTCATTCCTCTACCTGTTGTTTTAAGGTGTATTTAGTATGGTAATTCTGATCAATTTGGTGTTGCGAGGTCGCATTCGACTAAACGAAATTGACGATTTTTCGGTGGAAAAAGATTAAATATCTGCTTCATTGTTTTGAATTGGACAAAGTGCTTACTGGTTAGTTGTAGTATAAGGTATTAGCTATCTGTAGACACCAGTTATTAGAAATTTGAGCGATTCCTTAAAAAGTTACGTAGTTTTAAACAAACTTGGTGCAGAAACTGTCATTTCGGAAGTTGTAACCCTTGTATATGTATATACATGATATACATGTTTTTTGGTCAATGTGGCCATTTTAGGCCTAATACACCGTTATACTCCATCCCTTCAATGTGCTAGCCCCCTGTGAATACAATCATATTTCAGAATGAATTTTAAGAAAATGATTTTCATTACTTGTGCAGATTTAAGGTCCTGTGAGTTACTGGATAAATTGATATACGAACACATATTGACCCTGAACATAATTAGCTGCAAGCCACATATTGTACTTCTTGAAGGTTGCTCAAATGTTCTATTTGTTACTGTTAAAAATCGTAATAGCAAACATAAAAACCATAAAAAAATAAATTATGAACTTCATGGATGGATATTCACAACAGAAAGTCCTTAGTATTTTTTCCATTCATCTTAATTAGGCATACCAAATCGTATCTATGTTAAGCGTAACATTGAGGTTCAAAATCGTATCCAGCTGTCCGGAAAAACAAACAACTGCCTCAAGAAAAAACACAAAATTCCCTGTTAATTGTCCCAAAATATTAGCTTGTATCAAAAGTTCAAAACAAAAGAATAATATTGACAGATTTTGACGAATGGAAGTCATATTGATACAAAACAAGTCGTTCCAGCTTGTAATGGTTTAAAAAAGACATTTCAAATGGTCAAATATTCAATATTACTATATGTTTTTATATTTGACTCAGGCGATCAAAACCTTTCCATCAGCGGACGCTAAACATAGATACGATTTGGTATGGCCTTATTATTTGGTGTTAATGACATTAATCCCCTTCCATCAGTACTTTCAGTCCTTTGATTTTTGTTACAGTTTTACTTCCTTAACTAACTTTTGTGTTTACAATCTATAAACAGGACAATGAGATATCTGATATCAGAAAAAAATCTTAAATTCTACAGTTTTTGAAATTGTGTATAATTTTAGACGTATGCGTAGAAATGTAGTTATAATAAGAAAGTTTATGCACAAAATGATTCATTGCTTTCTGTCAAGAAAATGTTATCAGTCAAAATAATTAGGACAATTACAAGTGGTTTGAATTTAACAATTGAGCAAACTCACCAGAAATATTTTATACTTATTTATTCAGTGATTGATTTACCCTTTCAACATGTTAAAATTAGATAAACTAACAGAAACTGTACGTCTGTGGTTATGTGGTATACAATAATGCAGAGTGTCTGTTAAAATTCTGATAAAAATATAATTATGAGTTTAAAGTTACTCTGACAACAATGATCATTTGATGACTTTTCCAGCCGAAATGGTGGAGGAACATCCCTGGCATACCCCTGAGTAGAACCACTGACCTTTCGTAAGCCAGCTGGGCAGCTTCCTCACTTTTCAATTTTTTCTGGTCTCAAGTGGGATTTGAACTTGCATCAAGGAGGGCTAGAGATTAATTATCAGAGACCATTACCTTTTTGACCACAGAGGCCCCTTAAATTAATGATTGGTTGTAGAAGTTTATTGTTAACAATGTATGCATTTTTTTATTATAAATAAAGGTGTTATTTTAAGTTAAGAAAGTTTAAGAAGATTATAACTCTGGAAGAAGATTTAACATCGATGACAAATTTTCATGTACAGTTATTTTCTTTCATTCATTATACTAATAATAATTCAATAAAACAATAAAATGATACGCTTACATTATGATAAACTGTATGATTTCATTAATGATGGAGAGTGGTGTTTATCTTAATGATCCTTTAACTGATCAAAGTCTGTACAATCTTTTATTAACCAATCTGACAAATACGTCCCAGTGACATAATTTTCAATCATCTTTGACATTGATTATGAAAAAGTAATGTAAATGACTTCATGATGTAACAAAATAAATAAAGCAAAAAAAGACATGTTGTTCAATCCTATCCTTATCATAACTTAAATGACTGGAATTAACTGATTGTTTGACGAGCATTGTCCTTTGCATTTGATGGCATCTCACGTACTTGTGCTTGGTGACAAAGTTGTTAGATATACTTGCCATAATTTATGTTAACTCTTAACCTCATAGTCCCACATTTCCCTGCCTCTGAAGCAGATGACTTTTGAAAACATTGTGGCAAAAGAAGCCATTGCTTGTAGTGTTTTCCACTCTGTCAGAGAGAGATGACTTAATTTTCCGAAATAAATTGATGTTTTGTGTATTAGCTTTGAATTTGGAATAGTCCAGAATATGCTTATAAAGCTAAGTGTTTAATGGCATTACAAACAATACATACTTATAAGATTGTGTCAATATTTGCTGTTGTTATTTCACAATATTGATTCAGATTTTAAACTTTATATAATCAATAATCTCAGAATGAATGACTCTTTATGTATATAATATACACTGTGTATAGTTTTATGCACATATTAACAGTTTCAGGGGAAGCTAATACCTCAGTCATGGTTTGCATAACATTTCATGCCAGTCCAAGATAGACTTACAACCTTGTGTTTGGA
The DNA here is from genome assembly GCA_008271625.1 of Lutraria rhynchaena. Lineage (NCBI taxonomy): Eukaryota > Metazoa > Mollusca > Bivalvia > Venerida > Mactridae > Lutraria > Lutraria rhynchaena. Next base: position 1,231,783 of record VIBL01000088.1, on the reverse strand, counting down.
ATATAGACTTCAGTAGGAACTAATGTACTAATAACTCCACCATTACTCTTACTTATAATATATAATGATTGTGTGTGTGTGTGTGTGTGTGTGTGTCTGTGTCTGTGTCTGTGTCTGTGTCTGTGTCTGTGTGTGTCTGTGTCTGTGTCTGTGTGTGTGTGTGTGTGTGTGTGTGTGTGTCTGTGTGTGTCTGTGTGTCTGTGTCTGTGTCTGTGTCTGTGTGTCTGTGTGTCTGTGTGTGTCTGTGTGTGTCTGTGTATGTCTGTGTGTCTGTATGTCTGTGTGTCTGTGTTTGTGTCTGTATGTGTGTCTGTGTGTGTCTGTGTGTCTGTGTCTGTGTGTGTCTGTGTGTGTGTGTGTGTCTGTGTGTGTGTGTCTGTGTGTGTGTCTGTGTGTGTGTAAATATGTATGTATAAATATTCTAGTCTTAGAAAACAAGGGATAGGGGTTGGTGGGGTTAGGGTACCTTAGTGGGTCTAGGATTATTATACAACCTGCAAATGTTGTTCCTAACCTTTTATAACTTGGGTGAGCAACACAAGTCCTACTGTCTTGGCTTATACATACCATGAAAGTAATGTGTATGTATAGATTGTGTATAATGATTTATTACGTATGTACAATGAGTCACTGCTATGTTTTTTCATGCACTAACAGACTCTTTGGCTAGAATGGCGGGGAGCTACACAGGTGTGTATATCTGGATGTATATATATATATATATATATATGTATGTAAATATCATGTGCTTATAATTGTTTTTATTAGTTTGCTTATGTATGCATGCTTGCTATAGTATATCACAAATTGGAGGGTAGCAATTTGTATGTTACTGTTATTTGAATTTGTCATTTTGTTTGATGAGATGTTTGTGTTTTTGATAGTCTTGTCAGTGGGTATTGTCTGTATCCTATGTTTCATGAGCTATAAACAAGGTCTCCATCTTATATTTAGTCATTGTTGTTTGCAACATTTGTGAAAAGAATGTAGGTGTTAGAAATTTTCTGTGTGTTGGGTTACACATTAAAGTTAAGGGAGATTTTGGAAACTCAAGTAACTTAATTTCACCCGTTCTTGTCTGTAGTCAGAGATTGGCTTCCAAACATTTATGTCACAAAATTCCAAAATTGATTCTAAATTCTGGTTTTCTCCAGCAAATTTTACTGTTTAAAGCACTGGTTGTTTTTTTCCCTTTTCCTATAATTCTCTTTAACTGTCTGTGCCATTTTCACAAGGGTTGTCTTGTTTAATATGTTAAAAATGTTTTCTATGCTATGCTGTCATACCGTTCATAAATAGTAAATGATACCCTTCTATGCTATGCTGTCATACCGTTCATAAATAGTAAATGATACCCTTTTGGTATTTATAAGACAACGCACTTGCTGGTACAGATTTTATGATAATAGAAGTAAATGATTTAGTATACTAACTTGCTATATCCAGTATTTTGTTGGATAATTTGTCTGTTTTAGATTTTATGCACACAAAAGTCAGCATTATTACCAAAAATATTATATATTATGATAAGTACATACCAGTGTCAAACTATAGTGCTAAGTGTCTTGTTACATAATTGACCAAGTATAATCATATTAACCCATGTCATAGTCTGCTTTAAAATATACATTTATGTGGTGTGTGATGAATTCAGTTGGCTTAAGTTTCAATAGTTTGGGTTTTTAGGTACTGATTTCTGAACACTTCAGCACCCAAAAGTAAGCAATTTTGTGACAAGGCTGATAGCTGTTTGTCAGTGTAGGTGAGGGGTCTACAACAAACAATGTCTGACAAGTTTGTCAGTGTAGGTGATATCTGTTTGTCAGTGTAGGTGAGGGGTCTACAACAAACAATCTGCTGTTTGTCAGTGTAGGTGAGGGGTCTACAACAAACAATCTGCTTGTCAGTGTAGGTGAGGGGGGTCTACTACAACAAACAATCTGTTTGTCAGTGTAGGTGTCGGGGTCTACAACAAACAATCTGTTTGTCAGTGTAGGTGAGGGGTCTACAACAAACAATCTGCTTGTCAGTGTAGGTGAGGGGTCTACAACAAACAATCTGTTTGTCAGTGTAGGTGAGGGGTCTACAACAAACAATCTGCTTGTCAGTGTAGGTGCGGGGTCTACACCAAAAGTCCACTTGTGTGGGTGTCAGTGTGGGTGAGGTGTGTTCCACAGACAACAAATTTGGATGATCAAAATTATGCATGTTATATTTAACAATACACTCTACAACTTATTCTTGACTAACATCCATCATTTATATTCTATAATACTGACAAACTTACAACCAGCATTCAAGTTATTGTCCCCTTAAATTTGCATGGAAGTCTATGGGAGTAGCCAATTTTTTAAGATTAAAGAAAAAAGAAGATCCATTTCAATGAAAGCTCAAAGATGTAAAAACTAAGTCAGTTAGGCTTGAAAAAAGTGATGAATTTAGTACAGTCAAATAAAATGCATTATGTACATTTTTGAAATCATCAGTACATTATATTTTATTGTGGTTATTCTTTGTCTGTTACTTTATATTCATTTGTCCATCCATCTGTATGTCAGTGGTCCACTAAGTTCACCATGAAATGATATAGATTTAATATATTATATGATCTACTTTATCTGCAGTTTCTTCATGGTTTCTTTCAATGGGGTAACTTTTTTTATCTAATTTAATCTAAGTCTAGGGGACAAATTCTTCTTGCAGCTGAATATTTGGGATATGGTGGTAAATATTATCAAGATATACCTGTGAACAGGAACAAACCTTATTGAAATAACACAACATCCAATACACAAATTGTTGAAATTCTTATGATTTTAACCTATATTTAACTATTTTGATACACTGAATCAATCAAAAGGTTTGCGCAATACTCCTTGTAACAGTCATATCAAAGTTCACCTTTGTTAAATACATAGTAATATTTTATTCATAACCTGTTAAAATTTCAATTGAAAGTAAAAATGGTAATGAAACAATATCCTGAATACTTCATTTTTTAAAATAAGTTTTCAATGTATGACAAGTTGATAATGTATAATTTATAATGTATGAAGGCAAAAAATGTTTCACAAATATTGACAGTTCTTCATTGACATGCTACCAAATTATTATTTCTGTAAGGCGAAGTTTCAATCATAAGATTGCCTGACAGTTCAAATGGTTTATAAATTCATTTTATTAGACATAACTGACCAGGTAAAGTCCTTTTATTTCCCTGGCGAGCTTCAATAATTAGGAAACTTAAACTTCAATTTAAAACATTTGTATGAGAAAGTTGAATTATTTACTGTTATTTACTGTTGTAAAATGACAACATTGAAATGAGATATTGTTAACTTGACCCCCATTTTTCCGCTAGGTATATAAAGTACCATAGGAATGTATTCAGTTTGAACCATGGGGTTTTGAGTTTGTTTACCCTCGCCTCCGGGTTTGTACCATGAGCTTGATTTTGAACTTATATATTTTACCTGTTAAAGGTTTGTACTGTAATTGTTGATCAACCAGGCAGTAAATTTGCTTTGGTTACTTATGTAAATCCTTCATCTAATACGCTCATTGGTTATGTAATATCTATTATTTTGTTAAGGCAATGGAGCATAAAATCTTGCGCAATAAGGTAATTAAGACAGGAATGTTGCCAATTGTATTATAACATCTGCACTGAATCAACAGCTTACAATGTTAAGGTATATTATTTTGAAAAACTCTCATGGGAAATAAATAGAATGGATGAGAATTTCAAATTTTGTATCCTAAATTAGAAAGTACCTCATTTTTTATTTACAAACATATGGATGTGATTTCTCTAAATTTTAAAAAATTAATACAAACACTGAATCAACTGATAAATTTACATTTATGAATTCAAAGTGTTGTGGTCTAAATTGAACTTTGGTTTTGATTTTAAAATTTCAAGCATCTAATTAGTTCATTCTTAAACAGACCTATCCAAGACTTTTTTCCTGAGGCTTATCATTAAAATCCTTGTCTTTTTTTATTGGCCACATCCTGTCAAATCCCAGAGATAATATTCAGTCAGTCCTTATTTTTATCTATCTTATTCTCACTTGTACCTGGGAGTGTCAGTCAGTGCTTGTAACTAGAATTTAATGCATTCTGAAGTGATTTAAATAGTGCTGAAATCTTACTGAATCAAAGAAACTTTATACAAATATTTGATTTTTTTCAAGTACTTTTTTACTGTTTGAATTCAAATCAAATGTTGTACTTTCTAACGCCCTATTTGTAGTATTGATTTACAAAAAATGGAATAAATATTCTGTGTGATTTAGGATGTATATTAACTTGGTACGTGATGCATTGTATGTTAATTTGCATGATTTACCCCTATATACATGTACAATAAAGTATGCAGTATTGAACAATTCAGAATATATTACATGTAAACATTGGCATAAAACAATGTGAGGTTTATTTTTCATATTTTACCCTGAAAATATTGAATGCTTGTGACAAGTGACATCATCCTCAGTTGGATTTGTCCATAATGTGATAGTCTGTCCACATGTAAGCTTGAAATGACCATATATGGGGTATATCTGTGGGGTGACTATTTGCTGTAACACAGTGTTCTATGCATGTTATATTTACTTTATTGGTAGGTTCTTCTTACACTTGCCTTCCCTGTGCTCAGACATAATGTTTGCTGAGGGTTCTATCACAACCCTTAAATTTGTGAGGACATAGAAAGGCTCTAACCTTTTCAAAAGAATCATGGAGGTTATGTGAATATATGTATCTACACTGAACCAAAAAAAGAAACTTTGGCAAAGTAGGTCTTAAACTTATAAGGTTAAACACATAATGTAGAAAAATGTGTATATGTAGTAGTTAACACTGACGTCCTAGTTTGGGAAACCGGTCAGATAATCACCTCATGTCGATTGATATCATGTGATATCATGCGATATCCATTTTCGTTTACGCACATGATAGACATGTGGTTTACAAGTATAAACTTTTTTCAATGCAAATTATTGCACTTGACGACTACAGTCATAAAAATACCGTAGGAATGAACGTTACACTGACTGTTGCATTCTTCAGCGGGGCCGGTTTGGCAGTGGAGGTCCTGTGATTGTCGGGCCAGAATTGAGTATAGGTATTGTACTCATTTAGTGGTCATTGATGGAAATTTGAGTATTCAAAAGTATAGAGACCATGTCCTTGCCCCACAAAATCAATGCGTTATTTCTGTGTTTCAGCAAGACAGACCTCACGTCGCCCGTGACAATATCCAGTTCTTGCCAAACAACAATATTGATTTCATAGACGACTGGCCCTCAAAAAGCCCTGATCTAAATCCCATCGAGCACCTTTGGGATAACCTTGACACACATGTACGGCAACTTAAAAATCCCCCTGGTAATGTCAATGAGCTCAGTGAAGCTTTGATAGAAGAGTGGAGTAATAAACACCAGGCTGAAATTAATAATCTCACCTACTCAATGCGTCGTTGCTGCCAAGCTGTTAGCAATGTTAGCAGTGGGCATACTCGTTACTAAAGCAAAAAAAAATTTGAATCGACGCCTGACTTAAGTGGAATTGAAAAATCCGATGAAATTGATAATTTTCAGACTGTAAATGAATTTTGATGAATTGATTTTGATTTATTGTGCAATAACAAATATGAACAAAAACAATAATATATACATATGTGGAAACAGTCCTATTAAAGTCTCGTGAAAGTTTCATTTTTGGTTCAGTATAAGATATAAAGTTTTACTACTTCGGATAAATATTTTCATGACAAAACACATGCCAACCAAACATATGTGTGTTTCAAACTTACACACAGCCTTCAGTGGTGATAGTAATATGTATAATGTTTCTTTTTAGGCTAACAAGCATTTAGCTGAAGAAAATGAGGAATTAAATGCCCAGTTATTGGCTCAAGCAGTAAGGGAGGGCAGACATATGTTACAAGAAGGGAGTTCATTGGCTGAAGAACTTGATCACATGACCAAGGAGGAGGTACTTAAAATATATATTGAGGGGTAGCATGTTTTCCACAGTATTTTAGTTATATAAAAATAAGCAGTTATTCTAACCAGTGTTCCTGAATTCTGAACCAGTATTAACTTTCTTCTACCAAGTAACTGCCAAATTCTCCTTGTGAATCATTGCACATTGGAAGTCAAATGGCTTTAACCATAATATCTTCAACACAATCATCACTGAGAATATGTGTCACACCCAGGGTTCTACTCACAGACCCAGTGTCAATAAACAATTCAATTTTCGTGTTGAGCTTTGTGGGTTGATTTGGTCAGTAGTGGATTGTACTATGACAAATGTTACATATTGTGGTTGAGGCTTTACTATTTAAATCATGTGGTATGTAATGGACTAGGTAAACTCTCAATTAAAGGTTAAGATAGTATAAATGCTTCAAAAACCGTGGTCCTGAAGTTACTTTTGTAAATTAAAGCCTTCGATTCATATCAATAATGTGCATCTGTTTGAGCATAATTTTTTGTAGATATTTTGTTGATATTTTACAGAAGATATTGAATAAATATTTACATGTAGTTATAAAGCCATTTTTTTTCTTTGGAGAATAAAGGAGAATTAATTTTTTATTTTAAATTGACTATTTATAATCTTTAGTTTTTTTTTAAAGACGTGGACATTTTTTATAACCCCGAAGGTTCGTATTATGTTGCAGTGCTGCTCGTCCATCCGTCTGTCCATCCGTTTTCCTTGTACAGGCAACTCCTTGTACATTACTTGACATATTTTCTTCCAACTCTCACAGATGATAACTATTGATGTCTTGTTGTGCATAAAGGGGAGATAATTCACATTGCTGGTTTTTTACTGAGTTATTGGCCCTTTTTATATTTTTACAGCAAATTCGCGGACAATTACACTTTCATATTTCAATTATAAGGTATTTATCTTAAACTTTCACAGGGTCTTGAAGTGTCTCAGTTGTGCAAGAGGGAGCATAACTTATCATCATAGCATGTTATGTAGGTACTCATGTTAAGACAGCCTTCTGGCATTTTTTGCTTTGCTGTGTGGAGCTCTTGTAATATTTTACTTTATATATTTTTTTTTACAGTTGATGAAGTCTCTCAAAGAACAACAAGATGTTAACCACAGACTTAAACAATATGTTGACAAAATCATTTTGACAATTTTAGAGAAAAATCCAGCCATTCTTGAGGTCCATTGACATTTTATTGTTTATGTTTTTGATGCCATGAGTTGTAGTGAACCATGTTTGTAATGAAACTTGTGATATATGGCTTATTATATGAGTGCCTGGTTTTATCCTAGTTTTAGATAATGCTAGCCACATTAGAACTAGATTTTATATTCTGATTTTAAATTACAGCAGTTTGAATATTTTTTTAAGAACTGAGGCTCTTGTATAATCCATTATGTGTACAGGTGGAAGATAGAGACTGATTGATTATCTGAGAATGGTTTATGAAGATTATCTCAAGACTGTTCTCACTGATAATATAGGGTGTGTTCATCTCTGGTTTGGATCGATTGTCAGAAAGGCTAGAAATATTGAATGAGAAATTTAAGTGGTTGAGTGTTGATGTTTTCTAAAAATGGGTTTGCAGCTTCATATTAATTTAAAGAAATGTAGGTTATCTTATAGTTCATGTATGTGTCATATGAGACATAAAAGATTGATGTGAAGTTGAAGTTGTGTGTAGAGGACTGAAGTGAATTAAGTATTCCATGTATGTTTATTGATGACATTTGAAACAAAGTGGACACTGAGTGGGAAACTGGTGTTTATTTGGGCAACGAAGTTTGATTGACACTGAGATATCAACATGTTGTTTTACACAAAATATAAACTATATGTGTTTTGCAAAAAACTTATGTTATAAAAGTAGATTTTTAGGGTAAACTTTCCTTACTATAGTAATGCACTTGTTTACTAGCACAATCATGATAAGACTTTGTGTATGTTTAAAACCATGAGCACCTGCTTCATGTAAACTGCATATTGTGATAATATGGTCATAGATGAAATATTTAATTTCTTACTTACATTGTATTTAATTGATATAGATTCTGTTCACATGTATTATAAAATTACATGTCTCCAAGTATTCAGTTGTCTTATGTCTAGATTTGTTATTTTTACTCATGGAAATTTTATTATTCTGTTGACAGTTTGGTTTTTATTTTTACTAGTATCAGGTGACTGATTCTGAATCAGTGTTTACTGATTAGTTTCAAAATTCAACAATATGATTGGTTCTTAGGTTAGTTTTCAAATTATCCAGTGATATGGCTTTGTATTGTCTGTGACTGGTAACAAAACTCATTTACCCAACATTGGGCCCAGTTACTGTTTATTTTGAAATGTTGATTGATACAGTGATATAAGAAACTAACTGTTTAATCTGTGATCATTATTAAATGCTTTTGTTTTATTTCTTTGATAGAAGACATGTCTTTATATGTTCATATCATTCCAGTTATGTCTAACATTTGTAAAATTTTGTGTTAAATGTACCTCTATGCTGTCTCAAAATTGCTTTGTGATAAAAATAATATCATTGTACTGAGGGTTTATTTGTGATTGTAAAATATTTATTATTTGAGGTAATGTTAGTATTATAGACTTGTCGTCAGACCAGTAATGGCATTAGATGATTCATTATATATGTTTGCAACTCCATACAACTCTATATTTATTTTTTATGGGGATTTTTGTGTCAAAAATATTAATTATAATACTGGTTACAATCGAGCCATATGTGATTGTATACTTTGATTGTACAAATTTTAAAAAGTTTGTGTATGTGAGGGCATATTTGTACATCTTGCCATAAATCCTTTAAAAAGTTCATCAGTGATGTTATATTGTTGTTAAAGGAGGAATATTTACTAATTGTCCCATGTTTGATACACAGACCGCTGTCTGGAAATATTTGGTTATTGTCTTATAATCATATAAAGTTTATGCTCAGTTTTCTTCTTAATTTGATTTTTTGGAATTAAAACTTTTTGTTCTGTACTATGTTATGAAATATTCTTTATAGTCTTGGATTATAAAAATTGTTTTACTTAAATAAGATTATTTCCATGTTGTATACTAGTGTTGCAACATCGGTTCAAAATTATAATTGATTATCAGTTGGAATCATTTGGTACATCCAATGCAATTTTCCAATTATATAATCGGTTCAAGTGTAGTAATGTAACATAAGTAGACCACTAGTGTTTGATTCTATTTATGCACCCTTTGGTTCTTAGCCATCCTCTGCTTTATGCTAGTTGGCAATGTTACATATAAGCATGGTGAATGGAGTGTGTTATCCAAATAAACCATTAACCAGACTCTATTAACGTCAAATAACCAGAGGAATGGTCAAATATTTGTTTTTTCGTCTTGATCGATGATCCGCCATCTTTTTTTAAATAATGCAAGTGATTTCCCTTGAATGTGTTTTTAGTTTGCGGCACCAGTAGTTAGCATATGGTGCCTAAATTAGATAGACCGATAATCGATTATGAAAAACATTTTCACTCAGCTAATCGATAGTATCCGATTATCGTTTCATCACTATTGTATACTGTATATCCACAGCAACGTCTAACTTCATGATATATAACAAATAGCTATCTAGGCAAAAATACAGACATTTGATGTGCAATTACTGTAAAGTTGAGGCTTATACAATTTTCTGTTTGGCATTTAATGTAAACAGTCATGATTCATACAAATATGTATGTCAGTGAATTTTATTAAATACTTTGTAAGAAATTTTTAAGTAGAATATTTGAACTGTTTTTAACAGTTGTTTATAATAGTCTGTGTCGTGTAGAGAGTAACCTATGGTGGAGCAGAAGGGACATGTTGGATTAACACTTTATCTTACTATTCTAGCTAGTTCTATTATTTTGCCTGTGAGTTCGACTCCTCCTTGTCCCTCATTCCTCCATAGTTTATGTGGGAGCATATCAATATTATTTCTATTTTTGCTATGAAGCTTGTACAGTAATTATATTGAGATGGTATTTTTTTGTTAATGCCATTTTATTTGAAAAACATGTAAATGATAACATTGCTTTTTAAATATTGTATGAAGATGTTAATAAAATGTGTTGCATTAAGTAACTTGTGATCTTTCATGTGTCTGAAATTGTCAAGCTTATTTTTTCTGCACTGTATTAAAAAAGATAATGAAAGTGCATCAAAGTGTTTGCAACTTGCGGTCTAATAAAACACTAGAACATGTTATTTCTGCAGGTATCCTGTCCTCATAGAGCAACTAGTTTAATTATTTTTATAAATTTATCATGATATAATCTGTAAAAGTAATCTGTATAATGTTGGCTTTTAGCGTTATACTCAGAAATTTTTTATAGTTTTGAGCAATGGTCTATTTCTGTTGGTTGTTACAGATACTAGATACTGTAAACAAAGATTTTTTCATTGATTGACCTTTATTCTATTCAAGACAAATGTTCACTGTAAATGATGATAGACTACATCCATTAACTTTATAGGATGATACACAAGATGATATCTGATGTATTTTTGCTATGTGTTGTAGACTAATTTCCAGTAGCTATTAGTATGACGATTGCTTGAAACTGTCCCATAGAAAACCTTGTTTGACATTGTAATAATATAACAGTTTGTTACATTAGGCTATCCTTAAAAATGTTGGTTAACCACAACATGACTGAACATCAGCCTTAAAAATGTTTTAACCACAACATTACTGGATCTCTGATATATATATATATATGTATATATATTCAATTTTTTATGTGAAAACATCTAACATAAGAACTTCAGAGTTCCAGTAATGTTGTGTTGTATATATATATGTAACGGATCTGTTCTAACATTAAATATTGTCGGAAATATTCAGTTAAACATCTTTATTGATGGTTCTTTAAAGGTTGGGACAATTATTATATAATATAAGGGGAACTTGTATTTTAATCTCGCTTTGTTAAACTTAACATGGTGGTCATTTCACTGTCATAATTTCTATGAAGTATCTTCTCCTTCTGTCAATTTAAAGGAAAATATCTGATATGGTTGAGTAACAGGTTTTTCGTGGTATAACAGGCTTTTGGGGTATTTTATGTATGCATTATTTACATTTGCATATGCTCATTATTCCTGAAAATCTGTGAGCAGATCATCAGACAGTTTTGTTTGTGTGGTGATTTTTGTTAACCATAAGCCTCAAACAGGTTATCTTACAGTTAGTTTGTAATTTTTTGTGACACTTTAAACTATTTAATGATCTATCCTAGGCATCGCTATTCATTGTGTACTGAATATTCATTAAAAAGGTGGAGCTACTGAATGGTTCCATGCTCATGTGACTCTTTCAAATTTTACCAAGATAAGCATGTAATAAAACATTAAATACATTGAGTGATGGCATTGAATTTGAAGTAATTTGAGGTGACCCCTCCCCCAAAAAAAATCAACAGTCCAAACTTTTTATGTGTACGCCATTGGCCCAGTTAACTTGAAATACTCAAATGGTTTTATTGGAGTTAGTTTGGTTTTAAAAATCAGATATTGTTTTAATAATAATGAATTTGCTGCAAAACAACGAAAATGATGGATCATTTGCAAAATATTCTAAAATAATGAAAACTTTGCATAAAATACAGCAATGTTTAGTTAGTACAACAAAAACTTGTTACACCATCATACTCTGTCAGGTATTAATGCATTTTTGTCTGTACATTATTTATCATGTCAAAGTTGAACATTATAATACTTTAGTAGGTACCAGTCTTGAAATGCAGCTCTGTCAATGGTTTATTTTATGGCTGGTTTTGTGAACAACCTATCAGTAGCTTGCATTTTTAAACTGGTCTTAAATTTATAGTCTTTGACCCATTCCTTTGTGCGGCGTTATTGTGCTTATTATGAAAGTTATAATTTATTTTGTGTTGTGAAAATATGTGTTGTTTGTTGGTGATTGATTTCTAGTCCAAATCTTTCCATGGAAACCATATCAAATATGAAAACATTTCATTTAGAATGTGTACAGTTAGTATGCTTTTACACAGCTTGTGTTGTACACAGTGTAATTTATTAGCATTTATTTTTTGTCATTTGAACAATCTGTTATTACAGAATTAATGGCTTCCATACATATCTTGTGTGGGTTTTTACAATTCACAATAATGGAACAAACTTAAACAAACATATTGTTAATTGATCAACAAATATTTATGGCAATAAAACTGGTTCCAGATTAATGAAACTCATATTGAAACTTAAGTCAAATTCTCCATTTCTTGTTTAATGAAAACCATATCTTTGTTAGCTATTTTTGTATGCCTGTTTATACTTTTCATACAAGAAATTTTGTTTGGTTAAATGTTCATTGAAATTTATCTATATTTGTAGTTTGGTTACAGATTTTGACGATTTCTTCTGTCAAGTGTGATATGCATATTACGATTTTGATTTAACTTAAATGTTAAATTCTAGATGTTTGTCATTGTTTTCGCTATCACTGTATGTTATAAAAATGGAAGTAACTCACATTCCTGTACCATTTTATCATGTTATATAAATTTACAAGAGATATGAATTGTTGATTGGTTGATGAATAAAACCTTAAAGCATATTTCTAAGTTCTATTCTTTGAACAATTAATGATGGTAATGTCTGACTTATCTTTATATAATTTTCAACTATTTCTAAAATGCATTGGGTGTAAAACATTATATCAAAAATATTATGAACATAATATCATATTTGGACATTCACTTTGTGCATGTTGTACATACTGTCACATAGTGTTAATATAAACTTTGTACAAACTATCACATAGTGTCAGTATAAACATAGTACAAACTGTCACATAATGTTATTATAAACATAGTACATACTATCACATAGTGTTAATATAAACATTGTACATACTGTCACATAGTGTTAATATAAACATTGTACATACTGTCACATGGTGTTAATATAAACATTGTACAAACTATCACATAGAGTTAATATAAACATAGTACATACTGTCACTTAGTGTTGATATAAACTTTGTACAAACTATCACATAGTGTTAATATAAACATTGTACATATTGTCACATAGTGTTAATATAAACATTGTACAAACTATCACATAGTGTTAATATAAACATTGTACATACTGTCACTTAGTGTTGATATAAACTTTGTACAAACTATCACATAGTGTTAATAATGTAAACATTGTACATTGTCACATAGTGTTATATTGTACATACTATCACATAGTGTTAATGTAAACATTGTACATATTGTCACATTGTTAATATAAACATTATACATACTGTCACATAGTGTTAATGTAAACATTGTACATACTGTCACATAGTGTTAATGTAAACATTGTACATACTGTCACAGAGTGATAATATAAACATGATACATGCTATCAAATAGTGCCAATATAAACATTGTAGGTAGTGGTTATACAATCATTTCGCGATCAACCACACACTTGTATAAAATGTACTGTACAATGGTTTGATGTGCACATTGTCATTTCATAAATGTACCGAAATATTTGTCAAGTGGATCAAATTCATTCCTTCCTACTACAAGACCAATGTATTTCTTCCATAGATTTCATCTCAATTCTTTAAAACAAAGGAATGTTCACAAATTAAACACAACATGGTCAAAATTCACTAAATTAGTTGGCTGCAGTGCGCATTTGAATTTATTTTAATCATGATAAGAAAATACGATGATGCTGTGAGAATCCCAGAAGGTGATTACATTTCATGTTAAACATTTGTATAAGGCAGTCCTGTTTTTTCAGTTTAGTTGTACGCTCTTTAAAGGAATAGAAATAAATAATCAGTACCATTCTTTTTAATTAAACATGTATACATACATATGTCAGCTGACACATGCCCTAGATTGTGACTGATTGGTTACGCTGTGTTTTTACACTTATGGATTTTTGTTCCTTTTTGTCTAAGACCTTTTTTGGATAATGATAATACACGTAGGTCTTTGTTTTTTGTGTGAATTCTACTCAGGGACAATACACAATTTGTAATGTATAGTCCCTGTTTTATCCGCGGTCTTTCATACGAATTAAACGTCATTGACTAAATACAGCCAGTGGATATAAAATTCTAGTTGGATATACACCAAGCGGTTATATAAACTATAGACCATCACTTCTAAAGTTCTAATCTCATAATATTTTCATTATCATAATCTGTCTTTATTACACGAAAATCTCCCGATTAGAGCCTATTCAGATATGCGCATTCAGCCATGATAATGAAAGATTTCGACATCGTGTGCACGCGGGTGTGTTTGTATCCGTCAGTCACATGATTACTGACGGTAACAGTAATTTCAAAATTCGTGCACAGTCCAGATTTCTATTCACAAAGCGGACATATTACGCTTCAATGAACACCGCATAGAATAACACAAATATTTCAATGATTAAGTACAGCAGCCAAGTATACACAGACAAACTTTATGCATGTGCAAATATACTTTTTTCGCTGTTATTTTATCATGCGTAATAAAAACACTTAACATCGGGAAATCTCTTAAAACCGGTTTTCGAGCTTTATTTGTAAACGGAAAGGTTAATAAGCAGCTCATGGTCGAACCGAATTCATAGCGGTAGTATTTTGCAATACGTGTATTATATACGGCGGAGTATTCCGCACCAAGTTACATTTGTGTTCGCGAGTTCTCATAGAGAGGATATACGTTATACAAGATTTATTCTCATTATGTGATAAACTGAATACATAAAAGGATTATCTACAGTTGTACGTACTTTTAATTAAATGTTATATTTGTATCATACTGTATATATTTATTTGTAGAAATTAATTATACATTGTACTCATTAGTGTAAATCATTACCACACACTTAAGTTTTATTTTACTGTACTGTGTATAAAGTTTTGGATGGATCACTGAATAAGATTTGTTGAAAGTTGTAAAATACTGCTTACATCATATTCCGACATGTTTTCATCGGCTTTTATTGTTAATTATTTCCTGCTCTAATAAGTAACGACCAGCGAACACAATTATTAAGAGTACATTTAAACTGGTGTGTTTGTATTACGAGCAGTTATGATCGCTTCAGAAGTCACTGTGTAGTACTTCGTTAATCAGAAATAATTATACTGTCCGACTTAGCGCATAATATCCCTGGTGCAAATGAATTAAGGTCAGTCAATCATAATAAATTCACAAGGCTCTGTGGAATAATAAGCTAATTACTGCGATGTTAGGGAGCGTCACTTGCTAACATGTTACGACGTACATATTTTCAGTCCGTGATTAAGTAATAACTGACCAGTGCAAATAACAACACTCCCACGAATGCTACAATTTTCTGCATTTTCTCCTTTGTGTGCGCGATTTTACTCTTCCGCTATTATCGATAATGGTCATAATTGATCGCTTTCCGAAACGTAGATGAGCCATTTAGCTTGCATTTATTCAGGGATGTTATAAAAATAGATTCTAGAACAAGTCTTTAACTCTACATAAACTGCAACTATGTTCCCGCCCGCTCTACTTACACACGTAGACGAAGGTATTTATCTGGGAATCTTATCTCTTCTCAGAATAATTTTTCTCACCCGTGTAGAAAGCAATGTTAACAATTTTTCAAAATCTGTTAGTAAATATATAATTTATATCGTTACGTGTGGCAAAAAAAATGTAAACATTTAAACTTACCGGTAAACAATTTTACTCTTTGTTGTATTTGTTTTGGCATGCATCAATGCTCAGTGGATCGTGCATTAATAATTAGTTTCCACGAAAGCTAAAACATTTTTACAATAATTATAAATTTATGGTGAGCGATCATTGTCTATTTCAAAATGAGACGATCATACTTATAAACACATACATGTACATGTTTTCAAAAAAGCCAGCAGTGTTCGTATTCGGAAATATTAATTCCCGGGGCGTCTTTGTACCATAAATATGTTCACACATTTCTTGTCTCTCGTGTACGTTTAGCGTGCCTTGAATTTGTGTTTGTGGTATCTAACTTTTATACACATTTCATCAATGTAGCTTGTCTGATAATTTTACTGACATGTTCGCCTACTACGGACGAATCGGGCGGGATAGCTGTGCCTTTTTGTTAATTATTAATAAATACGACATTAAACATTTTATGGTAGACTCAGTAGATTCAGTTACCGAATGTATGGACATGTCAGATTCAGTCACCGACTCGCAGTTCACAACCTCTATTATAAGTCATAAATACAAATTAAGACACCATCGTATCTACACTAAGACACACTGTGGCGCGAGCCTCGGTCAAAGTTTGGGCAGGTAATGGGAACAAATGGCAAGTTTTAATAAAAAAAAGTCCCGGAGAGCATACCCCCGGACCCCCCTGGATTGCCTTGGTTCAAATATAGGTCTGGCTACGGCATATAAGATCTTTATTTTCTTTCAAACGTTTTAGAAATTAATAGTAGTTGTATGCCTTTTTAATGTCTTTTCCTTCTTTACAATTCATTTAGAATGAGCTTCATTGCGTCCTTCTACAACTTCTCAGCCTAAATGTTATAAAATGAATTCATTGGATTTTACCTGTTCTGTTATTGTTTGGTTTGTTTTTATTTCACGAGACAGTGAACCACAAAATGCTTTGATTTTATCGTACGTTTTATTTGTAAGTAGATTGATGTTTCTAAACTGTTTTGTGCAAACGAATGTAAAGTCATTATCTTGTGCGTATAAAATGCATTAAGCTGTATTAACGTATGAAATTAATTTGATAGTTTTCTACCAAGTTGACATTGGCACGCCAACTATATACACTGTGGCGTATTTTTATTAAAATTCAATCCCATCGGTGACTGACGTATTTTTTCAAATGGTTATTATCAAGTAACTCCACCATAGGTCTCTGGCATTATGCATGGCACACATCCAACATAACACTTCAATTCTGGCTATTGAAACCTTACGAAATTTACACTTATTACGCCCAAATGCGATGTCGTGCGTACAAGAATAAAAAACATGTATTTGATTAAATAAAATTTAATAAAGAAAGTATGTCTCATCTTTGTCACTTGAAATTATCCTATTCACGATCGACTGTTTACCAAAAGGTATTGAAACTGTAGATGTCAAACTCTCCTTCAAGCCAATCTGTTTCAGGTGAAAATTGCCTAGTTCTGTATTCAGTGTTAGGTGATTATGTTTCATATGATCGTATTACATAGAAAATAAATACCATTCTCAATAAAGCTAACCATCGGATATTTGATGTACTTCTTTATCGATCTTCCACCTGTCGTCATGACAGTTAGTTTATTTATCACAGTATGGAAACATATTTTGTGTTCTGAATGTGAATCTGCATTGTTTTATTTTTGTGCTTGGAAATAAAAATTCTGATTACACAGTCAATGAATTAATTGCAGGCACACACACGCACACAGACGACAATTGTCGGAAGATTCAAGATGGGGATCTTCGGCCAACTTGGCGCTCTTTTCTGGAAAAATATTTTGATTCGTCGCCGACATCCGGTATGTACTTTATCACTATCTTTCTATAAATAGCACACTGCACGTAGGTACAGGTATGAAGTTTTATCGAAATTTCAACCGCTTCCAGTAATACCCAATCTCTATCCAGAGTTGTCGTTCGTTATCACATACTTCTCTGTCAACGTCTGGAAAGTAGTTCAAAAACACGTGTCCGTGTCTCCTTTACTTTCCATCTGATACACAGAATAACGCTTTTGTTTCTCTAAATGTACATTTGTTGTCATAATTTTACACGATTACCCTCGATTTCTGCGTTTCATTTCCATTTAACTGTATGACCTAATTCACCAATAGTAAACAAATACTCTCGGTCGAGAAATAGTGCGATTGATAATAAAATAATTTCTCTGATTTTCAGGTAAATTATAACATCTTTTGTGTCGAATGTATTGTACAAAATAAAATGCTTGGCTTAGTTGTAAATTTTGTACAATTTGTCGCTTTATTTCTTGTTTTACTAGAATCTTGTAAAACGCTGAGACGTTGACAGAGATGTATGGGAGAGATAACGAACGACAACTCTGGATAGAGATTGGCACGGTCTATAAACTTTCGTTGTTGTTAGTCCGATCGGACTATAGATTTTTGGGAAATAGTAAATATGGTGTTTTCCATGTTACTAAAAATATTCGCAGGCAATGACGTTTGGGAAAATCTTATCAGAATTTTAACCAATCAAAACGTTGCTTTTTCCGGAAGTGCAAACAACTTGTCTTCCGTTTCCGCTAACATGCCATAAGGGTCACGGATTTGGTATCTGAGGACAGTAGTCTTTCACACGACTCAGATTACGCGGGAGTCTGACTTAGATGATGATGGAGAAGAATTAACTGAGAACTTTATAGAAAAAGCTCCGTCGCTTCACTGTTACCACCACAGGGGGGCTAGCACGTTGAAGGGATGGAGTATAATGGTGTATTAGGCTTAAAATGAACACACGGACCAAAAACACATATACTACATATATACAAATACAAGGGTTACAACTTCCGAAATGACAGTTTCTGTACCAAGTTTGTTTTAAAACTACGTAACTTTTTCAGGAATCGCTCAATTTTCTAACAACTGGTGTCCAAAGATAGCTAATACATTATACTACACATAACCAATAAGCACTTTGTCAAATTCAAAACAATGAAGCAGATATTTAATCTTTTTCCTCCGAAAAATAGTCAATATCGTTTAGTCGAACGCGACCTCGCAACGTCAAATTGACCAGAATTACCATACTAAATACACCTTAAAACAACAGGTAGAGGAATGACAACGCATGATTATTATAAATATCTCTAAAAATACAATGATCCGACACAGAAGAATAATCCAGGAATGGTCTACTCACGTAAAATTATTAACAAAATCGTCGACTCCGTCATAGATTTCCACCTCTCTACGCCATTATGATTCAGCCAATGAAACGTCCGCTTACTAACAAATTACGGGGCAAAGGTCACTGCATCATAATATTTGAAGTTTCAATCATGCCACGATTTTTGTGAATTGAACGTGAATAGAATGACCCTGGACTACATTTTTGCGCTGAATCAGTGTATTTTAGTAATATTTATAGTAATCATGCGTTGTCATTACTGTACCTGTTGTTTTAAGGTGTATTTTGTATGGTTATTCTGATCAATTTGGAGCTGCGAGGTCGCGTTCGACTACACGAAATTGACGATTTTCGGAGGAAAAAGATTAAATACCTGCTTCATCGTTTTGAATTGAACCAAATGTTTATTGGTTATGTGTAGTATGATGTATTAGCTATCTGTAGACACCAGTTATTAGAAATTTGAGCGATTTCTTGAAAAGTTACGTAGTGTTAAACAAACTTGGTACAGAAACTGTCGTTTCGGAAGTTGTAACCCTTGTATATGTATTTATGTAATATAGGTATTTTTGGTCCGTGCGGCCATTTTAAGCCAATACACAATCCCTTCAACGTGCTAGCCCCCTGTGGTTACCACAAAATAAATGAATAAACGTTCAAACCGCTGACATCACACGAGTACTGTTTCTCGGCTTTTTTCGCTAATAGACGTCAAAAGCGATATGTTAAATGGGTACCAATATTGTTTTGGTTCCGTTTTTCTATTTCATGAATCAGTGCAATGTGTACACCCAGGTCACATGCTACTGACTTATTGGTGTTAGCTAAACACGATATTGGCACAAACCACAATTTGTGACGTCATTCCCGCGTGTCATTCAGCTTGAGTGTAACTTTGAAATGAAACATAATCGCTGATGACGTAACGCAAGGAATTAATGACGCGTTTCTTGGTCACATGACTACTATATTCTCTCATGCCTCTCAGTACAGTTACTTGGCTTCCCAGAATTAATAGGTTGGTCAAATGTAAATGTAAAGGAGATTTTAATGCCATTTTTATTGGCTCGGGCTTGGACTATTCGTTTAAATTCGCAGACTTATTTTTTGTGAAAACGTCTTCTGTTAAAACTTTGCGAAATCGATCGGTATATTGTTTATTGACCCTTTAGTTGTACTTATTTCGGACAAGGACTGAATTCGGATATGCTTTGTGTACAAGACTATTTGTACATAGATATGTTATCAGACATATTTTTATAATTCTCTTAATATAATTATGACATATGTGATACTCAAGTTAAATTTTGATATTACTTAAGAGTTTGGTTTATGTGAACTGTGCTTTTATGAACAGGGCTTGTTTTCTTTACAATGTAAGTTATGATGAATCCGTTTACTGGATATTTATATAATATCTGGGCTACCAGAAAAAATGATGGCCCCTGGTCTACTAGAAAAAAAATTGGTAGCCCACTAGGCTACCACATGCTAAATAAATTTGTCGGACACTGAGCTTGAATCAACCACTAATTATAGAATGGAATCAGTAAATATTTGTCAGATATTATGAATTTTCTAGTTTGTCGAAGGCGCAAAGCCTGTTAAATCTGTTAACATTTAATATGAAGAAAATTTAACAATATTGGGTTTTCTATCTGGGTGAGAAATTTTGTTTTCGGGCGATTAGCTTCTGTAAAGTCACTGGCCCGACTGGTAAGTAAATTCAAAATACTTAATCTGAAGATTGCTAATTGGTGTAAAACATTGCAATACATCTGAATTATTGAATTAGTTCCATTCTATGTAGCAATCATATTCCCATGTTGCACATCTATAGTTTGATTGAATGCAGCCATGAAAGCTTAGAGAGTAGAATTTTGGTCTAATGCTGAAAAAAAGAATTGACTTAAATGGTGTAATGTTAAAAAATGATATTAAATAATAATAGCATATTCTGGACATTCAAGACGAATACTAGAATAATGATTTATGTAGGATAGATTTCTTTAAGTAATTTAACAAATATTCTACGACATGATTCAAACAAGCTCGGACTATATAAAATCTATGAGGACTATAACTTTTGTCACAAGTTATAGTCCTGAGGACTATAGTAAAAAATAATAACTGAGAAGACTGCATTGCCTCACCCTACATGCAAATACAACTTTCGATTACTTTATACTTCCGTAGAACATCAGTGCTTTCAGAGGTTTGATTTTTCTAAGGTATGGTTCATTATTACAGCGTACAAATTTGTTCTTCAATATTTGTTCAAAGAAGCTCACGAAGGCGTATTTATGCTAAATTGTGCAACGGTGTTAGCTAAATATAACTCTTGGTGAAATGTGTATTATGCGCAGTTTTGATGTATGAGATGTCGTGCAGTCTGGGGCTGGTGAAATGTGTGGCAGAATTTTATCCAACATGTACAATAAATTAATCATATTTGATAGGATTTATAAAGCACATTTACGCACTGAACACTTGGAGATTATTATATATTTTGTCATATTTTCCATAGTTATCTTTCTACTGATGTAAAAGATAATAAAAACTTGGGTCAACAGGAATTCGTTTTCTTGGAAGCCTGCTTTGTTTTGCACAGTAGAATAACCAGGAAATGATTGGAAGGTATGAGACTTACGTTAAAATAGAACCCCTCTTTAAGAGTTGGAGATTGCTATCAGGATGTTACACCAATAGAGGACATGTATGTCCATCACCCAAAAATCTCCTGATCTAACTGGATGGCAAAAAAAAGCTGCTGGTTAATCAGTGATTGTTACATGAGATCTATAGAAGTTTCAAGGACTCTTCTAGTACACTTCTAACTATACTAGGAATGGTGTCCATGTATTTTTCAATAATGTCTAAAATGCTTCCCGGGGAATTGATGGTAATTGGGAGTATACTCCCTATAGTGGATATATGATATGACTTCAGTAGATACTGTGGAAACAGCGATGTCACAAGGTGGATTTGATTATGACATTTACTACTATATTAGTGTATAATTTATGATAGTTATTGTGTCACACCAGGAGACAATTACAAACCATGTATTAAATTTATTCACATGATCTTTAACCTACACAGCGACTCCATATTATGTAATATGTAATATAGTCCAAGTTACCTGTCAGAGTGCACCATAGTCCTCAAAGCAAGGAACTGTTTGTAATTGACTTCAAGTTGTGTTCTCTGTGAAAAGGACCAAGTTGATTAAAATTTGAACCGTTCCATTGGGTTCAGTATGGTAATCTATAAAAGTAATGTATTGGCAGGCAGAGTTTATCACAGTGGTATGTAATAATGTCTGTTTTTTAAAGTGCCTATATAATTTTGTTCATTATGGAAACAGGCATTGTCCACCCTCTTTCAGAGTAATTGTTAGTAATGCTCAGATTTGGTCACAATGACTAAGGTATAATGCCTCTAACAAGTTTGATCACCCCATTTGCTCCAGCCTCTGTGTTACTTGGATAATTGTAATGTGCTCGTAAAAGCCGGTGAACCCCTTTAGAATTGATTTGATGTTTTGAACTAAACTAGTTAGTTAACATGCTTTTATTCCCTAGTCTTCCCAGGGTAGACTTTCAACAAACTGTTTTATGTATTAATATATGTAATATTTTGTGCACAACTTTATTCAGACTTAATCTATATACTAGTACTCAATAAGATACTATTCTGATAAACAACCAACAAAATCACCCTTCACAAAGTTTGGTGATGACCACTTAGCAAGTTATGCTTGAATTATGGTATCAAACTTAATTTCTTATCCAACTTTCTGTTTATCCATTCTAAATGAATTGTTAGTGTCAGTGTTCATGTTTACTGAGAATTTTCCAGCTGAGTGTATTACTACCCAGGAGGTAAATTATACAGTAAAAAAACCAGACTGGTGGGACCATTTGACTCTGGTGTTTAAATATCTGCAATGAACAGTGATTTTTTTAAACTGATGACTTTGTCACATTAGTTTTTAATTCCTTTAAAGTTCATCAATTCATAAAATATTACATTCAAAAAAGTATTCTGTTGAACAAATTAGAATGTGAAATGTTGCTGCAAACTCAAAATCTGCCCAGCGAGAAGTTTTCCCATGGTATGGATTATGAAATACTTAGGACTACTAGTATATATATGTGTTCTAGTTTATGACATAAACCTTGACATTGACATTGGCAGTAGATTACTATAAATATATTTCTACCCTATAAAGTTAAAACTTGATACATGAACTTTAATGATGTCTTTGGTTGGGTGGCTCTGAAAGCTATTATGGTCATTCACTGTATACAGTGTTTGTGTTGGTGTTGTACATTGCCAAGTAGACTTTATGTGTTAACCTTTATCTTATTTTAAACCTATGTTTTGAACTATCTGTTACAAGTATTAAGAAGTTAAATATAGTTTGTTTGTGAAAACGATTTGTAGAAAGAAAATTATTGACCAATCCTAATTTATGTAAATGTCCGTTAGAAATAAAACAAATATTATCACTGGCTATGTTAAACAGACAGTGTTTGAAACTGTGCAATTATGAATGGTGTACTTTATAATACAAAGACTTCCCAAGCTAGCTAACCTAGAAATGCTGCAAAATTCAGTATATTATTGTACAAGTCTGACTGATGATTTGAAAATTGAGACTATTATCTTTTCAATCTGCATGCTGAGATTATAATTAGATGAAATTAAATCGTTTTCAAAATTGTAAACCTGAGTGCTGATGCATAAATTTTACTCAGTATACTTGTAACTGTTGTGTTTTATAAATGTTCATAAAAAATGTATTTATTATGTATAATTATGTCTATTTCTTAAAATTAAATGATAGATCAAAATTACCATTATAAAACCAAATGTTGTCGTATTGAAATTTAAGGAGTTATTTTCTTCAGATGTATTGTACATATTGTACTTGAAAGGCTAAATATTTTACCAGATCAGATAGAAAATTGTGTGAGCTCTGTAATAAAAGAAGTACATGGATGTTTCTCACTGTCACAAATTTGTCATTGAATAATTTGAAGCCTTATGTAGCTAGATTTACTTGAAATTTGGTTTGACCAATATGATAATTATATTGGCTACAAATATTGATTGCATTCTGGGTGTTTATATCACCTTGTCTCCCACTCTCTCTTGACTTAAATTCATCATAATGTGTGTCTACACTACTTTTATACTTTAAATTGAAGTTATATGGGTGTACCTACTTGAATATGCATTTGTATAACCTAATACAAACTAATACTTGATACCATTTATTATAACATATTGTGTTGTGTAATACAAGTTTTATGTTGTTCTATTTTGAATGTGTTTAATTTTCAGACATACATTGTATTGGAGGTGGTATGGCCAGTTGTTTTGTTTGTTGTTCTGGTATTGATGAGGTTAGGTTCTCCGCCAGATCACAGGGAGACATGTATGTATAATCAAACACTAGTCTGTTCTTTTCATTAAGAACTATTGTTTTATGAGGAGATCAGATTGTGGCCCAAAGTTGATTAAAACCCACCATCCCCAGATCAAGCAGTTTTCACATAATTATCGTCCTAATGATCCCAAACTCTTGTTTTGTTTTCTTGTTTTGATGTAGAAATTACAGTTATGTGAGGTTACTTTTTGTAGCATTATTTATTTGAACTTATAGCTCACCTGAGCATGTAGTGCTCGGTGAGCTATAGTGATCAGTGTCTACTCCGGCATCCGCCGTCCGTCGTCCACACCGGGGGGGGGGGGGGGTTGTTAATGCTCTAGTGGTCACGCTTTTGGGTGAATCTTCATCCGACGTGGTCAGAATGTTCGTCTCAATGATATCTTGGACAACTATGAACATGGGTCATCTGGGGTCAAAATGTAGGTCACTAGGTCAAATCATAGAAAAACCATGTTAACACTCTAGGGGTCACAGTTTTGATTGGAGGTTCACCAAATCTTGTCAAAATGCTTGTCTTTCTGATATCTTGGTTAAGCTCGAATATGGGTCATCTTGGGTCAAAAATTAGGTCACCAGGTCAAATAATAGAAAAACCTTGTTAATACTCCGGGAGTCACAGTTTTGATAGGAGGTTCACCAATTTTTGTCAAAATGTTTATCTTAATGATATCTTGGACAGGTTCGAGTATGGGTCATCTGGGGTCAAAAACTAGGTCACCAGGTCAAATGTTTGGAAAACCTTGTTAACCTTCTAGAGGGCACAATATTGATTGGATCTTCCTCAAACTTTGTCAGGATGTTTGTATTAATGATATCAACTAATGATAAAAATTAGGTCACCAGGTCAAACCACAGAAAAACCGTAGAAGTTGCAATTTTTACTCAGGTGAGCGAAAAAGGGCCATCTTGGCCCTCTTTTTGTATAGTATGAATAACTTAAAATTGTATTCATAAAATTGAATTCATTAGAAATGTGATGAATGTAAATTAAGTTTTTGATCAAGTAATGAATACATTACCCACGTATTGCACAAATAATAATATCAGAAAAAATCTTCACATCAGTTGGAGCTCAATGACCCATGAAGGACGCTATTGCCAAATTGTTACCTATATTTGTATGAGTGGGTGATAATCTTACCTTTTATATAACTTCAGGTGAATACCAAGATCGTGATTTACCCAGTGCTGGTTTGATGCCATTCTTGCAGTCATCTGTTTGTACTCTCAATAATAACTGTTCAACAAAGGACTGGGTTAAGGAGAAGGCAGAGACCCAACAAAGGTAATATACAGTCTGCCAGCATTCAGTGAACCAAATAGAACACAATTTTACCATGAACATATTTTCTTCTGTCAGACATATGTTTGATAGATGCACCTATATAAATACAGTATACCCTTCAAAACAAGAATCTCTGAAAATCAGAATTCTCAGAATACCAGACTTTTGGCCCAGTCAGGAAAAGGTCCAATTTTCAGGGACTATACTGTATAATTATTATTATCATTATTACATGACTATTATTTTAGCTTACCTTAAGAAATGTCACCCATAAAAATGATCCACACACATTTTACATTTCTTGTTGTAATTTCTGTGGCATAGGTTTGGTGAAATCTGAGAAACACAGTTACCTCAAAGTCATCTTTAAATTCTCAATTAAAATTCAGATGCAATGAACTTACCACCTGGCATTGATTTTCAAACATAACGTACCCTTGAAATAAAAATGATATGTATATGATATATATCAAAAAACTTATCATTCATGATATCAATTTTTATTTGTATCGTCAAGATGGTTGTAAAGTCTGGATTCACTTGTAGAGTTTACTCACAAAACCTGCTTATAAAACTGTTTGAAATGCTGTGAATTGTTCATTAACAAGGCATCTAGGTAGTACTAAGCCCTTGTGTGTGGTTCACTAGTTTCTCACTCACTCAAGTGAAACAGTCACCTAAGTTTGAACTTTACCAGTTTTGTGATCAGTATGATAGCTGATCTACAAAAGTTTCTCAGGGACAATGTCACATGTAATTAACCCAAATAAAAACCAGTTATATTGACCAGTGAACTGTGGTGTTTGAACTTGATCTTCCTGACTCCAAGTTAAACTTAACACCGGAGTACATTCAGGCACTGTTAAATGGTGTGACCAACATCCTTTTTCTTGACCATTTACTTGATTTATATGGCTTTTAAAAATAGTGGAAGTTTGTCAGCATTCAAGTGCAAGACTGTCTGTTGTGACCTTCAAGGGTACAAGAAAATAAGATCTTTTTAGACAGACATAGTTTGGTCACAATTTTAAAGTGTATAGTTATACATTTACAAGATTTTATACTTTGAAACTTTTATTAACTTAAATACATGTATAGCTTTCCTACTCAATACTTTTCATACTCAATACTTTTCAGCAACTTCGTTTGCTGGAATTCCTTGTTCCAAAAGTTTAATTACATCACTCTTTTCATCTAATGTAAGCAATCTTCATCATTTTGTATAAGCACTTGAAGCCATTTTGATGTTAAACACAGCTAATTACTCCTGCCAATTGAAGAGTTATTTTTCACAGGTTCAGTTAGTGATAAGTACTTGCCTAAAGCAAGCTGTTAAAAACAATTACCGGTAATCTAAGTATGTCATCGAAGTCATTATCGGTAGTACTGTTTTGCTGTAATTGGTCTGATAAGTCAGGGAGTTGTTAATAACTGGCCCTTTTTATGGTAAAAGACAGGGTGTTGTTATTACTGGGAAATCTAAACTGTATATCATCTACAAAAGTACAATTAGTTCCACTTATTGGTACTTGTGTACAGTTGTAAACAAACACTACTGAGGCCTTCTTTACAATAAAATAAAGATGTATGCATTTTCATTTAGATGTAAAGTTATATGCGCTTGCACTAATGTGATGTGTTTTGGGGGCTCAAAGGGGTAGTCACTTTTTATATTATCATTTAAATGATAAACATATTTCACACATTCTTGTTCCATTTCATTATCTTATATTGAGAAAC